>QLSS01000004.1:4102967-4148423 GCA_024372645.1 Trichomalopsis sarcophagae
CTCTCTCTCTCTCTCTCTCTCTCTCTCTCTCTCTCTCTCTCTCTCTCGTTCCCTCACTCAATTACAAGTTTATATACACAGAGACAGTGGAGACAACGAAGAAGAAGAGCTGGATGTGTGCAATGCACGTCAGCCTTCGAAACAAACAACAACTTGTGACTAAGACTTAACCTATAAATCCAGAAATAGAGAGGAATATATATCTACTGCGTTTATCTCGCTTGCTCCCAGAGGCGTCTCGGTCGGTATTCGCGGTTGATTTCATACGCACGGAGACGGAGAGACTCGCACTCGACATCGCGAGTGTACGCATATCTATCATAATTCATAGGATTCGTAGGGACTCTCCCTACTAGGGAGCTTATATTATTGGTACACACACACACACACACACACGCACGCACGCACACACACACACATGACACATCTGTGATCTGTATGTATAACAGCTGATCACTGATCTATGCAGCACGGTAAACATAACCTTCAGTCTTCTAAAATGTATTATTATTTTTAATAGTTGAATTTCGTATATTGAAAATGTGCTGTACATCATTGTCTGAAAAGAAAAATAAATAAAATCAAGTCTAACACAGTATTTTTACCACCGCAAAATGCCGGAACGAATTGAAATATGTAAGTAAAAAAGAGCTCTATAATTGCACCCAAACAATAAGTTTAGCTTTTATTCAATTACATATTCATTCTGAATTGCAGCTGTGATTCCTCAAGACTTGAGGCATGAAGAAACAATTGTACAAATTGCTGAAGCATTGGACAATTTAAATTTTGCCGTTGACCACATTTTTGATTCCATAAATGAAAGGATTTCTGAAAACAACAAAAGGCATCCAAAGTTCCTTTTTTACTAAATTTTCGCACTTAACCATTATATACTTGCGAACTTATACATTATTTTTATAGACTTGGAGTAATACATGCCAGGGCTACCAAACTGCAGGGTCGACTAGACTATCTTCAAACTAATTTAAAGTTAAAAGCTGTGAAGATGTATTCTGCAGCAAAATATCCAGCAAATCATACTTATAACGAATACAAATTAGCTGTGCAACCAAAATCAAGGAAAGAAATTCTGAATAATTGTATTTATAAAAGTCCTGTTTCAATATCAGATAAATTCGATACGCCATTAACCACCAACAGCAAAGTGGAAAATGGCCAATATGCAAGTAACTTGAACATGCAAGAAAAGTTACAGTTTTATTACGTGAAATCGAAACCAAGTAAAAAAACCAAGGACTATGAAGTTGACGTAGATCAAGCAAGGCATAACAACGTCTCCTCTGTTGATGCTCTCCTACCATTCAACAATAAGGCATCACAAAATATTGTTAATGTACAATCGGTGCAATGCGAAGATAAAAGTCAAATTGAAGATGCACCCGACTCTATATTGCAACCTTGGCATACTGCAGATATGGAGTCTCCATCAACCTATTTATATGCACCAACTTTAGGAGAGGTACAATACAACGTGTACATTTAAATTATTAAAGTCAAATTTTGCTTGTTTCTATTTTACAAACATTAAAATAGTGCACTATAACACAATTAATCGCTTTCAGGTGCCGCAAATGAATGTACCACTTACATTGCCTGATTTACCAGGCATAGTTGACGATGAACGCTTTACACTTGACTTAACTTTTCAGAATCCTATTGCACCCTCATCTGCAATAGCCACCCCAATTAGTCGTAAAGATCCTCCGACCCTGCCGATTTCAGAGCAAAACTTAGAAAAACTCCAATCCAGCGAAAAAGCCATTCCCAAAGACCAAAGTTCATCTTTACCAGGTTCATCCAATTTACATTCCGTTCAATCTAAAGCTGAACTTCCAATAGATTCTAGTCCTATTACTTCAACAACTTTCAACACATTTAGTCCACCACCGCCTCCGCCGCCACCACCACCACCTCCTCCTCCAGTGTCACCCCCAGAAGAAGAGGAAAAAAAATCAGCGGAAAAGAAACCAACAAAAAAAACGATATCAATAAAACCATTTGCAGGCGATGATAGAAGCAACCTCATGGCTGCCATTCGCGATGCCGGTGGTCTTGGTAGGGCTAAACTACGACATACCGTAGCCGCTGACAAGGCCAAGGACCGATGGTCATCAGCTTCGGTCGGTGGTGACCTCATGGCCGACCTGCACGCGACTCTATCCTTAAGACGAAGGGGTATTGCAGGTTCGGCCACCAACGCTCTTGTCAGAATGTCCAGCATGATTCCTCCACCTCCCAAGCCCAATGAGTCCTCGGCCTCGGACCGGAACTCCGCGACAAGCGAGTGCGAGTCCCAGGATGACGACGGCTGGGAAGAGTAATGTAGACGAATGCGCGTTTGGTAAAATAAATATATCTGTTATTATTATCATTTTGTTTAACATCTTTCGTAGGTCGCTTACGAGAAATTCTTTGTACAATGTGTATTGTGCGGTATTACGCATTTTACAAAAAGATCGCATTTAGTGGATCTCTATATGCTTAACTAATTGATGAGCAAATTAAATTGCGTATAATAAATACCGAGTATAAAACTTACATTTTTACAGAGTCAAAAATATATACGATAATATTCAGAAGTATAAAAAAATAAACCAATCCAAATTAACATGATCAATAAATTATTCATAACATCCAATTACCGAGAGTAATCAAAGACCTTGCATACGAATATAATATACAATAACCACCATGCCCTTTTTTGATATGTTTGTTCATGTTCAAGCTATATTTTACTAGTATGCCATGGATGATAGAAATTTATGGTTTTATATGTTTAAGTGAAGAAACATAAGAAACTGTATTAATTATATGACACTAGCATTACAATATGTGTATAGCTCATCTGTTACAATGTATATGATTGCACATAAATATTTATACCTATATAAAAATTGTATTTACTTTCAAATACTTTCATTTTGTTTCCTTGTATTGTCTCAGTCAAGAGAACTGTAAAGTTACTAATGGAAGGACCTTTTTAAAAAATAACCACATTATACCTACTTATTAAACACGATGCGCCGATTCTTTCCATTATAAAATTCACAATTCTTTTGTACAAATACTAGCTTAGTTACTAGCATTCATCATACTGGCAAATTATACAAAGTATATGACTAAGAATGAATTGCATTGACATTCTCCAAACTCTAATAGTATATTAGGTAATTGCAAATGCTAGCTAATCTTCATGTTACTTGCTGTGAGAAAAGTATGTTTTTCTTTGATCACTAGCTCCAAACTTAATAGGTATTGTCAAAATAAGAATAAACCTATAAGGAGCACTTATCGTTGTAAAAATTAGAGATTATAACATTATAAGTTTGGTGCTGCCCAATCCAAAAAGTTTTTGGCCACTTCAAATCCTAGGAAACAAGCCGCGTTTGCCGGAAAAGCTCTGAGCATCACAGGAATGACACCTTTGTAAAGTGCTGCTGGTCCTTCCGTTTTTATGAGACGCACGAAAACTTCTCTTACGCCTCTTTTGTACGTTCCTTCAGGAGCTTAAGGATTAAACAACAATATTTATTATTTATTAAAAAGAATTTTAACGATGAGCTTTTTTAAAATCAACACAAGTTTTAATACAATTCAAAATAAATTGTCGCATAAATTATAATCTGAATTTATACAAACCTGTTTGTAATCTTGATTTAAGAACATCAGGTGGCATTCCTACAATCCAATTAGCGATTCCTGCACAACCTCCAGCAGTTATAGTTGATAAAAGCCCTAGACTTCCATCTTCAGATTTCATTGCCCTTTGTAAAACTTCATATGTGGTAAAATAAACTCCACTAGCAGGTACATCTTAAAGAGAAAATAGTTTAATTGATGAAAATTCTCAACCAAATGTAAATTACTAATAAAGAGGATAATGTGCGTGGGTTGAGTAGATAGTACACATCCTGTATGTGATAGGAACCGTAGCAAGCAAACAGATAAGAAGAATGAAGCTCAGTTCCTCTTGGTCCAACTTGATGGGTCGAGACTTATATTATATTGTTCAAATAATTTGGTCTAAAATTTCTTGGATAAACTATGAATTTTATATTGTTATTATTATTTTACTTCATATTTCTCTTGGTAAAGATATTCTTTATAAATTTTAATTTCTAAGTATGGTTAATACAGAAATCTAATTGAAAAAAAAAAACTATAGCATTACAGCAAAGCATATGTGGTAGACATTGGCAATATTTGGGAAGTGAAATGTCCACGTGAATGTTCTTGTGCATTACTTCGCTATGCTGATTTACCATTGCATCAGTGGATCAACTCTACTAATGATTTTGAGGCAAAGGAAAATTTCTATTCAAATTTTTCACTTCTGAAAGAGTTTGATATTTGATTGCACATGACATAAATAAACAGTTGAAAATTTATTGATTACAGGCTAGTTCTAATAATGTTCATGGTGATCACCCTCTAGCCAATGAACTTCTAAAAGTGGCAACATGCGTTATTTTTGAAAATCCATCAAAGTTGTTATCAAAAATGCCTGAAGATGTACAAGTAAGTTTATTTTATTTACTTTTGTATTTATCAAGGTGCAGTTTATTAACTTCATGCTCTGCTTAGATCTTTACAATTCTAGAATCAGGATCTGGTGATACTGAAATGATTTTACAAGCATCTGACATGCAACAATTCACAGATTTACTTTCTTTGGATATTCAAGGAATGGAATCTAGAGATCCTCTAAGAATTACTAGTATTGAAGAAAGTAAAAGTGGAATTATTTTATCAGCCGACACACTTCTTCCATTGGGAACAACGTTACTCTATTTGAATTTAGAACGTGTAACGCTAACAAGATTGAGCATAACAGATAAAAGCAAAGCAAATCTTGTCATTAAACCTAGAAATGTTCCAGAAGATAATGAAGCTAATATATATAATGAAAATCATAGCGGTCATAGATTGATTTTTTTGAGTCAACAATTAGGCAATAATAATGATGACAAAGAAATTTTGCCGTATGAGATTTATAAACAAGAAATGGAGGGATATAGAGAATCTGCTGGAGTTTTCGCTGGTCTGAGCGCATTATCACATCTGAGAGTTTATGATTGTGCTCTAAAGGATGTCTCTTGGCATATGTTTGATGGTCTTGAAAACTTGCAGTACTTGTCTTTGCAAAGAAATGACTTAAAATTTATTCCCGAGTTCTGTTTTTATGGAACACCAAATCTAAAGCAATTATCACTTGCCAACAATGAATTACTTACACTAAAAAGTGTGGATTTAGCTGGGCTTTTGGTGCTTGAAAAGCTGGATCTCAGTGGTAATAACTTAACTTTTTTATCAGAGTTATCATTTCCTCCATTTCCAGCACTAACATCAGCAGATTTTCGTGAAAACCCTTTTGAGTCAATATTTCCAAGGTAAAAATGAATAATGCTAATTAGATAGGAAAACTTGTGTGAAATCTCCTGAAATTTTACATTACGATAATTTTTTCGTTATTTTTTTTTTCAGCACTTTTGAAATAATGAATCGAACAACTCATTTGAAATTAGGTGGCAATGGAGCCAAACTGAAATTAGTAAAGAATGCTTTTCTTGGATTGAAAAATTTGGAAGTTTTGCACATTTATAATATTGAAATTCCAGTACTGGAGAGATACGTATTTCAAGGAATGCCATCTTTGATAGAATTGAAGTTGAGAGGAAATATTTCTACTATTGAATTTGATGCATTTATTGATCTTAAGAGTATTGTCACCCTAGATTTGAGTCACTGCCTTATTTCAAAGATATCAATGGATGCTTTTTATGGATTAGAAAATGTACAACGAATTGATCTTTCCTACAACAATTTAGACTACATTCCACCAGGATTGTTTTCAATGCAGCAACAAAAGCAATTGAGAGAAATAATTCTCACAAAAAATAATCTCTTGAAATTGCCTCCTGACTTTTTTAAAAGTCTACGTCTATCCAATAAGCAGTTTATGGTCGAAAACATAAGATTGGATGGAAATCCTTGGGATTGCAACTGTGACATGACAAAATGGAACCCTCATTTGGTATGAATGTTGTGACTATTTTTTGTCATTAATGTAGATGACAAAATGCACTTAAAATTTTTATTCTCGACAGATTAACAGAACAAGAGAAACTGCCCCTCGTTGTTTCACTCCAAAATCTTTAAGGAACTACGGAATTTTTTATGCACTTCGTAAAGGAGGATTAGATTGCAAATGGAGAAAGCGCAGACTCAGGAGAAAGCAAGCAAAACTGGATAAGACAGAGAACAATGAAATTGACAATGAAATCAGTTAGATATTTGTCTTATTTCTTCATATATATATAATTTAAAAGCAAAATGGTTTAATTTAGCTTCTAGTATGTGTGGCATTTAATTAAAAATTTAAAAAAAGGTATTTACCTCGTAATAGTGTTGCACACGAGCCTTTAAATATACTCCTCAGCCCACCCTCTGCATACAATTTTTTGATACAGTCAACTGGGCCTTTGTACTTTGGTTTAGCATCCCCGTGCTGTATTTGTAGAAGACATTTGATTCGCTCCCCAGGAGCCATAATGGCAGTTGTGAATATTCCGCTAAAAGCTCCAGCATAGAACAGCTGCAGCTCAGTCAATTTTTCATTAGGATCTTTCTGTTGCAACTTCTTTCCTAATCCAAATCCTAAGAAGCTCATCGCAAATATTGGGGCAACACCAACCAGCGGTGCACCCATACCTATGTGGAAATAAATACATTTAATAGTATGTACGCTTACAATTACAGTGATACTGATAAGGCCAATGAATGAATTAGTAGACTAAAGAAGAATTTTACACTGACCTTTGTAAAAGCCTCGAAAGCCCTCTTTTGACACAGTCTTTTTGGCACAGTCCCAAGTTCCAGCATAAAGTGGCCTTTCGTTGGGCCCAGGTATGGGCATAGTTTGAAGGCGAACCTGGAAAAGGTATATTGTGTTGACAGGCCCATCGTGGAATAAAAATAACAAGGCGCGTCTATGAAATTACATAAGGGCGCTCGTCCATGCTCGGCTTATTAACAAGCGCAAACAAAACACGCGCTTTGGTAGCTACTTATAAATACTTATAAGTATAGGATGAAAAAGACGACAAGGTGATTTGGAATAAAAATGACGTGTCATAACCTTACTTTTATCGTATCCAGGGGATGCCCAGCCAGGATTGTGCAGACTCCTCCGAAACCTCCGCTCAGGAAGTACTTGATCGGACTCACGTTTTCCGACATAGTTGCTAATCGATTTGCTAACTACCTGTATAAACAAAAAATGGATAATTTAACGTGGAGAGAATGCAACTGATGAGAGGAACGGACGAAAGGAGCGGGCCCCGAAATATACCTATACAAAAACGAGCAGTACGACCACGAGGAGTATATAACAGGCACTGTGAAATCGCTGCAGCTGCTCTCTGATGTCCCTTTCATCAGCGAGAGAATCGTGTCCCGACTGCGACCATCAGGGGTCAAATTAATAAAGAATGCAGATTGCTTTCTATTAAGCTTAATCATCGACGTGCTTGCCTGGCAAGTATCACGGCATATTCAAAACGGAATATTATTTGATTAGGTATTGTCGCATGTGCAGCTTTACATTATACATGTGTATTATATAATGTATAAAGAAATACATGCCATGAATCATGATGTGCGCGTGTACGCGTGTGTGCGAGTGTGTATGCACACGCACGCATGAATATGATCGAACAATGCAGAGATCGAAACAATTTTTCTGTCATTTTTTACACATTGTTCTTAGTGTGTGTGTGTGTGTGTGTGTGTGTAGACCTTATACGCGGGTTGCGAATGCTACTAGTAAGTAGTAGGTACCGAGGACGAACTTTTTAACACGAAAAAGAACGTATACTTATAATATGCTTTCAAAAAAGGCAAAGGACTCTCTCTGACGTACGCGCTTGCTCTATAATAGGGACGAGAATATTCTGACAGAGATTATTCCGGATAGTATCGTCATCGAAGCAAGTACATTGACATGGGTAAATCGGCGAAAGCTTCATCTCGAAAGAAGGCCCCGAAGACGTCGGTGAGCAGACCAAGTCATCCTCCGATAGCCGAGATGGTCAATGAGGCCATATCAAGTTTGGATGAGAGAAAGGGATCATCTCTCAAAGCTATTAAGAAGTATATCGGCAGTGTCTTCGTGGCCGCCGACGTCAAGAAGATAGCCGTCTACATCAAGAAGTATCTGAAGACTGCCGTCAATAACAATGTCATTGTGCAGACTAAGGGAACCGGTGCTTCCGGCAGTTTCAAGCTAGCCAAAGTTCAGGCCGAGAAGCAGCAGCAACGGAAGGCTTCAACTCGGGACCGCGTGAAGCAAGCGAAAAAAGCCGGTGCAGAAAAGAAGAAAAAATCAGCTAATAGAAAAAAGGCCGTCTCGCAAAAATCAGAAGAATCAAAAAATGCCAAGATTTCTAAATCTCCATTGAAAGCTAAGAAAGCTGCAAATAGTGCAAAATCCAAGATGCCCAAGCAGAAGGTCGCGCGTACAACTACTGACAAAGCGGCAAAGAAGAATACATAAGTTTATTGATAATCGCTTCTTTTCAGGACCATCTCCGCCGTTGAGCACAATCGGCCCTTTTCAGGGCCACTAATTTACTATTTCAACGTCTAAGAACATTTGTATACTTAAGCCTTGCCGTTCGTCCAACGCCCGACAACTTTATAATAAACGATAAGATCTGCTTTACCGACGAAAAGGATATACCGAGAGATCGATTTCCCGCGCGCGCACATGAACCGCGAACGTTACTTATGAGCACATAAATTTAGTACAAGATATCTGTTCGTCTTTGCTTTTATCTGTTTACTAATCCCGATTACTCATACCAGTTCGCACTTACATACTCTTAACCCGCTTCAGTGCCGATCGTCAGTGTGCACAAAGAGAGATGAAAATAAGTATAGGTACTCGAGACACGAGCTCCAACGCGCGAAGCTGAGGAAGAGTCATGAAAGTGAGGTTAGGTCGACAGATTTTAGAATAGGGAAAGTATACACGTCTACAGCTTTTGTCACTCGTTAATTTTTCAATGGCACTGAGCTAGTGTGAAGCCGCTCGTTGAGCCGGAACCTAATGAGTACGCGCCGCTGATGACACAAGTCGAGAGAGAAGACGAGGGTGCACTCTTTATACTCTGATTGCAGGCATCGGCGAGCACATCCCGGCCGAAAACAGCTGGAGCCAAGTAGCTTACTGAGAATTACGGAAGATGAGATGACAACGCACTCGCACTTCGACAGCAGCAAAGCGCGTAACTCGGCGACCGAGAAAATGCTTTCTCGAGACTGGAGGCAAGCACTGCGCACCCCGCACGTTTACAGGGTCGGCAACAGCACCCTGAGGGTTCAGAGTCACTTTGTCGTTTTTCTGATGTTTCTCTTCCTTGTCGTTTTTCTGTACTATGGGTATCCTCTGGTCAGTAGCATGGTGTGCACACAGCCCATACGGAATTCACTGCCACCGTGCCAGTACTACTTCTACAACAAGACTTATCCTCTGACTGCTCCAGTTAAGCAGTTTACGGGTATGTCCTATGCCATAGCCATTGTCACTGATCTGGATACTGGATCTAAAAGTGCAGATCATCAGAATACATGGCAGAGTTTTCTGAAGAAAGGTCATCTTACTTGGATGCCATCTAGAAACTTAATATCGGTCAAGTGGGAAGACGGAGTGACCAGTTTGTCTTCTTCGCTGGGACTTAAAGGACGAGGGATGGAACTGTCAGAACTTGTTACCTTTGATGGTAGGTTACTCACCTTTGACGACAGAACTGGCATGGTTTATTTCTTTGACGGAGACAAAGTTTACCCTTGGCTTGTACTCATGGATGGAAATGGAAAGAGTTCAAAAGGTTTTGAAATTTGTTAAATCCCATATTTTTTACTAAGAAGCTAAGAGAGCAGAGAGTAGAGTGAAGTAATGTATGCTTGTCTCTTAGGTTTTAAATCAGAATGGGCGGCAGTAAAGGATGAGCAATTGTACGTTGGAAGTATGGGCAAAGAGTGGACTACCGCTAGTGGAGAGTTTGTAAATAATAATCCGCAATGGATTAAAGTTATTTCTCCTCATGGGGAAGTACACTCTAAAAATTGGATGTTAAACTACAAGCGATTGAGAGAAGCAATCAACATTGAATTTCCTGGTCTGTACAAATTTGAGAAAGAATTTTTTGGAGAGAAAAAAGAATGTTAACCATAATGATTACCATTCTGCAGGTTATATGATTCACGAGTCTGGTGCATGGAGTAGTATCCATCGCAAATGGTTTTTTCTTCCACGTAGGTGTTCAAAGGAGCAGTATAATGAAACCAAAGATGAGATGATGAGTTGTAATGTACTGTTAACTGCCGATGAGACATTTGTAAATATTGAGGTTGGTAACACTGTAATGCATTTTTTGTTTGCATCAGTGTGGTGATTAAACAAAAAAAGTGATAAACTTTATTCAACAGGTTACACATATTGGTACTCTTGTGCCTGTCAGAGGCTATTCAAGTTTTAAGTTCCTACCGGGCTCAAAGGATTCTATCATTGTTGCCTTGAAGACTGAAGAATACCAAGGCCAAACTGCTACCTATATTACAGCGTTTAACATCGATGGACGAATCATTATGCCTGACATCAAAGTATCGGATAAGAAATTTGAAGGCCTGGAATTTGTATGACATTCCTTATCACTTTTCATCTAGTGCTATTTGATATTTTCTACAAAGTGTAAATAATTGTACAAAGACGTGGTATAGTTTGAGATACTTGTTTCACTAACTCATTGAGCAAATGAGAAATTACAGGGAGTTTGATATTATTCTAGTGCAAATGTTGTATAGAAACTTGTAATAGAAATGAGGTTACAAAGTAGGTAGCCAATTTTGAGATTTGTTGAACGGAAATCGTTGCTCTTTCATTATTCAATTAAAGTAGCTATTGCTTATAAAGAATTTCGATATTTCGTTTTGGAGATGCAAAATTTTTCATGCACTTGAGAATTTTAATTTTGCTAGACTTTTTTATAGAACAATGAAAAAGCATAAACGATTGCAATTTCTAGTGATAAATTTACATCACGTATGAAAATGTTTATCATAATGTGTATGTCTATATGCATACAAAGCTGTATGATGATGCATTGTCAATGATAGGTCGATTTTGTACTATTTTTGTTGGGTACAATTTATAAAGTCAGTACGATGTGACTACCATTGTGTTGGAATGTTGATTGAAAACATTTTACTTTCAATATAACAATTTATTTTAGTTAAAAAATACGTTCGCTTTATTTCTACATCTAATTAATCTAATTTTATCTCAACGAAAAACGATAAAAGGAACGAAGAAACAAAGAGTAAATAAAAAATAATCAATGAACGGTGTATCTCTCGTTTCTACTTGTCAAAGTCGGCCGGCTTGGTGAGTTTCTTCCCCAAAGAGCGCGCGTTTTCACCCCACCCCCGCTACAAGATTGCATTACATATACATACGAGAGAGAGAGAGAGAGAGAGAGAGAGAGAGAGAGAGAGAGAAATAGGGCCAGTGCATCGGATGTGTCCGAGTCTTTCGTTTGGATGCGCGCGCGCGGCGCGTGCTCAGGGTCATTTCCAGGCAAATCAATAAGATTCGAGAAGCACGAGACGCACGGAGCAGCAGTATAGCAGTGCGGTATAACCAGTTGACGGCTGCGATGCGTTGTACACACGCACATCAGAGCGAGCCCTATATACAGTCGTCCCAGCAAATGTGCGTGCCTTTGCTGTGAGTTGAAGGTATATATAAAGTTGGTGGGTCGAGGTCAGTAGGTCTCAACGAGAGCTTCGAGTGGAGGGTGGTTGCTTTTGCGAGCACACACACACACACACACACATTCGTCTTCACTCGACTGTGATGATATATGAGCCGATTGCTTGCGTGTAAGTATATAACATTACGCGCTTGCTTGCTGACATTTTTAAGAGATTGCAAGCGAAGCGGAAAAGAGGCTTGCGTGTTGAGCTTATCGCGGACAGAGAGTTGACAAATTAATTCACGAAACGTACTACATACTCGTTTCCTTATCTCCCCCAAAAGTCCAAGGAAGCGCGTGCACGTATTCTCAAACAAGTTAATCGCGCGATGTGTAAAGAGCCATTTCGAATTCATGAGAACTCTCTAACCGCTCGGCAGACACTGCATCGTCGAGAAGTTACGCAAGCTATAAGTAAGTACATACGCACAGACTGCTGACAATACACACATCGTACGTCCCACGTGCGCCAGCCTAAGCGAGCACAGAGCCAGAGCTGCAGGCCGGCAAGGATGATAACAGCGAGCCGTGCTGGAGCGCGGGGCTGCCGCCGCCGCCGCTGCGACGTCGGGCCGTCGGACCGCCGGAGCCGCCCGAGAGGCAGTTAGTTCGGTTCGGTTCAGTCGGGCTTGGCTCGTCTGCTCGGTGAGTCAGCTGCCCCCCCGTCAATCCTATATTGCACGAATGCGAGAGTAACGAGTAAGTTCTTCAAGGATGCAGTCCGGAATCAGTCGCCGAGGCTGAAATGGCTTCCTGCTCCAGCTCGGAGCCCGACTGGTCTACGGCCAGGAAAGGAATCTCCCTGCTGCTGAACAATAAAACGGAGGAGGCCGAGAGCCTCTTCACTCGACACCCTCGCAGCTTTCACGTCAAGGCCGGCCGCAGCTTCGTCCTCTTCATGGTGCGACTCGTACAATTTAAAATTTTAACTGCTTATTTCTCCTTCTCTCCGCAAGCCCATTTAAAAGGCAACTGCTGCCACGTTTCTCGCGCGCAGAACGCGCTCATGACGTTCGAGGACGACAAGCTGCAGCAGGCCGTGCAGCTCCTGAGGGACGTGGAGCGCGAGTGTGCCAGCGACATCGGCTGGCTCAAGTCCGTGAGGACGAGAGTCTTTGGAGCCGACAGCTCTGCAGACGTAAGTGTCTCTCTCTCTCTCTCTCTCTCTCTCTCTCTCTCTCTCGTCCCATTAGAACGTAACGCCTCGCAATTGAGCGCAGCAGAACGACTACGTGAGAAAGCTGGAGCGCCAGGTGGTGCTGGCCGACTCGCAGGTCTGCGCGGCTCTGCTGACGCTGCTGCAGCAGGAGCTCACCGGCTACGTCAGGGGCGGCTGGATGCTGCGCAAGGCCTGGAGGGTCTATCAGCACACCTACGAGCAAATACTTGAGCTCTATCGGCGCACCTTTGGCCACAGTCCTTCCGGTACGGATTTCCGCATTTACAGCACCAAGCACACATATAGCTACCCTTACCATCGCCATGCGTTCCCCGCAGGTTTCCAGTCGATCGGCGCCACGGCCTGGTCCCCTCAGCCTCAGAGCCCAGCCAGTCCGTCCTCGCCGGACTGGTCGATACCCTCCTGCAACGGCTCCAGCGCGAGCTGCGCCTCCGCGGCCGCCTCGCCGTCAGGTCTGCGCAGCTCTCTATCAATGCTCTTCTCGCTCGCCGGAATCACGTCCGAGCAACAGACACCGTAAATTTTTCTTCTTAACAAACAACACCGATAGATCGCCTCGATCTCCACACTCGTCATACCTCACCTTTCTCGCCTTTCCCCTTTCTATTTCGCATATTTTGCATCGTTTGCTTTTTATTTTAGCGCAGCCGTAGTTCGTAGTTTGCTTATGTAATAGTACTGTTATATGCGCGCTTTCCTTATACGTCTTAAAAATCGTTCACAGCTTCGTCGAGCCGTCCGAAGTTAGCAGGCTGATGTCGGCCGTCAGTTTTGGCTATGGAATTTTTCAACTCGGCGTCAGTCTTCTGCCGCCTTCCCTCCTGAAAGTCATCCATCTACTGGGCTTCGAGGGCGACCGGAAGGCTGGCCTCACGGCCCTCATGTATTCGAGGCTGAGCGAGGACATGCGAGCGCCCCTTGCCACGTGCGTATGAGAACCGAGAATTCGAGTATATACTTTTGTACGGCATTTTTTATATACATCGGCATCTTTACAAAACGGAATTGCAGTTTAGCACTGCTGTGGTATCACACGATCGTCAGGCCATTTTTCGCACTGGACGGCTCCAACGTCAAAGCCGGGGTCGAAACCGCCAAGGAGCTTATCGCGGAGTGTCAGCCCGAATTCGAAAACTCGGCCTTGTTTCTATTTTTCACCGGCAGAATAGAGCGCCTGCAGGTGAGCATTCGCATTGTAGACTCGTAGCACGTCGGGCCTATGAGCAGTATCGCTTTTTCGCTTATTCCAGTCGAACGTGAACGGTGCCCTGCGCGCGTACGAGAAAGCCGTGGAGATGTCGACGCAGAGGGAAGTGAAGCTGCTCTGCCTGCACGAAGTTGCCTGGTGTCACCTGATTCGCCTTAATTACGGAGGCGCGCACAGCTCCTTGAGCAAACTGCAAGAGGAGTCCCGCTGGTCCAAGAGCTTTTACGCCTACCTCGCCGCCGGTACATACACCACATGTACGCGCTATTCGCGCATAATACTCTTTTGAGACTGCAACGCACATTTTGCCGCCAGTATGTTCCGGAGCAGAGGGCGACTTGGAGACTCTGCTGCTGAGCCACAAAAAGCTCGGCCAGCTCGTGGCCGGAACGACCCGGGAAACGCAGCTCGGCCTCTTCATTTCGCGGCGAGCGCCGAAACTCGTCGACCAAGAAACCGGACGCGCCTGCTCGGCATCCTACTACAAGCTTCTTGTCTACGAGCTGCTCTATCTCTGGAACGCGCTGCCCTCCTGCTCCACGGAGTCGCTTCGCAGCATTCTCGCGGGTCGGTCTTTGTATCTATTATGTATATATACATATATATATGTGTATAACATCTCTATACTTAGTCCAGCTCAAGTCCCGTTTCCGTGTCTCCATGTCGCAGAGTGCAAAGCTAGCCATTCCGAGGAGCCGATGGACGGCCTGTCGGACCTGCTTGAAGGGGCAGCCTACTCCCAGCTCGGAGACCGAGAGGCCTCCACGAGGTGCTATCGCAACTGTTTGAAGCGACGGCTCCCCTCGAACGACTCGTTGGATCAGCACGTCAGCGCGTTCGCGCTCTACGAACTCGGCAGCGCGCTTTGCAGCGGGAGCGTGAGTATTTCTCACCGCTATAATATATAGTACACCTACAATCCACAACCACCCGCCCCATCTTTAACGCGGCAGTACTTGCGCTTCTTGCAGAGCATCGAAGAGGGCAGGTGCATACTGCAGAGGGCACAGTCGCAGTATAAGGAGTACGACTTCGAGAGTCGCCTAAACGTCCGAATTCACGCAGCCCTCAAGAAAGTATCGTAATGACGGGACAAAGCCGTACAAGTATAACTTATACACCGTTTTAACACGTATAAGAATGTTGTTTTCGAGAGTGCAACGTATTTTGTAAATGCGCGTATATTTTCACTAAATTGCGCACGCATTATATATTAATAATTACCTCTGCCTCCACTGTATATCAAACGATAATTTACAATAGCAAGGCAAACACCATTATTACATTACGCGTGTAAAGTTATTCGCTGCGAATCCACAAGTACCTATGATATATGTACTGATACAGGCGCGTTGACTTACATATTGTACACAGATTATTCGAATCTTGACGATTGCTTCTCTAACATGCATAAAATTTATAAAGTTTTCAAACTTATTCGGCCTTTTTCCTTATTAATTTATACAATCATCAGTTTGTATAGATTTACTTAAAAACGAACAGCCTGAAGATGGCTGTGCGATAAAACATAGCGCAGCGCGCATAACTATCGATCCCGCACCTGAAAGACTAAAAATGTCACGAGTAAACAGCTTGATTTGCCAGTGACTGTCAGGGCCGAAGGACAGGATGAACTATGAGAGTGCTTACAGTTTTAATGTAGGAAATTGCCCTGCACAATTGAACCACTGCCGGAAGACGGCCTGGTACTGCAAATTCATCAAACCTTTCTTCTCTTTCGTCGTGTCAATCATGCTGGGTGAGTCGTTCTCCAAGGATGATATTTTTATTTTTTTACCACTAAAGTAACCGGTTTCATCTCATCGTCATCGACGAATCAATTGCACTTTCAGCATTATCTATGTCTCATCTTTGTGAAAAGTATTCATCCGATAATTCTTTTCGAACGATCAAGTCCGATTTGAGTACGCTGAGGAGTACCGTGAGCATGCTTTCGGTAAACTTTTTCTTTTTTTTTCCTTTAGCTCATTTCTAAATCAAATTTCCAATGATTCTTGAACATCGTTATCGTGCTTAGAATGAAGTCAGAACGTTAATGGAAACGAAGGACGAATTCAAAAGTAAATTAAAAGAAGTTGTCTGCGTAATGCCCAAGTTATCCGATGCCATTCATCACCTGAGAACCCAAGTTTCCGAAGGTCTTTATTGTCGCGAGAGTGCTCATATCTATTTATCCAAGTTTATTAAGAAACGCAGATAACGACTTGCCATTAAAACAGGGATCGACACGCATACGCAAAAATTATTGGATGCATTATCTCCCGATAATGTCAAGAAAATGGTCAAGAAAGAATTAGAAATTTACGACGCCGATAAGACTGGCAGAATCGATTTTGCCCTCGAGTCTGCAGGTCTGAAGATTATAAAAATAAAAAACGTTCAATTTTCAATTAGCTCATGAGCTTGTTTAATTAGGTGGTCTAATTCTTTCGACAAGGGATACTGAAACTTACCCTGCATGTGGACAAACCATGAAATTATTAAGACTGTCAGTCTGTCGTCAGGATAATTCGCCGCGGGCTATAATTCAGGTTGAATTTTTATCATCGATGCCTCGTGTGAAATTTTAAGCAAAACTATTGATAAAAACGTCTCACGAAATGACTACTAGACAGGAGTATTACCTGGCGAGTGCTGGTCCTTCAAAGGTAGCGAAGGTGCAGTGGTGATTCAACTGTTAGGGCATGTGCTCATATCCGGTTTTAGCCTCGAACACATATCACCAAAGGTTTCCATAACTGGAGAGACAAGCAACGCTCCGAGAGATTTCTCCGTCTGGGTAGGTTATAATTATATTTTTTCTTATAACGTTGAATATATGAATGTTGTTAATATAGGGCCTCAAAAATGTGGACGATAGAAATGGATATTTGCTCGGCAAATATGCCTATGACAATTCCGGACCATTGATTCAATACTATGAAGTACAAGTAAATGTTGCTTCAAATTAGATTAATAAAAAATTCACTTCGGCTCTCGATGTAACATTCCGTATTTTGCAGAACAAACCAACGAAGGCCTTCAACATAGTCGAACTTAAAATACATTCTAACCAAGGTAATCAGATCTGTACCTGTGTTTATAGGATACGGGTTCACGGAACTTTGAGATCGCATGAACTTGATTACGTAAATTTTCGATAAAAAGAAAAAGAAAAACTAGTCTTAAGTGCTTTTCAGAACTAATTTTACAAAAAATCATACACTTGTCAAAGAATTTTCCAATTTTTTTAAGTAATCTAGGATATATTATATTTGTTTTGTTTATTTTATACAAGGTTTATTTGTGAAGCTTTGATTTATAGGGTTAATAAATGATTTGCACGAAGCAAATATTGCAGTGAATGAAATTAATTATGAAACGCGGAATATAGGTCAAGAATAAAGCAAGGAATAATTAACATATTCTTCACTCGATATATTTCCTTTGTACACTTCTTACATTTCTATTAATTATTTCGTCTATGTTTCATTTTCTTTAAGTTCCGGTCGCTCTCTCACACTTCCATGTAGTTGTACACTCACTCACCCGATTTTTAAGCGGTGATTTCTTACTCAAGCGTGTCGTTTTTACTCATTCATTGAATTTGCGAACCTTTGCAGATCAATACATATCGCGTGTCACGCATAAGTGAAGTTTATGAGTCAAACCAAACTACGGATTCTTTTTTTACTTGGTTAATTTGCTAGACCTAAACGTAAAGTAATGCGCGAACCGCGACATCAAGATTTTATAAATCATTTTCTTACTTTTGTCATCGATAAAATTTAAACGACATACGAACAAAAGTGCGTCACGTTATTTTGCGTTTATTCATCTATGTTACTGTATGCATTTCCTTGTTTACACGGTATAATTTGCGATATATATTTATATAACTATATAAGACGACGTAGATGCAATCTTTCACAGATCTTTCACATTCTCATTCTCATATCAACTTGTCAAAGAAGATCTGCAAAACATCAAGTAGTTTATTAGCATCGCCATTATCTTTTTTCTTTTTATGTTATGCAAAATCATTATTTACCACGTGTCACCATATAATTATTAGTTATATTTTTATTACATTTTTTGTCTCATTTTTTTTAAATCTGTCAAGCTTTTCATTTTCATAATAATTGCTATGGCAACAATACTATTGGTGTAGAAGAAAGAACTGCCAACTCAAATGAGAAATTATAATTGTTCGAGAGGCACGCTTCAAGTATCGTATGAGAATTTGACAGAAATGTCTCATTTAAGATAATTTT
This sequence comes from Trichomalopsis sarcophagae, assembly GCA_024372645.1. Classification (NCBI taxonomy): domain Eukaryota; kingdom Metazoa; phylum Arthropoda; class Insecta; order Hymenoptera; family Pteromalidae; genus Trichomalopsis; species Trichomalopsis sarcophagae. Next base: position 4,121,469 of record QLSS01000004.1, read on the forward strand.
TGTGCTTTAGATGCAATTCGATTGATAGTAGAACTGTACTAGATCCGCGGCTTGTACTCGCATGCACACGCTAGATAATTCGGAGGTCAGTCGTCTAACGCTATCGAGCTATCGAGATTCGGACGTGGTGCCAAGCAGTTGATTCTGTAATTCTAGCCTTAAGAGCTCAAGATATCATTTTTTTGCAGACCAATAGAAGTTTTGATGCGTAAACGTAGTTGTTTGAAAAAAACGATCTTTGAAACACTTTAGGTTCTTATGGTTCGAAAAAGTTCTGCAAGTGTTTTTCTTTTGAAATAATTAAAATGTTTAAAAACTGTCTAATAAACTTTTATCGGGTTTGTGCTCTTTTAATATTTTTGGTTATCAACGATACAAAATAAATCCAAACTATTACTCGATTTATTCGTAGCAACTATTTTAAAGATCAATCGTCGAGCGGATATATTATTTCATTCATCTGAAAAAAATATATCCTTAAAAATAATATTTACAAAATATTTACATGACCATTAATATCGAAAAACAATTGACTGAATGGAATTTTGGACTTCAGTACCTTCTATTAGTTGTAATAAATAGTTATAGAAGTGCAATCATATGTAAAATCTTGACCTCTATAATTTTGTAAAATAATTTTGTGCGTATAATTAATCTTCAAACGATGAAGTTGTAACCAGCGCAGAAACGTGTGAGCATACGTCAATAACGATAACTTGGATAAATTATGCGCAAAGCTTTGTTGTGGCACCACTACCGAGCGAACGTTCGTCAACGTTTGTGAAGGCATAGAGTTTCTTTTATACTCGATATAATCGGTAAATATTCTATACGTGTAGTATCAAAATAAATCACACCGAGTATATAGAGTAGAGTATTGTACATTTATGTACATAGAATTTTCTATCTTTAGTGTTAGAACATTCGTATTATTATTGTTATTGTTATTATTTAACCCTTTATAGATATTATTTCATTAAAAATTTACACTAGTATACTTAATTGCTGCTTGTAAATTAATTCTCTTTTGTTTTGTTCATTTTCGCCTTTCAATTTCCATTTTCTTTTGTTATTAGGAAATACGCTATAATTAAAAATATATCACAGATTTTAATAAAAAACTCTCTACGAAGTCAAAGCAGAGTAGAATGAGATTTAAACAATAGTCATCTTGACAGTGTGTCAAAGTGTTTAAGTGTTAACGGACTTTAATTTTTTCCTCTAAAAGTTTTGTTCGTGACAAATTTAAGAGTGTAACGTTTTCACAACGTCCAAAGTCTCGGAAGTACTTTTCCTCTATGTAAAGTTGTAAAGTTTCAGAAAAGTCTACAAAATTCCGTAGAAAAGTGACAGTGTAATTACTTCGACCATTCAATCTCAAGATTATTCGCTGATTACGACTTCTAACGAGAAACAAATTTGTATCATTAGTCTTTAGAACTAATACTAATACCTCCATTGGTACTCACACTTTCTTTAACTTTCAAATAGTAAGTCAAAAAACTTTGCGGAGTAATATGCGAATACCAATAGAATAAACTACCTCGCTTACAGCATCTATCACCAGAATCCAAGCTTAAGACTACAAGTATTTATCAAAGAGAATTATTGCTTCCAGGAGACGGATAAACTATTATAAACTCATTAAATTTAACGTCGTTGATAAAAGATTGTCCCGCTGCATATTTTGAGATCGAGTTGTTACATAGAAAAATTTAGGAGAAATTTTTAATTTGGTATTTATAGCTTTCGCTTTTTATGGAAATTCAATCCCGAGACTCCGAGCGCCCTCAGTCGTGAGTATTGTCGCTCGCGAGAAGTTGAAAATATGGAATACACAAAATAATGTTTTAGAGATGCAACTCTGCGTCCTGCGACTGCTTGGCGCTCGAGTACAAACGCATAATTTCACATGTACATTCAGAATGGATAACGCCCGCAGAAAAACTTTTGGTTCAATTAACGATATCGTTCAAGTTTCTTGCCTAATTGCACTGAGAATAGTTTTTTTTTCACAATCCTTTTTAGAATTGTAACGTTAATATTAGTACACTGATTGATTCGAATGAAAATTTGGTCATTTAAACATACAAAATTGTTTTAGAAACTCGATCAAGATATATTTTGATTATACGCTAATTAATTTGACTGTATTAAATGAATTCTTTGTTGTAGTTTATTTTTTATAGATTTGTTACTCAGAGGGAAAGTTCATTGTATGTAAAGGATTCTATAATATACAGCATATCTATGTTTTATGCATCGGTAATATTAAATTTTCTATAAATATTATTTACTTTAAGAAGCAAATCAATAAAAATTAATTAATCTTAAACATTTTTGATCTACTATAATTTCATACTTCCCTCAATGTGAAAAACGTGATTTGTTTGTTTGCAGTCAGCGTTAAAAGTTTTTCTCGGTGCAGAGAACGCCGAAAACCATTTAATTCATTAATGTATATAAATAAAAGCTATTCGTTAATTATTAATTACTGATTGATCCAGAGAGTGTCGATGTTCATCTAATACGCTAAAATCGCAGTTATATGTATACCTATACTTAGTTTACACTTTACCGTTTCGGCACGTCTAACTGTGCCGAATACTCAGGTTGATTCACTGGAATTAGACCTAGAATACCTCATATTACACGACTTGTGCATCTGGGCTGTGTTTATATATCAGTTCGTTACTTGACAATAGCAAAATCAATGACGAGTATTAATTTTTAAGAGCTCACACGAACACGGATAGAAGGCATACGCGAAACTCATCGATGTACTTGTAGTTCAGATTGATTACACATTTACACATTAAGCATGTTCTGAAATGTAAGTCGAAACAGATTGATTATCCGGCTATGTAGCGTAGGATGAATTCCTCAATTTCATGAGTGAATATCATGCCGGAATAACGAGATTTTGTCTAAATCGGCGACGATAACAATGTGATATTACTCAGAGATTGTCAGGAGTACGGCAACGTCGAGTAGCCATAAGAATTTCTTGAATAAACTATAAAGGGTTTCTTTCGTTCTAACTCGCACTAAACTATATATTTACGTCACGCTTGTAACAACAACTGCTTATATGTACACGCGAAAAACAAAGCAGAGCTCATCAGGTGCTCGGTTATTGCTAAACAGGAGAGTTTAAAACAAGAAACGGCAAGTACTTTACTTTCATGTATATGCATAAATCGTATCAAGCAGCACTCGCCTTGGTCGTTCACAATCTCTCTCGATCGCTGCACTAGCGTATATCATATATATTCCTCTTCGACTCGCGCGCGCACGTATTACACGCTGGAGGTGCTTCGCCGTGTCCTCTTGTAGGTATACTTATATATATTCACACAGCTGTCTTCTTGAAGAAGGCGTCAAAGGCGATAGAAGATCCGCGTGTATGCGTGTAAGAGAGCAGTGACGTGCGTGCTCTGGCGCGCGTCTATATGTGTATTGACATAACAACTATATTGTCTTGCACTACTACAGTCTTTCGAAGAGCCCGTGCGCGGTCTATGGCGTAGAACAGAAGAGCGAAAGGTACTTGTACGCTTTCAAATTTGTTATGCTTGTCATTTTCCGTTTCTTCGATTCGTGGGATCAGCCCAGGAGAAATAAACGAGATGAAAGTGAGCCACTACAATTTGGCCTCGTCTCTGCCTGGACTCTTCTTTCTCCTCTTGGCCCCATTCTCATCGATGACAACAACAACCTCGCCATCGACTTGCGCCTCCTGCTGGAGAGTGGGGATCGAAGGTTCGCTCGTTTCGCCGACGAAGATGCGCAGTTCAACACTGCTCGAGCCTACAGCCACACTTACGAACTGCGGCTGCTCGGGCGCCGCGCTTTCCATCTCCTCCTCTTCATCTTCTTCCTTGACGAACGGCTGGTGGCGCTCAGCCATCGCAGGACTGAATGCGGGCTTGAGCTTCGGTGGTCGCCTCTCGTTGATCACGGACTGCACGTCGAGGTCATCGTTAAGCTCTGGCGGACTGGGCTTTGACGAGGGCTCCTCCTTCGAGGAATCGCGGCGAATCGCGGTGCGGCCCCCACCGTGACTTGAAATACTCGGAGATCGAGAACTGCTGTATATTGATAATAACAAAGTAAGAAATTGAGCATCAGCATGTAATATATGTCATGATAAAGCGATTGACCTGGAAACAATGGGACTGGTATCAGAAGACATCAACTCGGGCGTGGGAATCCTGGCCTTGGCAGATCCAAGATCAGCCACGGGGCACAAGAAATTCTTGTGCTTGTAACTGCCGCTGGTGTCGGTCGACGCGCAAGAGACTCTGCGCTGCTGGATGGACTCGACAGAAGGCGGTCTGGAGACTGGGGCGACCGTCAGATACGAGCGATTCGGCTCGGGCGCCAGGCTCGGCCTGGCCAGGTACTTGGTACTACCGTAGGCGATCGACGAGGATGAGCCACGCTGGGGGATGATGCGCGGCACGCTCAGATTGCTCGCGGGCTTGCGAATGAGCTCGGCCACCTCGAAGTGCATGGGAGGCGTCGAGAACATGCCACCGTGTCGGTGTTGCGAGTGAAAAGTCTGACGACGTTTCACCTTGAACTTGGAAGGCTTACAGGAGGCCCGTTGCTGCTGGTAGATAGAGCGCCGACTGTCGTCCATTGTTGATACAGACGCGTCTGCATAGGAAAGACAGATTAATTAGATTTCCTTATGTCTGCTCTGCAGTTGGGGAATGTTTCGGCGGGGGTACACTTAGAAGATACACAGGCGTATGCATTGTCGCCGCGGGGCTCTCGTTGTATGTGCGCTGTCGCATACAAGGCTATATAATTTTCTTCGGTTGATTCGACTATTGGGTGCTGGTATTTGCGACGAGCGAGTATGCTTTATACTCTTACAGTTTTCGTTAGATATTCAAGGTGCTTCGAGAGGAACATTTATCAAGTTTTTAACATTTAGAAAGTATGAGGGGGTGTACAACAATCTCGCGTATATAATACACTGGTGAATGTAAAATTTTTCCTATTTCTCAATTATGTGGTATTTCAAAATTTTAGCGATACTTCAAAGACGACCAATTAGATATTGCTTTCAGTTTGCTATAAGAAAAAAAAAGGACAACATACGAATAATCGAGTGCTCCAAGTATATGATAGAAAGTATGGTGGAAAAATGATGGAGAAAAAGTTAAGCCTTGCGATGATACTAATAAACGGTTTTGTTGCTGTGCTTGCGCAAGTGATAAAAGCAAGCCAATTTATGTGAAAAATTCTGATGTTCAAAGCAGCAGAGCAAAACTTTTCCAGAAAAGAATCCCATTTAATACGATTAGTGCAGAGTCAAGGGATTTTTTCCACAATCGAATTCAGTCATTAATTGGCAAAAACTTGATAATCGTGACAGAGCGTGACAATAATGAAGGAATTGAAAATTTGAAAAATAAAAGCAAGCTGCCGCTTAATGATTTTACCTTCAATAAAATCGGACAAAGATGGAAATTTCAAGAAATAAAAGTCTATCATCGAAGTCGTAAAACCATGCGCTGTTAAAACTAAGCTGTCTGGAAAAGAAGGTAAAAGAGCTAGTAAGTTCATGGTATATCATCTCTATGTATACTTAGTTGTGGTCGCTTGGCAATACCCAAAGTATTAAAGAAGAACTAAATAAGAGAAAGGTACAAACAGTAAATAGCAGAAAGTATCAGAATAATACAAAGAAGGAGAATAACGGAGTAAACAGGATTATATAATATTTATACATGGTATGATAATAAGAAAGCAGTGGATCTCGTGATTAGTACCGTCGGTTGTTCTCTCATTCTCGGCAGGCGGATTGTAGGTAAAGTTGGAGGGCAACGATCGGACCTTGGAGAGGCCTGGTCGACTGTTCCCCGAGAACTCATCGCTGCCCTCGCCGGCTGCTTCCTGCTGTTCCTCGTCGGGATTCTCCTTTCTTCGAGCCGCAGCGTTGATCGTCACCGCTTCCTCTACGATTTCCTTGTCCTTGTCCTTGTCCTCCTCCTCCTCCTCCTCCCCCTCCTCCTCCTCCTCCTCGACCTCAAGCAGCTCCTCCTGCTCGGCCGCGAACTCGCGCTCCAGTTGCGTTTCCATGTCAAGCTCATCTTCCATCTTTAATAATCGCAGAGTTTTACATGCGCCTCGAGCCACCTATATTATATACCCGCGCGCGCGCCCTCTTTCTCTTTCTCGTCTGACGCTCGGTTCTCATTTGCGTCTCGTATATAAGTACGTGCTATTACCAAGAAATAAAGCCCTACGGATAAATACGGCCCTGTGGATAGTGTAGCAGATAATGACTATTGCAAGACCGTATTACTAATTTCATTGGGTAAACCCAAGCAAGCCCGTGCCACTTAATTATGATAATCGTTGCTTGGATTTATCCGTCCAAGAAAATCAGTTCAAGTACATAATACGTATATCCAAAAATTATGTAATAAAAAATGATCTTTCAGCGTTCAGCGCAGATTTAATATTTGAAAGCGACATGCCGTGCAGCGTAAATGTAGTATACCATAAATAGGCGAAAAAGAAGATACTGTCATTCGCAGATTTATATTATATATGCTATTTGAGAAGAAATCATGCGAATAACTCTCACCTGCTTGTGGCTCTCCTCGAGGTGCTTCATGAGGACGGCGACGACGACGTTGACGAGGACGAATTGCGCCATGAGGACGAAGATGACGAAGAAAATGGGTGCGATGATGTTGCTGACACAGCAGTTCTTGACGCAGTCGGCGGCGTCGTCGCAGTTGTCGCGCAGCGTGTCCTTCATGATGCCGTTCCAGTTGTCGCCTGTCGCTACGCGGAACAACGTCAGAAAGGCCATGCCGAAGTTGCTAAAGTGGGCGTGCTCACCCAGGCCCTGGCACGGCATTTCGTCGCTGCACTCTGCAAAATTCGAAACGTCGAGATGGTCAGTCGGCCCGACCATTCTCGAAGCAGACTAGATACGACGAGTTACCTAATCGGCCGAACAGTTCGACTCCAAGCGCGGCGAAGATGAAGAAGAGCAAGAAAAATAGAAGGCCTAGATTGCCAACTTGCGGCAAAGCCTGCATCACAGTGTCGAGAAGGGCGCGGATGCCTTTGGCCATTTTCAGCAGTTTGAGTACTGGAAAACAAAGTATCGTCAGCAAGTAGCTTCATCGCTTTACAGTACTTGTATATATAGTCGTCGTACGGACCTCTGGCTATTCTCAACACCCTCATGACCCGGATGATGGTTGGATTTATTGGAATGATTTTGGATTCGAGCTCCTCGAGCACGATTCCGACAACCGAGAGTATGACGATCCCGACGTCCAGCTGGTTCCACCTGCAAGGACGCGCAGTTGATGCATATCACGTGTATATTATATAATAAGCTGGCGTGATTACGAACTTATCCTTGAGGTACAGATGGAGCCCGAGGGCGAGTAGTTTCATGAAGGATTCGAGAATAAATACGGCCGTAAAGAAGTAGTTGAATATCTTGAGAGCGTAGGTTAAGGCTTTCGGCATCATATAAAACTCCATGGCCATGGTTACGACATTCAAGCCAATCACCGCCGCTATCGCGAGATCGAAGTACTTGGACGTGACGACGTTGTGGATGAAGAGGCGCGTCTTGGAGTAATTAGTGTAATAAGGCGGTTCGTGCATTTCTGTAAAGACATCGATATCGGTTTATCGATACGCTCAAACTGATTAGCAGCATTATGTACAATACAATAATACGACGCTTTATGAGAATTAACGCACTTCTCCTTTTCTTTTCCATTTGCAATGCACGTTTGGCGGCTCTCCTTACTCGCTCTTCCTTCTCCTGCTCTTCTCGACACCTGTGAAAGTTTTCAACGACCACGCCGACGAACATGTTGAGCACGAAAAAGCCGACCAACAGAATGAATGCGATGAAGTAGAGCAACCTCCATTCCGAGTAGTTTTCTATGGGCTGAAACGCAAGCGTCAGTGGGGTTAGAGCGATGATACGCAGGGCTTTTCTCGTCGTTGATCGGAACACTGTGCAGGGTAGACTCTGCAGAGACACTGTACCTGCTGATCGACCCCGACAGCATCGAGGCCGGTATACATGATGTTGACCCAGCCGTCGCGCGACGACAGCACAAAGAGGGACATGAGCGCCTTGCCAAGATCGTCAAAGTTGTACTTCCTGTTGAGCCAGACGTTGCGCTTATCTGCGAGGCAGTCGGTCTTGTTGCGCACGTTCTTGATGTCCGGGCCATCGCAGTAGTAGAACGCGCCCTTGAACAGCTGCACCCCGAGGATGCCGAAGATAACGAAGAACGTGCAGCAAATGAGGACGATGTTGCCGATAGGCCGCAGGGACGAGAGCAACGTCTGCACCACGAGCTTCAAGCCCGGCGCGCGGTTTATCACGCGCAGCGGTCTCAGCGAGCGCAGCAATCGAAACACCTAATTTTCATTCGCCCACTTAGTAAGCATATTATATATACACACACACACACACACACACACACACATGGTAGACGCATTGCGGACGCACCCTCAGTATGCCGAATATTCTGGGACTGCTGGACGAGAGGAGGGACATGCCGAGGTCGATTATAGAAATGACCACGAGCGAGCCATCCATTATGTTCCAGCCTGACGTGAAGTAAGCGTCCGAGCCGTAGAGCATCCCCGTCGCGACGACCTGCAAACAGAGCGAATAATCGTCAGCTCGTGCAGGCGTCAGCTGCGCTGCTCGACGATGGCGCGCGCACTACCTTCACAAACATTTCCACGGCGAAGACAGCGGTAAAAATATAATTGGCGCTAGCAAGGAAAAGTCTTTCTCTACTGTCGGGCGGAATGTTTGGTCGTTCCATTGCTAGCGTTATGCAGTTCAGTCCGATGAACAAGAGCACGACGTTGTCGAACCACTTCTGATCGACGAACCAGCGGCAGAATACGCGGAACCTGTGGAATCGAAGAGTCCCCCGATGAGTGCGGAACGGGACAGGGATGAGGGAAGGGAAAGCAAGTACCTGTTGTTCTGAGGGAAGAGGTAAAGCGAGTAGTCGTCGCGCTCCTTGAGGCAGCCCTTGGGCTCGAAGAACATGAAGATCTTCTTGATGCGCTCGATGCTGCCGGCGCTCTCGTGGCCGTTGGACGGCGGCGTCTGCTCGCCCGCGGCCGGCGCGGGCTGCTGCGCCCGGGAGAGCTCGGGCTCCTCCTCGGCCAGTCGTTTTATCCGCGGCAGGGGCCCAGTCTCGAAGCCCTGCAAATTGTTGATGGTCCGCGGATTGTTGATCGTCGAGCTCGGCGGCGCCTCGTCGAACGGCAGGATCTTGCGAGAATGCAGCGAGTTGCGCCTCGACAGCTCGTCCGTCCAGCGCATCTGCGACAAGAGCTAGACTCGAGTCTATAAGTATACGGCGCTCTTTCCTCTCTACGCGACGTTACTCACTTGGTTCGTCGGCGTGTATCTGTGGACAGAAGACCTCCGGCTCCTTATGGAATTGTTCGGGCTAAGGCTACAGTTGTTGCTCGTCATGGCAGTCGTGCGATTGTTCGGCGCGTCGCGGTGAGTATCGTTCCTTATGGAACCCCGGAGATATCCCGCGCCGTTGTAGTTGCTGTAGTCCCCGCAGCTTCTGAAAGCACGAGAGGAGGATCAGAGCCGGCCGTTGCCGTGATTGCCGCGAGGAGACGGCGCGACTCACAAGGACTTGTGGCCGACGCTGCTTCTTCCGTTGTTGAGGATCGTGGCTCGGCCGGGCGGCTCCTCCTCCCACTGGGACCACCTTTTCCGCCGCAAAGAAGGCCTCGACAGCCGCCAGGAGTAGCCCCTCTGAATCCTCGGCGGGCTGCAACGAGAGGAGAATTGCGATTTGAGCGTCTCCAGCGGGCAGCGTACACAGCTATATACCTTGAGCTCGAACATTCCCTCGGCGTGCAGGAAGAATTGACGTGGCCGGTGACGAGACTGATGCGCCTCGAAGATTGACTGACCAAATTATTCGCTGCGATTCTGCTGTTGCTGCCGCTGTCGGGCGGCTTGAGGAAGCCCGAGTATACGCTGCACTGGCTCTGCGCAAGGTAATCGCGGAGCGTGACTCGGTCGTGCGATTGCGATTGCGATCGAGCAAAGAGAGCTGGGCAAGAAACTCACGGAGGATCGGTCGATGGACTCGATGGAGAGGGTCGTCGGGTAGATCGCGCGAAAGTTGAGATCCCGGTAGCCGGTGTCGAGGGTCGTGTTCGGTGAGTCCTGCGGCGTCGCGGCCGTGTGCGTGATGATGGGCGGCTGCGCTCCACTCCCGGAACCCATCATCTTGCTCTCCTTCTGGATGTTGCACTTGGGCTCGTCGAACGCGTGCCGCTGCTGCTGCTGCTGCTGCTGCTGCTGCTTCCAAGCGTGCTGGTTGTGGTTGTCCTTGTACTTGCGCAGCTCCTCGCAGCTCTGCCAGGAGTTCTTTTGGTCCTTGAAAGGGTGCGAGTTAAGGGTTCGGTCGGGAAAGAAGGGCTCCAGGGGAGCTGTTGCCGTACCTGCGTGTATGTGTCGCTATCGGAGACGGAGTGAGAGCGCGACATCCTGGAGGAATCCTCCTCGCTCCCGAGGCCGGCTTCCTTCGCCGCGAGTTTCGCCAATTCCCTCTGCTCTCGCTCGCGTCTTTCGTTCCTCTGGAAAAAGGGAGGGAAAGTGAGGGCGGCTGTCGCGCCGCGCAGAGCGCGCCGGACTTACCTCGGAAGAGAAGCCCTCGACCAGGATAGCGACGAGCAAGTTGAAGAGCACGTAGTTTCCAAAGGTCATTAGGGCCACGAAGTACAGGGCCGCCCAGTGGGAGGTTTTCTGCATCCCGTTGAACAGAACGACGTTCCAGTCTTCCTGCGTCAGGATCTGCGGGGCAGTGGGGAAGGGAGAAACGCGCACGGCGCCGATTAGAAGCTGCACTCTCCTCCTCATAGCCCTACGCAAAGTTCGATTCGCCGTCAGCCGTTAGTCGCGAGATGCACAGGCACATTTCGACGCGATGCAGTACGAGCGTTAAATTCTTCACTCCGAAAGACTCAGCGAATCGAACTTGACGAGCGACTATACAGATAAGCGCATTGTCTCTGAAGAAAGCTGAGATTGAAAGATGAGAAGTTTTTAAAAAGCTGTTATTCTTTTCATTTAAAAACTTGATTCACGCCTGACTGATAAAAATCCTTAAAATTAATCAAGCTATTCGTTAGTATATTCTAACTGTGGTGGAAAAACCGAAAGGCTATCCAAAATTAAGCACGTCGATAAGCGTTTATTTACAAGCAAGATTCGTGTATGAAGAGGAAAATTTTTCTCGGATTAAATTCAACCATCCAAATGATAAAAGAGCAGCAGGTTCATATGTACATATATATGTATATTTTTCTTTACGTATATATACATACATACCAGCTAGTGAGATTTCTTGTTAACGACCTCGTATGGCGAAAAAGGACAGTAAAAAATTAAAACAGCACAGAAAATAATTGTAAACACATTCACGCGAAATTCTCGGTGGTCGGAGTTTCAGCTGACATGGTAAAAAACGTTAAAGCTGCGGATGGCACGCGGTTTATGTACAGCGAGTTGTTGCACAGTGAATTGATCGAGCCCAGCTTTTTGATCTACTATTTCGTATTCGCGCCTAATGTGTGTGTGTGTGTGTGTGTGTGTAAATGTGTGCGAGTGCGGGTGTCGAGAAAGAGCAGTGCCCATTCAAAACACACCAAATGGTCTTATACCGTATGAGAAATTCAGGTTTGTAAAACAAGCTCTAAATGGAGAAGATCGACTACTGCAACGCTGAATTTCTTACTTGCAACCGATTCGCAGTAGAACACGCGTGTGATATTGTATATTGATAAATTGCAAAGTCGTCTACACGGCATACTAAACAACACGCAACCAATGATCTCTTCTATGTAGTGAGCTCTTTCTATGAAACGCTCCTACAAACTACGACCTAAATTGTTCATACAATAAAAACCATGTGGTCTCGTTTGTCAGAGCGCAGTAGGCATGTATGCATGTTGGAAGTAATGATAGAAATAATAATAAGAGACCGAGAGAGATGGTATGGTACAGAGGTCGAGCGTGTGTGTGCGTGCGTGCGTCAGTGCGTCTGTGCGTTAATACGCCTGCGCCCGCGCGGATGAGTGCGAGAGAGAAAGAGACAGATATAGTGTGAAGTTTGTATTTATGTAGAGCAGCAAAGGATGCCAGGTAGAGACAGAACAGACTGATGAGAAGAAGAGTGGAGAGAAGAGAAAAAGGGAACAGTGGTACCTGAAAGACGGTTACAAGTGCCCAGACGATGTCGTTGAAATGTTTGCGATCACAGCGACACAATGGGTGGCGCGAGACCACCTCGGCACAGGTGCAGGGCCGACTCCGGTCCGCCCACATGCAAAACTTACCCCCGAACAGGTACATTCCGAGGATACTGCAACCGAGACACACAATCCCCCAGGGCCTAAAGTACACAACTGTTTCTTCCGAGTGGGTGGTGGACTAGTGGTGGACTAGTGGTATAGGACGACGGAGAGGTATGACGGCGGGCCGCGCGTCGGCAGGCTGATGGCTACAGCCGACGAGCGCCCCGAGTCTTCCTCTCTCTCTTTCTCTCTCTCTCGCTTTTCGGCTTCTCCGAGCAACTTATTGCTACAGCTCGCCCATCGTATGCTTAGAAGAAAAATCGCGGCGCTGTGACTTGAGATTTGACGTTACATTAGAGCTGCCTCGTTTCGCACCCCGTCGAATTGAGAAAAGCTGGGCCGAGGTAGAATAAGTGATGCAAAAAGCCCAAATAAGTAAACAAGAAAAATATGTGCCAGTAGAGAAAAGGGAAAGAAAACAACATCAACGAAAAATACCAAGTACTGCACGGATAATCCGGGGTACAAGAGCTGGCTACACTTTCAAACACGAAAGTACACGTGTGCGCTATTGTATAGCATGGATCTATGCACGAGTTTTGTGCTGGAACGATGCGCTGTACGGCACAGTCTCGATTATAACACTCTCGCGTTAATTCAAGCTTTGAGCATTACAGCACGCATTCGTGCTTGATTCCTTTATGATGATCTCTTTCGACTACAATCGAGACTGTGGAGAGAAATGCAAATGTGGCCTCGCGCGTCAAGGGGATGAGCGACGTATGCATGTTTCCGGCAAAGCTTTTCCCAAGTCAAAGTGCGAAACGCACGAGAGCAGACCGTGCTTCCGCGCGTAGATCGATGGGCGAGTTCTCTGCGGGCAGAGTTAAGCGAAAAAATATGTCTATATATAAATATATAGTAAAATAAATCGCATTCTGCACAATCGGCTTCAGTCGCGTCGTTCTGAGAATAATAAGAATAAATATACCTTTATTCCGATTAGCAGAATGCGGAGTCGTGTGTTTTTATCGCGAAAGTCGATTGAAAAGTCTTTGGAGTTAAAATTATCATTAAGATTATTATTGTTATTATAGAATAAATTTCCTACATAACCAGAGCTTTTCAGTCGACATCTTCGGATGATCACTAGCGAGACTTTTTCGAGTGATGCTGTCGTGAAGTGGATATGAATAGGATTCACAATAAGAGAAAAAGAAACGGCGAGTGTAGCGCGGTTCGACGAAAGCTTCGCCATTCGCTGCATCTACATTGCACAAAAAGAAAACATAAGAAAATGTGTTGGTACGATGTATCTGTGTTTTCTTTTCATACACGGCAAGTGCGTTTTTTTCTCTCTCATGTGTGCTCGCAGTTCGGAGCGCGACGGCACTTATTTAAGTAATTAATTGTGTCAACTGCCAAATACGCTGCGGTCTCGCCTCGCGCTCCGACCTGACTCAGCCATTCGATATTATATGTATTGACGAAAAAATATACTCGTTTATGTTGTCACTATATAGCTACTTGACCTATTATATATATATGCCCATAAAATAATTAGCTACCGCAGTACTTATTTTTTACAAACTCTCAATTCCCTTGTCTCGTCCAGTTTTGCGAACATTCGGTTTCAATGGGATTCTGCTGATGGGGCGTATTAATTATATCGTGACGTGTATATTATTAATGTCAAAAGTGCGCGTTCGAGACATATTATGTATACTATGCTCAAGTCATTTCTGTTGGAACCTCTTGCTACTTTTTGTATGGCAGTTATAACTACTATCTCATCGTCTTGAACTAATTGGTATAAATTTATGATGATCCGATTAATGTCTATCGTTGTCTGCAGTATCACTGTTGTTTTGTTATTGGAGTTTGTTCGTTGTGGTCGTTGATTGAAAAGTTTTTTTGCTTCTATCGTGTACAAGTACTCGCGGTCTACGTCGACATTTCAAATGCCAGTTATTCTACAGCTTAATCATACTAGATACAGCTATCTGCGTAGAGTCGTCCGTTCGTGTAGTGAGGAAATTCGAGTACAAATTCACAAAAGATAACTGTTAATAAAATGTTTTTCTCATGAGTGTATATACTATAACGTGTCGACGACGTTAGCGGTTGTATACACATCGACATAAAGGTACACAGCAACATGCAAAAGCAGTCAAGTATTACAATAAAATACTGCCGAAGAACTACGGACAAGATTAGGGGCTGCGCTGTGCTCGCTGTGGCCGGGTGCAGTCGCAGTTAAATAATTCACGGGCCAATCTTCAGGCAGGCGCATCTCGTCCTATAAACGCGCGCGATTTTCCGAGAATGCAAAGCTTATAAACTGTAAGAACGAAATGAATAAACATCGTGGCAATCGCTTGCACAGTATTTTGCTTTTTCGACACTTTGAATTACAGGCTGGATCTACGACTGCCGACCACTGGCTGCACGGCAACCGGAAGAGATGGACATCGAAGGTCCCTCGCACAACTACGGCAGTAAATTACATCAATTTCTAAAATGTAAGTCTGTTTTGAATAGAGTGATTGCGTCAGAAAGTCAATGAAGGTATAGAAAAAAATCTACAACACCGAAGTGATAATACTTAACAGCTCGTGTAAAAGCCTAACAGGTGCTCTGTGGCTATACAAATTAATACAGTATAAAGTTGCATATCAATCGCTACGATGTATACGGATGTGACACATTATACGAGTACACAATATAACATAATCATATAAGCAGTTCAACAATTTCACATGTAGTGCTACGGTATTTAGATAAGCATAGAGCAAAAGTAAGTTGCATCAAAGGAGAGTCGCGCTCCCTCCGCGCTTCGGAAAACCGCAACATAAGTGAAAGGGCTTTTTTGTAACCAAAGCTCAAAGGTGCGGAGACTCGTGCCCTTTTCAGTGGCGCCAATCTATATCGTTCAGTGTAAAAACGTCCACACACACACACACACACACACACACACACACAAAACTTTGCGTATACGCAGGCGGTGACAATCGTGTCGGAGAAAAACCGGCGAAGCTTGTTCATCGCAATGGCAGAAGCGTGATTTTTCTTCGGCACGGCGGATAAGCCATCTCTATAGTATGCATGTATAGTATATGCGCGTAACCACTAGGATATACATAAAACGTACGTGTTCGAAAAAGTACGGCTCGTCTACAATTTGGCAATGCATGTTTTCTTAATTGAATCCAATCAGTCGTACACACGCAAAATGATTTAGGCAGATCTAAGTTTACAAACTGCGATTAGAGAAGCGGATGCGAAGCTGATGCACGCTCGGATTATTGGATCAGCGCAAACTATGTAGTAGCGACAAAAACAGCATGCTCGTGTTTACTCTCTTTCTCTCCCTGGTCTCTTCCGCTATCTCGAGTGAATGTAATATACATACGTAGCGAAAACAAATTTTAAAAAGCAGGTATATTTGTCACAGGAAAATACAAAACGTGTGAAATATATATATATATGTATATGGACAGCTGAGCGCCAGCAAAAGCGAGTAAAGCTTTTTTATATCAATTTATATGATTGCAGATTGAAGTACACAAGAAGCGAGAACAAATAATCACACAGTTTGCCTTTGCTCTTTCTCTCTCCCTCTCCCTCTCTCTCTCTCTCTCTCTCTCTCTCTCTCTCTCTTTCTCTCCCTCTTTCTGTTTGCTCGTCGGCGAACGAGAACATGCCAAGAGACTAATACGTTACCTTCGCCTCGTCAAAATTGTAAAGCAGAGGTGCACAAGTTCAGCTCTGATGAAAGGTACAGAGACGAGTCTCGTATGAACGTCATTGTTAAATTTCAGCCATCGATACTTTTCATTATTATTAGCCTGTATCGTCTTTGCGAGATTCCTTATTGAATTTTGACTCATCTTTGAATATTCGCCCGAAAAGCTATTCTTATTCCAAATTTTTTATAAAATGCAGCCTCTCGGCCTACATGCCCACGAAATTTCATCAGGCGTTCATACGGTCTTTTTTGTCAAATAATATTTTTTCTTTGAACGATAAACAATATGCAAATATAAGGTCTCGTAGGAATGTATTCGTTTAGTTTTCAAATTTTTTGATAACTTAGCCTGTAAGTACCTGAAACACTGTCACTATAGCCCAGAGCAACGAGTCAAAGTTTTTTCTATCGCACTCGACGTCAGAGCCGCCATTCATCGTTTCACAGAATTTGCAACCAAACAGGTTCATCCCGAGAATACTACAACACAACGAAACGTGCGATGTACTTCTTCATTCATTGGGGCTGTCCTTTTTTCGACTAAAATTAATATAGTTAGAAAGATCATTATCGGGTTCTTTTATTTATTGCGCTGTGCTAATTTTGTCATCAGTACGCAGCCTAAGATGCACACAACGCACAGAGGAGCTTTTGCATTTTATCATATTACTTAATCCTTTTCCTCTTCACTCATTACTTCCCCTGTGCTGATCTATTTCTGCACGTATCCTTATCAAAAACATTCTTTTTCAGCTTTTTCAGTTCAATTTTTCATAATTATGCATTCGTATGCGCTCTAGAGTTACTCTAATTACTACACGTATGTATTTTATCATAAAAATAACAAAAAACATCAAGCATTTCTATTGTTGTAATAACGAAGAATAAAAATTTACACATCACATTCAACACTAACTTTATAACCGTTTTCTTTGAAAAGAAGAAACCCCAATCATAATAATAATAATAATAATAATAATAATAATAATAGTAACGTAAAGAAGAAACAATGATCGATCTCAATAAGAGTCAAACTTTTGATATAAACGCTAAAGGGAAGTAAATCGTCGCAAAATCATCATACAACTAACTAAATGATCGCAAGCTCTAGCAACAAATAAACGTCCGTAGTAGGAAAGATAAGATAGAGAAAGATGTAGAAATCTCTTCAAAAGAGAATAAATAATAACCGATTGAAAGGAAAGCTGACATGAAAAATTGCTTGCAACCGATTACGTACACTAATGTTACATTATATAGCTTGTCAACGGTCGTTTGACGTTAAATTTCAAAGAGGCTTATACACGTGATACTTGTTGAGCTAACATGAGAAAATCGGCGATAAATGAGAACAAAGGAGTATGATATATTAAATAGAAACATTAATGGCAAGCTTTCTAATATCGACGACAACACCGAGGTACATGTTATTTATTGTCAAGACAGCGCGGCCTTTGTCAGCTTGTGAAAATCTGCGCGGTACGCATTATTTTTCGAGAAAAAGGACTTTTGCTCGAATGCAGCGTTTAAATTTGGAGATAAACATATTTTAACTTACTACTGAATTCCTACGAAAAAACGAGAGAACTTTGAACTTTGAAACTTTTTAAAATTTTAAAGCTTACAATAATTTAGTTTTATGCAAACTATTTAATTCGTAGTGGAGCATGTTAGTTATACTTATGATTGATAATTGAAATTTGTTTAAAGCTGCAGGACGACACCAAGTCCATCCACGATCTACGCAGTCTGCATCAAAATGTATTACAGTATTCAAAATAACTAGATTACAACAAAATAAGCAGATAATATACCATACATTTCTCGCAGTTGCTACTTTCTTCAGGATAATACATTTTTTAAAGCCAGATTTATAGAATACCAATTAAGCGAGCATATACGTAAGCTTTTTTCTCGAAAATAAATCGATCGAAAATTTTCATAAATAGCAAAGAGCGACAGAGGTAGAAGATATTCGAAGTAATTAATTATACAAATAATAATGAGATACAGCGAGTTGTACAGTATAGTAGCCGTACGTATCAGACTTGACGCTAGACATTTCCAGCATCTAAAAGCACCATGCACACACGTATATAAATATCTAATATAGACATATATATAGTGACTGTTTAAATTCGGCGACTCGGGTCACCACGATGAAAAAGAAGAAAAGAAAGCGCGCGTTATAAGTATCGCCCGCACTTTCATTTCTTTCGCTTAATAATCACATGATGTGGTTATTATCATCATTTTACTATATATATTTCCAGGACGTGCTAACAACACCATTATCATTCAATCACAGACCGTCGTCGTCGTGTCAGAGGCAAAAACTCGAAAACCGATCTATTTTTTGCCATTTTCTTTCATATATTTTTTGACTCAAATGCTCCTCAAGACATATTCTGCTTTAATACCTATTAATATACTTATGATTCATAATTTTGCACAAGTTGCTTCGTCGCATATAAATATACATATCTGCATTACCTTTTAGTCTACATTTCTGATTATACCTGCAATATTTAAGTAACGCGCGACTTGCACGTAGACATTATTAATCACGCGTGAAGGACCCGCGCTTTCCGCCGATTGTTTTCAATTTCTCAAGTGCGCGCCTATCGAGCAAACTTTGTTTCACCTAATAGCATAGCTGCGACTTGCTTGAAAGAAAATAAGAGGGTATCTAATATTCGTCGCACGGAGTTTGATTTTCTCAGAGGTTCGGGTTGAAAAATGTTGACATGTATACGTAGAAATAGTAATAACAATAACAATAATATAATAATAATAATAATAATAATAATAATAATAATAATAAAGGAGCCAGAGTGACAGACTTACCTGAAAATGAAGATGAACAGTACTAAAAGGGAAAAAAATATGGCAACGTTATCCATCGTGCGCAGCATAACGAAGAGCTGCCTCCGTAGATTCGGCATGAACCGCACGAGCTTTAGAATCCTGAGCAAGCGAAACGTCCTGAGCACGCTGAGCCCCGAGCTTCCGCTTCCTCCGCTCCCGCGCTCCTCCGCGAAGGACTGGCACAGCTCGACGACACTGGATTCAAGGAAAGAGCATCAGTAGCACGTATATAGCGGTTCAGCGTCGCGAGGTGTGGAGAGGAAGGGGGAGCTACCTCAAAACAACGACGATGCCGTCGAAGACGTTGAAACCATTGCTGATGTAGCCGAAGGGTCCTTCCGCTATGATCTTGAGCAGCATCTCGACGGCGAAGACGGCGGAAAAGACGATGTTGCTTATCTCCACCACGACCGTCAGCTCTTCCGGCTAGCAGAGAGAGAAAGAGTGAGAGAGGGAGAGAGAGCAACGGATCTGAGCGTTTGCGCAGCAGCTTTTACGTGTTTAAGTTCATGAGAGCTTGGGGTACGGACCTGGTTGTGGTACTCGATGCCCATGCTCAGGGTATTGATGAGGATGGCGAAGAGTATGCCCTGCTGGAAGTACTTGTGGTCCACGAGCTTCTTGGTCCAGCGCTTGAAGCAGCGCAGGGAGCAGATGCAGCAGCCGCCGGCGAGCTTGAGGAACCGGCGCGTCGAGGAGTTGCGCCACTTGGCCCCCGGGCCCGTGCTGCTCTCCTCCGGCCACTGCTCGTTCTGCAGGTCGCAGCAGCAGGAGCACGCGTCCGGCTCGAGCGCCGCGTGGTTCGCCGCGTTGTTCGCCGCCAGCCACTGCGAGCGCTCCTCCTGCAGGCTCGTGTTCCGCTCGCTGATGCCTGCGGCACGAAGAGGGGCAGAACCAGAGAGTCTCTCTTTTCCATCCTCCGGGAGATTTTTACTGCGAGTCGCGAGCCTACCTTTCGTGAGCGAATTCAGAAAGGAGTCGAGGGCCAATTGGCCGGTGGGTAGGGCCGCGCTGAGAGCCCCACTCAATGCGAGAAGTTCTTGGCACGTCATCGCCTCGCTGCCGCCGAGCTCGGCCTGCAAGTGCAAAACAGAAGGGGGCAAGGAGAGCGCGAGGGCGCACCGTTTAATTACCTCGAATCTACTCGCACAACTCACAACGCAACACACAACGCGCAATCGCGCAATCGCACAATCGCACAATCGCACAGTCGCACATGCATGCGTGCACCCGCGCGAGCTGATTTTTTCAACGTCACAAGGGTCGCGACTATGTCAGACGCCCTGCACCCGCGCGCGCGTACACGCGTATAGAAAGAAGCGAGACTCAGACGCTCCACTCAAATTTTTGCGCCGCTGAAAGGATGTCGCGCGCGCGTCCATAATGCGCCGGCCAAGTCATAAACGCGAATGGACGTTACACGAGCTCTCTCAAGTTCCAGTTGTAAAATGAAAGAGAGCTTGATGTTCGCGACGATCACGATAATTTGAATGGATCGTCTGGATTGCCTTTCGACAAAGTCGGCATGCTTCCTACATCAAACAGAGCGAACAAATAGCATCAAACCGAACGATTGTATGATAATATATTTAGCAATAAGCCAAACCGTAAGTTGCAGAACACAAAAATATACGCAATCAAAGAAAACATCGCAATATATAGTTTAGGATAAAAATCTCAACGGTTCTTCTTTGAATTGGGAGTTTAAAAAAAAACATATATATATATAAAAACACTTGTTTTAAACTCCCAATACAGAGAGATGAACGCTCCAAGTACTTGTACACTTGACAGAAAAACAAAACGATCAACAGTACGAAGGACGCAGAAGAAAAGCTGAACGAAAACGATCATGTTATGGGCATATCGGCGCTGCACACTCCAACGAAAGGGTTAACAAATATTCAAAACATACTTGTACGTTATTAGGCTGGGGCGTCGACCAAACATTGCCGTCGCCGGTTTGGGTCATTTTCTCGCTGGAGCAAACGTTTCGCTCGCCGGCCATCCCGATCGAGCCCGGCAACGTATTAACGCTACTCCCATGAAGAAGAACGACATCGCTGAACATCACGCTACTGCGCCGGCGATGATAAACGCAAGGCGGGCTCAAAAGCGCGCTGTGCGTCTGTGGTACGATAAAATTTATTTTTCTCTCTCTCTCTCTCTCTCTCTCTCTCTCTCTCTTTCTCTCTCTATATATATATATATATACATATATACATATATATAGACACAACTCGTCTATAGTTGCGAAAGAAAGAGAAAAAATTTCGAAGAATGATGGAGTAATGGCCCTTTACCACTTTCACGCTGGCTTTGACGTACTCGGATAATGAAATTTCCCTACATTCAGAATCGCGCTACCGTCGGTTCAGAATTAATCGGAGGATGACCGCAGAGTCGACACGAAAATTTGAGTAGATCGTAGAGACGCGGTAATGATTGAGAATACTCGATAGATCAATACCAGTCCAACATTCCAATCCTCTAAAATCCTCTAAATCTATAGCTACGGATTCTACCTCCGGATGAATTTACTCAGCAGGCGGTACTGATTTATATCGGTCGGTTGCTATTTACAATAAGATATGCATGCTTTGGTTTCAACGCCAACATGAATCCCCACCGAACATTTGGCTGGCCTCGCATTGACCCGTAGCGCGATGGCAAATCGGCGGCCCAGAAAAGCATCATGCTCGAAACTCATGTTGCCCCATCGAGAAGTCTAAATCTAAAGTAAGCCTCGGTTGTGTGCGAATAGAGTGGTAGAGTAAGTTTAGTACTGTGCAGCCCATGAGGTGAGAGGTGGAGGAAGAAAAGAAGGGCACGGAGACGAACCTCGGCGGCGTGGATGTTGTTCTCGCTGCCGTTGGAAAGCGAGGCGTTGCGGTGGAGGCTGGAGCGGCGATGCTGCTGGTTGAGCGACAGCTCAGTCTCGGACACTTCGGGGCTGGCTCGCGGCGCGGCGATGGTGCCGCTGCTGCCGCCAGCCAGTGCCGAGAGCCCGACCAAGTCAGTCCCCGGGGCCGCGCTGCTCAGCTGCTCGGGCTCCAGTGCGGCCAGGAGACGCGGGCACCGACTGTGATGCAGCTTTCCATCTGCGGGCGCGCGACAAGACTCGCTCGATTACCGGGCTCTCCTCGCTCGGGCACTTTGAAACTCACCTGGCAGCCGCGCCGACCTAGCGAGGCTCGAGCGCACCTGCGCCTGCGGATCTTTCAGCAAGTTCTGCTCCCGCCTCTGTTGCCTGCTGTACAAAAACAGCCGGTACTTTTTCATCAGTCTTCGCTTGCCCCGTCTCCAGAGATGCGCGATGTACCTGCGAAAGTGTCGGGCGTATGAGATCTCGTGCGTGAGCAATTTTATAACGCAGCAGAGGTACGCGCGGCGGCTCACTTGACTATCTCCGCGTAACACGTGGTCGGCTCGGAGGTGTTGGTCGAAGAGGCGAGAGTGCTGGTGGAATGGAATCGAGCCCGCTCCAGACGCATCCTCTCCATCTCCCGCTTCTTCGTCTCCGAGAACTGGGTCGCTATCACGACAAGGCAGAGGTTGATCATGAAGAAGGAGCCGATCTGCGGGGAGAAACAGATTGCGCGCTCATTGTGCCAGCCGGGAGTATAGTGCGCAAATGTAGTGCGAGGCAATACTCACGACGATCAAGAGGACAAAGTAGATCCAGTCCCAGAAGGAGTGAGCGTCCTGCACGTAGTACATTATGTCCGTCCATCCTTCGAGACTTATGACCTGCGCAAATTGGGTTAGAGGAGGGAAAAATCGGGCGCAATGATTGCAATGATGCACTCACGAGGAATATGGCCACCCAGGCAAGGCCGATATTGTCGAAGGATATGGTGCCCTGGAAAGGGTTGTTCCCCTGGCCCTTGCACTCCGTGTAATAGTAGTTCCAGTTGACGCACGTGTCGTTGCTGATGTACGTGGCGTTATTGTTCGGCAGGGCTGTGTGATTGCACTCCAGGTTTCCTGCGCGTACACGCCAAGGACAATTCGATAATGAGCGCACGCGAAAGGAAAGGAGAGAAAACGAGACGGAAGCGGATAAGCGTAAAATTGACTTGCCGATCTTGAGCGGTGGTAAGTTACTGCAGCTGTGCATTCCGCTGTCGTCCGGCCTCGAGCATATGTAGTCCTGGCCCTGGTACTCGAAGTACTTTTCCAGGTCGCTGCAAAATTCGCGAGCGTTAGTGGGATGGCCTGGTCTCGTCGCGCTCTCGCGGAGTATGTCTAAGTGTCTTCCACCACAAGGTCGCAAGGCAACACCGCTCTGTTACGTCTAGCTATTAGAGTATCATACCTACTGTGTGTTCAAAACTGCAGATGTCCATACGCGAGAGAGGTCGGTGCGTGCAATCGAAAGATGAGAGAGGGATAGAGAGAGAGAGAGAGAGAGAGAGAGAGAGACCAATGACAACAATCTCGTGAATCGTGATGCGATGAGGCAAAGCATCCATTTTCGTATAGTGCGCTGGCCTGTGCTGTGCGGCGTACACAAAAGTCGCGGAAATTCGTTCCGGATCCGGCGGTCGAGGAGATTCGTGATAAATAGCATGCGCTTCGTATTCGCTTTGCCCTCTTGTTGCTGCTCCGCTTATCGCGCGGCGAGCATCTAATCGCTCGTATCCCAGCGTAATGCAGTTGAGTGAGCAGTCGATCGAGTAATGCGAAAATGCGTGCGGAGACCGCCGGCGGGCTGGCGGGCGTGTTACACGAGGCACAGTTGCTCGGTGCGTGTGTGCGGGACTCTCTCTCCGGAACTACTAAGTAACCGAATGCGAGTGTGCTTGCAGTTATCGTTGTGCACCAATGCACCAATGCGTCTGCTCTGTGGGATGTACATACGGCCTTGCCGAGAGCTACAGGGTGCGGCGTATGATATGTACACAGCTATACATGTATGTGTGCTATACGTGCGTCCTTCGAACAACGGCCTGATCTCTGCTGCTTTGGGTGAGAAAAACTCGGTTGAAAGGCTACGGGTTATGCGCGCGGAACGGAATTGGACTTTGCGTTTCGACGCGCGATTGCCCGTTGTCAACAGTAGACGCGCGTGGTCAGAGCTGTACAGGCAAGTGACGATGTGAATAAGAAAGATGCGAGCTGAAAAGTACAAGTACACTGCACGACGATGATATACAGACACGTAGACACACTTTGACAGAGAAACGGCGTACAACACTGATTCGTGCATCCTCCTCTATTATTGCTGCGCGTACGGAGAACAACTCGCTTTGAACAAGTTATCGCGCGATTCTTGTCAAGCGATCGCTATGCAACGCAACGCCGCGCACGAGAGAGAGAGAGAGAGAGAGAGAGAGAAACATTGCCGTGGTTCAGAGTTCACATTAGCAGACGACGTATACAATACACAGTGTACTGTACAGACACACACACATATATATATATATATATATATATATATATATATATATATATATATATGTGTGTGTGTGTATGAGAAAGAAAAATTTCGCATGCTTTCTCTATGTATAATACATATAGATATCTGTATGTAGGTAAAGGTAAGACAAAGACTAACAGTGTTGGGCTCTTATCGAGATACTAGATCTCTCCGCATCGGCTCTTGGCCGGTATCCAGCTCCGCGAAGAAGGACTTTTTCGCCGCCTTCGCGCGTGGAAAAAATAGAGTCGCAGAGGGCAGGGGGAAAATGATTTCGTCTAGGAGGACCGAGGGAGCTGGATCAGGGACATGAGGCTGAAATCGAAGATAAGCGGAATCAAAGTCATTGTTCGCCGACACGAGAGATCAACGATTCATTAGTATCTCGAAGTTCTATCTGCATGTGTGTCGCACAACGCTTAGGGATGCGAGGCCAGCCGAGCTAGCAGCCCTCTTTCTCCCCGTCTCCGCCGACAACACTGTGCGCCCGACTCGTTAACGTTTTACAAATAAGCTATACGGTGTTCCGGCGCCGACGAATTATGCAGATACTCCCAACACTGCGCACTAACGTACACACTCGCTCGTATATGCGATAAACAAATGCAATATTCATATATAATTCATAGAGATGTAGAGATATATGCAGAGCGCATTTCCCTCTACTTAGGAGCTTACTAAATGCGTGATCGAACGGAGTACTCGTCCGAGAGTAACCTGCAACAGTTAAACAACATGAGCCGGTCACTGCTCCGCCCCTCTCCTTTTGCTCGCTTCCTCTGCACATCGCGAGTCGCAAGGTGCAGGAGAAATCAGTCGTACAAGTGACGATGTGTGCAATTTTATGGGGTTGGCGCCGTCGCGGCCGAGAGAAAGCGATGAGCTGAGCGCGGAGCAAACGCCGCGTCAGCAGCGAGTTAGCTTGCTCCGGTCAGCAAGTACGTAAACAAGCGTGCTCCAGTTGCAGTGTTTTCGGGAGGGAAACAGTCGATGAGCGCGTTTCAGAGAGTATCAAGAGCAAAAGAATCAATGATTATTCGATCTCCTGCTGGCGGTCGTCGGAGACTTTGAGCGCCTTCGTGGCGAGAAGTGTGTGTATTATGTGAGTGTGTGTGAGAGAGAGAGAGAGAGAGAGAGAGAGAGAGAGAAAAGGTCCGAAGTAAAGCACCAAACGAGTGCAAGTCAGATTCGTAGGTAATAGCTATGTATACGTATAGATACAGCCTGACAGTTCAGGATGCAAAATAAAGCAAAGGATTATAAGCCAGAGAGACGAACCGAGCAGTCGGAATAAAGTACGCATCGCATGTCTCAAAGTATACAATGGCGTGTAATGTCTAACAATGTGATGAGCTAGAATAGACTGGGGCTCGCCTTGACTTACTCGGGATACTTGACGTTGGGCAAAGCCTTCAGGAAGCAGCGCTGCCTCAGTATGCCTTCCCAGAGTTGGACCCCGACGATGCCGAAGATGAAGAAGACGAAGAAGCAGAGCAGCAGTACGTTGCCCAGCATCGGGAGCGTGTCGAGTAGCAGCATCACGAGTATCCTCATGCCTGTGCGATCGGACAAACAGGGGCAGGTTAGGGTGCGTCGAGAAGAGAGAAAAAACCCTCGATTTTGATTAATCGATGCGACTCACTCGGTATCCTGTTGATTGCCCGCAGTGGCCGCAGCACCCTTATCGTCCGTATCGCCGACAAATTCATGTTCTCCACGTTTAGGCAGTACTCCAACGACCTGCAACAGACAGAGCTAGTGGGCAAATCGCCTTTTTTTCTACGATCGAATGACAAAATTCTAGAGTTAAACTCGGCTGAGGCGCGCCTGACCGAACTGGCCGTTTTCTACTCGAGCTGTAGTGACTGTCAAGTGAAATATATGCCTTTACTCACCCTGCCAGCACTATGAAGAAATCCAAGCGATTCCAGGAATCGGCCAGGTAGGTTCCTTTGCCGTAGATGCCCATCGCCACCATTTTTATCGTCATTTCTAACGAGAAAAATGCGAAGATGATGTCGTCGAACATCTGCAATTTCAAAGGCAAAAATAAAGAGCGGGCATGTAAGGCACACATTCCTGAGAGAGCTAAGAAAAACAGTGTATAGGCAGTCGCGCGGAGGAGGAGGCTTGACCTTTACCAGGCCGGAAAGAAATGGCTGCGTTGGCGCGCGAGCGAGCCAAAAATAATTCCATCGTAAAGCAGGATCGATTCGCTCGCATCTCTGGGAACAGTGTCAGCCTGTTGTTGCGGTGAACGCGTAACGCTTAGGAGGAGTCGCGCAGCGCGGATTAGCAAAGTACTCATCTCGCCGAGAGAGGGATAATTATAGGTCCTCGTTAGGGTCGATTTGTATCGAAGAGCCTTGGAGCTTGCGCGGGCACACACTTTGAAAGTCTCTTGCCGAAAGGAGGCCGAAGGGAAAACCCTCGCTGCCGCGCGAGTCTCATCAATTCACTGCGAATATTTATCTTTTCGCCAACTGCACGACTAAGGCAACGCGAAGCTTTCTCTCTCTCTCTCTCTCTCTCTCTCTCTCTCTCTCTCTCTCTCTCT
>QLSS01000004.1:4150231-4177613 GCA_024372645.1 Trichomalopsis sarcophagae
CTCTCTCTCTCTCTCTCTCTCTCTCTCTCTCTCTCTCTCTCTCTCTCACGGCGCAGTCCGTGGCCGGGGATTTCCGGGAATATGGGTCATGGGGGGATCGTTCGGGGGCCGCTTGGCTTCCTTGCTCAGATTTCTCACGAAAGCCAGAGTGGGAGGCTCGATTTGCCGTGACTTGTCAAATTCCGTCGCGCAGTGGAGAGCGATCCGACTGGGATTGCAGCGCGCGGAATGAAGGCAGGTTGGAACAGTTTCATCGATAGAGTCGCGGTCCCGCACTCTCGTGTCACGTAGAAGCAAGGAAGGCGAGGCGAGAGTTCCTTTCTACGAGGAGAATCCCCAGAGCGAGCCCAGACCCGGGCGCGAATCGATCCCCGCCGAAAGCTTCGCAAAGCCTCGAGTGGCAAGTCTGATCGGCCGGGACTCGTATGATTTTCGCTTCGAATCCAGCGCAAATAAACTGCGCGCGGCCAAGGCTGCCTGAAAATTTTACTCATCGAGTACCGTTGAAAATCCATAAGGCCTTCCTGCACTATAATTACGCAAAGAATCAAGGAGGCGTCAACTTTTCAACTTTTCAACTTGAGGCGAACTCGCTGCTGACATTGAAGCGGATAGAAGTAAGCTTTCCGATGTCTGGCCGGAGCGCGGACCACACCACTTGCTAAGAACGAGATATAAGATACGATGCCCTCGAGGCAGGACTGCGCAGATATCGCATCAGTTTGTCCGCGTAATTGCTCTCATCGCTCTCGATGCGGAGCGAAAAAGATCAATTTCTCGCTGGCACATCCAGCTAGCCGACTTAATTGACAATCAGCATCTGAGCAAATTGTTTCGACGATCGACACGGCGCTATCCGATTAACGCGCCTTAACTACTGCCCTCGATTGCTCGCGATTGGCCTGATGTGCAGGGCCATCACGGCGGGAAACAAATAGGTATATAGACGGCGCGTCGCAGCTTTCGCTCAGCGAGCTGCGGACCGGAAACGCCCGCTGATGCCGTTAATAATGCATTCCGCGCTGCTCGATCGGGAACGGATTCTTATTCGCCCGCTCACTTTATAAATATAGCAAAAGTCAAGTTATCGACTCGTCTGCCCGCTGCGTCAGAGTACGTCGATGTAATAAGTCTGCGCGCATTTAATATCAGGGAGCCGCGAAATTAATTCGCGCTCGAGATTCAAGTGTGTGCGGCCGTAATAATAGGGGGAGAGCCCGAGTGTGTACCATTCGTGTTGAATAATACATATTCATGAGGAGGACTCGAATCGGTGTGGCACTCGAGTCTAGTGGCGGTTCCGTTGACCCGCAAGGCACTCGAAGCCAATTGCTTGAATGCATTCGGGCGCCTCGAAGCCACGGCTTGATTGATTATAATGATTGTAGTTTTCGAGGCAGGGGGAGGCGGAGGCTCGAGCCAGCTTTTGGGCTTTGCACTGCACACAGAGACGCGGGCGCGCGCGAGATCGCGCGGCAAGCGGGTCAATCAATGGCCTATTTAGCATGGCGCCGGAAGGGCTCCCTCGCGCTCGACAATATGTTGATAATCTTAAAACTTTCATGGCGAGTCCAACTCTCCCGCTGAGATTCCGCTCGTCTCCCGATTCATCGAAACAATTCCAAGGCCGGCCGAGCGCGCAAGTAAACACACCTCCCTCGGCTGCCCCGTTTTGGCTCTCGCAGTTTGCAGCTTGAATTTACAATCGACGCGACAAGGATTTTCGACAATGTCGCTTTCCTCGTCGTACGCGACTCCTTTCCCGCGAAAGTAATGCGAGTGCCACTTGTTCTGACCCAGAAAACTTTGCTCCGAATGAAGCAGCGACCACTTGCTCGTGAGCACGTTACAATACTCTTTGATCTCTTCAGCCCGACCTGAGCCGAGGATTCGCCAGGAGCTTTCAGATTCAAAGCTTGCTTTTAAAACTTGCAATTGAACCATAAATCATGCATACCTTATCTCCTCCTTCGGCGCTTCTAATTAGGCTGAACGAGATACTCGCGAAACGACTGATCCGAACAATGCGCGAGGAAGAGTGCTGCGGAGGCCGTGACTCGGTTTTAACTTTCGAGTTATCCTTGCTCGAGAGATAGGGCTAGATTTTCGAGTGATGCGTCGGAAAAGCTCGTTTCATCGGAGGACGAAGAGATTGGGGGCCGCCGCGAACGTTCGAGTTTTCATAGGGAGAAAGTAGCGGAGTTGTTTCAAGAGCGCCGAGTACGCACCGCAGATGTGGGTGGACCTTGGATCGAAAAAGCGAATCTAAGGAGGAGTGACCTACTTTCCGACTAGAAAATGTGAGAAAGCCGTTTACAGTCAAGGTATTTTTGCATTTCGGTCATGTCTCGATCGTAAGAGAGAATAAGCTCGAAAAAGGATATGGATTGGTGATGAGCGCGAGACACCAGTTGCGCGGCCGTGTGCTCTGCTCGAGGTATCTGAGCGCGACGGGCACGAATCCGGGGTAGGGCAGCTCGGGCTCGTCGTCCTCCTCGTCCTCCTCGTCGTCGTCCTCCTCGTCGTCGTCCTCCTCCTCGTCGTCCTCCTCGTCGCCGTCCTCCTCCTCGTCGGCCTCCTCGTCGTCCTCGAGGTCGCTCAGCTCGTTGACGTCGCTGTCCGAGCCGAGGTGCTCGGTCGTCCTCGTGGCCGTGCGGTAGCGGTAGCCCTGCGGGTAGTAGTGCAGCGACATCCTTGCCTCGGCGCGAGCGCGCTCCTCGAACACTCTATCCGGATCCCCGATCGCACGTTGCACGCGTAACGAGTCGCGGGCGGCACTAGTAGGCCTGGCGGTGCGAGCAGCCGAGGCCTCTCGGGACCAGCGCCTCCGGCCGTGACGACGACATGCTCGAGAGCTGCTGCGAGCGAGAGTGAGGTCTGCAGTCTACCTCGCGGACGCCTTCCCCGCTACAACGACACATTCGAGGAGCCGCGACCTGCTGACCGGGCTGCCGCTCTCGGAGGCATGGGTGACACTCGCGGCAGTCCCTGTGCGGGTGTGTGTGTGTGTGTGTGGACGTGTGCGTGCGTGCCTGCGTGCGTGTGTGTGTGTGTGTGTACGTGTGTGAACATCAGCGCGGGCCAGCGACGAGTCCGGCGCGGCGTCGACCGGTGACTGAGCTCTATACGCGAGAAGCTGAGTCCGCGAGAAGAGCTGAAGAGCAGAGAAGAGAAGCCATGGGGTGGCGGCGCTTGCGCACTCGCGAGCTTGAGCGGCCGACCCGTGCACGCGTGGGCCGTGTGTGCCGATGTGCTTGCATCACCAGCAGCGCGTCGACGCGTGCTGCAACAGGAGGGATGCGCCCGACGATGGATTTTATATTAGGCGTTCCTCTCGGTTTTCTCAGCGCCCCTCTCTCCGACGACCATCCGCCGAGGCCGACGGGGACGACTCGATCGACACCTGTTCCCGCTCTGCAGACGGCGTGCATCCGTTCAACTTGAACGTTTCAACTGCTTGAAAATATCCGAACGGAGAAATAGCGCTGCCTGCGTTTCGAAGCGGGAAACGCGATCGAGTCGGAAAAAGCAGGCGCCGCTCGCGAGCGGCCGAGCGGCTCCAGAAGGCGCGAGCTATTTCTGGCCGGTCTAGAAAGGAATTCGCGATTAGCGCAAAGAGGAGCTGCGCTGCTGCTTATTGCATCGCCTGACTCGCTGCGGCACGTGCTACGTGATATCTTAGCGCCGACCTCCACTCGCTATTTACCTTGATGTTTCGCTCCTCAACTCTTGAGGCCCTCGACGACTCTTGCTTCTCTTCTCTGCCGCGCCGCTGCTGCTGAATACTCTCTTGCTGGATTTTTCTTCCTGCCGCCGCTGCCATAAGTAGGTGAATTCCATCCAAAATCCCGAAAACTGATATCCCCTCGGTCGCGTTAACTAAACAGGCCTGCAAGAGCTTTCCTGGAACGAGTAGGAGAAACAAATTTTCTTAAATTAAAAGAGGAAAAATACAAGACGACGTTGGGCTTTTATTTTCTCAGCCTCCAATCGCTTCGCGGAAAGTCTCACGCGAGAGGCACACGATTTTTCCCGGAGGGGAATTTTAATTGCCGACGAGCTTTTCTGATGCCCGAGATTTACGGCTGAGCTCGAATGGATTTCCGGTATGGGTTTGTTATCTGGCCGCGGTGAAATCCTTTTATATGACAACGAGACTTGTTCTGGTAAACGATGATAAAAGCTGTGAACCAATAGCTTTAAATTGGAAATGAATAGCTCGAGTGCATTTTTAGAAAAAAAGATCGATCCTCCACCTGACACCTTTTTTTCACGCTACATCCGTTAAAAAGATGAGCGCCTTGTGCATGCACAAAGCCAATGAGTCAGCGATGCATTCGAAGAAAGTTTGCGTGGTTTGCGCGTAAAAAAAGCTTCGAAGCACGCGACGCATGCCACTTCCTGTCTTTACGTCCTCTTGGTTTTCCGCGATCACCGCGGTGGAAAACTGACGTCGCGAGAAAAAGCGAGCTTTTACGCAGTGGGCAGATCCGTATGTGTAGTAAGTCTATTTTCGTACACGTGCTTTTAAAGTTAGGAAAAGTTTGCTCCACCCGCATCCGTGTGGCGTGCGTACTCTTTCATACGTATAAGTGCGAGCGCGATCCGTCATTTGTTCCATTTTCTACTGCTTTTGCGTCGTTTCAGTCTTTAATGCGAAGACTATTGTATCGTTTGCTAACGTTATTTAAACTCTTCTGTTATAGATTTAGCTTGTAGACTTTGTAAAATGTTTCCAAGTAAGACCAAGCTGTACTATATTTTTACTTTGAAGTAGGTTTTATTCACCGTTTAACCCATTTTTACAAAATTCAATTTCTTCTTTAATGAATTTCTATAGACTCACTCAACTCCAACTATACATTTTTATACAAATATTTAATATGTAACAAATAATAAAGTAGAAGCAATCGACACAATGATAGCTCTATATTAATCCAAGTTCACTGGATAACGTTGATAATGTTTATCGTCACCATCTTGTACGGAGTCAAATTTTTCGGCAAATAACTCATTTTATCTTTTATCTTTACACTAGGTGTCGTATGTTTTGGTTTTTTTTTTTTTTAACCGGCGCCAACACATCTTTATACGATCATACTAGCATGATAATAAAATCGCTTTGAACAGATAAACAATATGATGTTCCACTCTATTCAATTTGCTAAACTGCTTACAGCTGTAATAGCATAGTATTTGCGATTTGTAAATATTACAATTACTTTGACGTTCTATAACTTGACAATTGATAGATTGAAGACGTGTCTTCTCATAGCTGTCATGGTTATAAAATGATTCTGATTGTGTGTATTAATGCATTGCTTCTATACTCTTTTTATCAAGCAATGATTCAAGATCCTTTGGATCTGTAACTGGTAGCGAGCATATGTGATGATGACAAACATAAGCCGTGGCACGTCCATTTTGCTGCTTCATTTTTCCAATAACTTCATTTTTCTTGTACAAAACATTGTCCAGATTAACTCCATCAGCTAGCATGACGATTTTTCCTGGCACTAATTTACTTTGTACAACTTTCAATAACTGTTTGGTATCGTCGGTGTCTTTCTTACCAATTATGTAAACCTAAAATAAAAATCCAACACTTAACTTTAGGAGTAGATTCGGAAATAGTAAACGTGTAAAGTGCATGCTTACCTGAGTAGTGGAGTCGATCAAAGTTACTAGAGCCGTGACCAATTCCGGACATGCAACAGGAAATTGTATTAATATTTCCTGCATGCTACTTAAAAGTTTCTCTGCTTTACTGGACAGATCAGTGCGATCTAAGTATGAAGCAAGTCTCACTAAATTTCCACATGCAACAGAATTCCCAGAAGGTTCTGCACCATCTTGATCTAAAATTAATATTATTTATCACAGTTGAAACAGACCATCGAATATTAAGCTAGAAAAAAAAAATGAAAATATCAAAAATTCGAAAATTCAAGTTACTCAGAAGTACTATATGAAGTACACAGCCAGTTTGTTATTTGTTAATTTGGCAACGATCGCAAACGCAAAGTAAAAGCTCTCATAAATATTTTGACGTCTTTATGGGAATCCGCATTTCAATAAGTTCTCAAACGGCCATGTGCAGAGGCCATGTGCACTAGTTACGTTCTCTCAAGGTCGAATTATGAAAGCTCATACCATCTTTAAGGCGCAGAATCACCGACCGGTCGTCTGTGGTCGTGGAAAAATATCCGCCGCTTTTATCATCCCAGAATAGACTGTCTTGGATATCCTGCAGCTCCTCAGCGAATTCGAGCCAATGGGCGTTGAAGCTCACCTCATAGAGATCGAGCAGTCCTCGGATGGCAAACGCATAGTCTACCTGGAATCCTTTAATCGGAACACTAGTCTGCAAGATTTGATCGCTATCGCCTCGGTAGCAACTTCGAAGCAAAACCTTGTCATCCTTGTTGTAGAGGTAGCGTTCGATAAATCGAGCTGCATCTTCCGCGAACTTTGTATAATTTGGATTGTCTAATGCCGATGCGGCATGCGACAAGCCACTTATTACAAGTCCTAAAAACAATCGGATACGGAATTTAAAACAGTAACTGAACAAATATTGTTATTTCTATCCTTGTAAAAACAAACTGCAGGTGTTTATCTGAACGTATTTGGCATAGTTTTCCTGCAATGAAAGACATTTTTTCGCCCGCCTTTTGAAAAATTTGAAAAAATGACACCTATATAAATATGGGTATATGTATCATACATAAAACTAAATACTTTGAGACGCCGTGTCAAAAACAGTCACCTTAGTTCCGCTTATAGGCACAAAAAATGCGGAAATCAATATATGCGTTACAAAAACTATGGTGTGCACCAAAGGCTGAGCGGGCTTTTTGACCTCGTCTGCGGCTTGTAATCTGCAATATTCACACTCGATCTGGAAAAGCCTATTTTACGCCCTTGGTACACAATATACTATTTCATTTTATTTGATTGAAAATAAATACGCTTAAAAAGATTTAAAAATTGTGCTTATATATAGAAAATTCCATTTGTCATTTCGCCTGGGAAGAATATGCATAATAGGCACATTTGTTAAATCATTTAAAATTTTCAACCATTTATAACCTAATGAAATGAACAATTGTTCATTGCTAATAATTTTTGCAGGAAAACCATACAAAATACATGCGAGATTTTCCACAGGAATATCTGCAACTTTTTTCCATAAGATATTTAGTGGTGTACCATTCCAGGCAGTGACAAATTTGTCATCCAAGTGAGGTCTCGGTCGCTTGTTGCGTTCTTCAAAAAGTATACTTATAGATTTTTCAAGGTGAGCTTTTACAGAGTCGATGCTCAGTTTAAAATGTTCAGCAGTTTCAGCTATGCTACCAAAAACTATTAAAACGTTTTGATTCATTAATTCGCCATGGGGATCCTGTGTGCGTTGAATGATTCAAAAATGTATTATTTGAGCAAACAAACGAATATTAAAAAATAATTTTAAAACAAGAAATATACCTGTTGGCGTTGAACATTTCCCCCTGGTTTGACATTAAAATGATAGCAAAACAGATCAGATAATGTTAAACCATCTTTTTCCGATATGACCTTGTCTAGAAGAGATTCTACATCCTCATATCTCCAAACATAAAAAGCTCCCTCTTTTTTTTCAGTATCTTCGAAACTTGGGAAAGAATCTGCATCTTCTGCACTGTAGAAGCCTCCCTCCTAAACCCATAATTTATACAAAATTAAGAAATTCAAAACTTGAATATTTATCATTGAATATGTTTTTTGAAATAAATATTATCTTACGGGATGTCGCAAATCACGAGCGACATAAGTTACAATATCGTTAACTATCTCTGCAAAAAGCGGATCCTTCGATGCTAAATAAGCTTCTGAATATGATCGTAGAAGTTGACCCTGATCATATAACATTTTTTCAAAATGTGGAACATGCCATTTTCCATCCACTGAATACCTTGAAAATCCCTGCAAGACAATTTTAAGAAATATTGATATCCATTTGATCTCAAGAAATATTTTTGTAAAAATCTCTTCAAGATACTTACTTGACCAACATGATCATGAATTCCACCATTTGCCATTTTTGTCAAAGTGTGAACACACATATTTAAACATTGTTTACCGGTTTCTCCAGTCGGATCTCTTGCATACATTAAAAATAACAAATTAAAATTAACAGGCTGAGGAAATTTAGGTGCTCTTGAAAATCCTCCAAATGATGGTTCAAAACCATTTATCAATTGTTTTACACAAGTGTTTGCACAATCAACAGATGGTACACTAGCCTATCATTAAATTCATAGGGTATTTATTATTTGATATTGATGAAAAATGTCAATATATTTTAAATAGCAAGTACCTCTTCTGGATCCTTTGATTCTACAGATCTTTTTAATACTTGTAGAATTTTTGAACCAGACTTAAGAAGGTCTTGTTTACTTTCAATCCACTGTGACCAAAATTAATCAAACATCGATTTATTTATCCTACTAATTTTAATTTAATAATATTAAATATTAAATTTTTTAACCCACACCTTTGTTGCTATACTTTCCAAGATTCGTGAAAAACCTGGCTGACCATATTTGTCTACGGGTGGGAAATATGTACCCCCAGTGATTGGTGTCAAATCTGGTGTTAGAAAAACACTCATTGGCCAACCACCATGTCCTGAAATAGACTGCCATAGGAATTGACAAATTTTAAAATCATACTTCTTTTATCATTGAATTATTATTGAATGTATTTTAAATGCAGTCCCACCTGTATAAACGTCATATAAACTCTATCAATGTCAGGTCTTTCTTCTCTATCTACTTTGATATTCACAAAGTATCGATTCATAATTTTAGCAACTTCGGGATTTTCAAATGACTCTTTTTCCATTACATGACACCAGTGACAAGTAGAATAACCAACTGATAAAAATATCAACTTGTCTTCTCTTCGAGCTTTTTCTAAAGCTTCTTCTCCCCAAGGATACCAATCTACAGGATTGGTAGCGTGTTGTAAAAGATAAGGTGATTTTTCTAGAGCCAATTTATTCAGATGTTTATTTTGTTTGTTTCCCACGTCACTTGATGTTGAAGACATTTTTTTAGATACAATTGAGTGGGCTACTGCTGCTTGTTTAGCGCTACTTAAAATAATTTTTAATTAATGGCTTGTAAAAATTGATAAAATATGTTATCTTTTTACAATTTATTTTCTTTTAAAGCCAAGTCAACATTATAATTGACAAGAAAAAATACTGCTAATATTACAATAACTCAATATAGAGATACTTACTATATTTTACATTCAGCAAATGTAATACCTCTACTTCTGCTATTTGCAAAGTTTTTCGAAAAGTCAGAAACCAATCGAATTATTTGAACGCAACATCGTCCCCAAATCATAACATGAGTCAATTATCTGACAGGCTCAAAAAAATTGCTTTCAAAACAATCTGAAAATAATTCATAACAAAATGATACTTTGAAAAACATAAATAATAGTTAGTTATTAGTTTATTCACAAGTTATCTTTAAATTGGTTTTAAACTCTCATGTTTTGAAATATAGGCTTAGCATAGAGAGCTAATATTTACATTATAAAAAAAATATTTCTCAATAAACTACGAATTGTTAGGAAAATTCATTAAACTATATTTGAGGTTATTGAATAAAGTTCTCCGGTTGAGGAAGTTTGCATACCTACATTAATTTTATAAACAGTGACAAAGCGAATATCAAATTAGACATAGGTTAGAAAATAATTATATTTACAATTACAAGCTTTTCACGGTAATCCATCCAAAATTCGTATAAACTTTATTGTCGAATTATAAGCAATGTTGTTACATAAACTTTTATTACAAATATGTACTTTGTATGCCTATATATACTTATAGGTATACGTATTATGTACATATAACTTATGAAATGAACGAAACGAACATTCCGCGAACAGCTGTTTAGCCTTTGCATATGCGCATGACTTTTGACAGGTACCTATGTACATACCATTCTAGAGGTTATAAGTATATATGTGTTTTTACTTTTTTCTCTCCATGGACCGACCATGACTTGGGACATAAGGTTTGTTCAACATGAAATGGCAATTTTACGTGCTTAATACTTGTTAGTTTATTTCGACAGTTTTCTGAAAAAAGATATTAGCTAGGAATAGAAAACAGCGTAAATAATAAAGATAAATAAAAATAAGTATAATACTTATATGTAATATGTATAAGAGTTAAAGAGTATAACAAACAAATTTGGTTTTAGTTCCATTTTAGTTCCTATTACCTCCACTAGGGTTCGGTAGCATCATTTTTCCAAGTAGAACTCGCAACTATATAAGTGCAGAAGTGCTAGAACGTCAACGCCATAGAACATTGTTTAGGGCGTACTAGAATTATTCTCCGTTAAAAGTTTGTCAAAAGAAAACGCAAATTGAAAAAAAAGTACCTCTTAACTGTTCGAAAATGTCGACTGGACACAGAGAAGCGATTCAAAAGCAGATACAACAAGATTGGGCAAATCGAGAGTACATTGAAGTTATTACGGGCAGTATTAAAAAAATCACTGATTTTCTTAATTCTTTTGGTTAGTTATCGTAAATCATGAATTACTGATTCAATAACCACTGTCATTAAAACATTTCAATTGACATAAAATGTATATATACTTTGTTTGTGCAGATATGTCTTGTAGATCCCGATTGGCTGTTCTAAACGAAAAGCTGACCACATTGGAACGAAGAATTGAATATTTAGAAGCATGCGTAAGAGGAATACATACAACTCTAGTTTTACAAAAAATAAGCAAAGTCATAGATAATAAATGTTTGTTTCAGGTTACAAAAGGCGAAACACTTACATAGATAATGAGTTTGCAGACGAGTATGTTCTATTTATTCTACGCTTTTTTACTTGATTCATTGTACATAACCATATGTTTCAATAACTAATTAAATTCAAATAAATAATAAATGTTATGAATCTAAGATGCTTTTTTATTTTACCAACATTGTATTGAATATACTGACTTAAAAAGTACATATAATTCTGAGATAGTATATCAAAGAAATGATTGATTAAATCAAAATAACTTGTTTACTAATTCATTAGAAATTTCTGTAATAATCTTCCCTGTCCGGTTCCCATCTTAGTTTCCAAGTGTAATTTCTATATGGTAAGTTTCTCCATAAGAAATATTGTTTATTAACATCCTCTGGGTTTGGTAAAATTGGATTTTTACTTGGACAATTTTGCTTGTAATCTTTCTTTGCTAAGGCATACCCTACTAAGAAAAAGGTTCCCCATCCACTGTACAGGGGTTGTTTTAGCCAAGCATGCATAACTGCACCTGATGCTAAAGCTGTAATTCACAAATAAGGTAGTGAATTTATATTGAATAAACCTCTGCCATACTTAAATAAACTATTTGATATTTATTAATTATAATTAGAAAATAAATACCTCCCAGTACATAATTTATTTTATCATCCTTTTTCCTTAAATTTGTTGCAGTGTATGTAACAGCTGAGAATGTTACGCACATGCCGGTAATTGGCAGCATCCAGTAACCAGCTGTATTAAAGAACTGAGCAGCATTGGCGCATTGTGAATACATGCAAGCATCATAAATAGTGAGAAATCCTCCTGTTAATATTCCATATTTTGCCAATCCCATAATTTTACCAATAGGATCTTCTCCTTCTGGCTTATCATAATAGTTGAATTTTTCCATCATAATTCTTAACAGCACCATTTTGAAGCCTGCAATTGGATATATAAAATTATAAATATCAGAATCAGAATAATATACAAATTAAAATTTGTAGGTTAGATCACTACACTTAAGTCACTATCGCTAATAGTTGTTGCTAAACGGAAATGATTGTAAAACGAAAAATAACGTAAAGCAGCTATTTAAAAAATATACATATACTGCAAAACTCAATTACTATATTGATATTTACAAATCTAAAATCTTGCAGTGATCTAAGAAAAATCCAAGAAAAAAAGTCCTATTTCGCGGATGCATCAGAAGTTTTACTATAGCTAATTTTTGTATAAGTAACCATGAAATTCTTGATTTTGTTATGCAATGTTTAAAAACAATAAAAAAATTATTTACTTTTTTGTTTTGTTCACCAATAGAGAGAAAAACTTGAGCCGACAACGGCGACGACGACGATCTTCCATGTACCTACAATCAGCTGGGAATGTTACATAACGTCTGCCAATAAACGACGGCCTTTAAACAGTCCGACCAATCATGATGAAACGCCGTCTGCTACACGAGAATGCGGTACAAAATATCAGTCTGCTATACACTGCCCTTTCGGTTCATTGCTGTTATACACTTGCACAGCACGGTAAAAGTCAGACTGAAAAACAGATATTTTCAATAACTATTAAATAAAATGTTACGCGTTGTGAGGACGCAACTGATTTCTCAGGTAGTAAAAATTCTTGTATAAGTATTTCAATACATCGATCAAAATAAAAAATGTACAAAATGAAACTAACCTATTTCAATTGATTTCAACCCTTTTTTCTTGAAATTATATTCGAAATTTTTGACCATTTTTGGCAGAACTCAGTTTTGTATAAAATTAAAAATATTATTCCTTGTTTGCAAATGCTGAGCAAATAGTCATGTTTACCTATTATTTACAGAGATCAAGTGCTATTCTGAAACGTAATCTTGCTTCCGGTAAAACTAGTCAAGGTAGCACAACACATCAGCCAAAAAGCTCAAGCATACCAGAGGTTCCTGGATTGACCAATAAAGTTCTAGATGTTCCTAATCAAGGTAAGCAAATCTACTTTGAGAGTACAAAGTTATCTTAAATGACTTTTGAAAACATTGATTTGTTAATCATGTATATCTATAGGTACTTAGTTAAAACTATTGTTGAAGTAACTTTGCTGAAATTAATTATTGCAGCTGTTGGTTACGCTGGTGCAGCCAAGGATAAGGAATACAAAAATCCGGAATACTTTTGTTATCACGTAGACTCCTTTGGGGAGTCCTTTGTCGAAATGGAAAAGTTTAGACTGCCTGCTCCATCGAACAAAGCAAAGAAGTGAATCTAAGTTGAGTGATATTAAGTTGTAATTTGTATACCAAATCATACTTATTGTAAGATTGGGCAGTCGAGTATGTTGCTGAGTTGTAAAACTATGTGCATTCTCCATAACAACATTAGATGATTAAAAAAAGCTTAAAATTATTCAAATTTAAACGACAGGCGATCTTTTTAAGTTAAAAATAATGACTTTGACCATCAAAAGGATAGGTACAATGGTGCAGGCACCAAGGGCTAAGTGGGCATTCTCACTGTGTGTGTTTTCCATAATAATAAGACGCAATCAGAACTTGCGAGGATGCAGGCTGCAGGTAGCAGGTAGAGGTAGGTATCATCGTCGTCATGCTTATATCGCAGAATCAAATAATAGCAGACTCAACTGCACGGTAACGGTATGCCTATATACATATATTGTATATACAAAGTCGCAACTCGCAAGTGTCTCTCTCTCTCTCTCTCTCTCTCTCTCGCGCGCGCGCGCGCGCGGCAGCGCGTAAACACACACAGACACACGCACACACACACACACACACCAGCGCGACTTAGGTATGAGTAAGTAACGAAGCGCCGCGCTGGAATTCCAGCAGAGCAGCAGTAGTGCAACGGCAGCCTTCGCAGTGCCTATTGGCTCATACTGAATACTTATTCGTATTCCTCGCAGTTCTGCATAAGTTATCGTGGCGCACGCAGGCAGCGCGTCGTAGAGTAGGAGTAGAGATTGACTTTGAGAGGTTAAACTGAGAGACGGAGGAGATCGCGTTGTACACTGTACCGCTGTACGTGCTGAACCAGGCGTGCGCAATGTCCGCACGAAGGTGTGCGTCGACGCTTCTCAGGGCGTCCTTCAAGCGGGGCCTTCTCCCAGTGGAGCGGCGCGGAAGCTGCCTGGCAGCGGCTACGCCGGTGCTCGACGCCCGATGCCGACTTCAGTAAGACATTCCTTTCCTCATCTCTTTTCTCTTTTCTTCGAAGATTAAGGCGAGGCTCGCACGACGCAGCTTCATTTCCGCTTTTCAGTGTCCAAGTAAACACTCGCATCCGTACGAGTAGAGCGAACTTTGATATTTCTGCGATATCGAATCAGGTGCAACGTTGTTTTCTGATACGACCGTCGTGTTTTCTTTAGTTGTTCTTAGTAGTTAATAGGGGGAAGGGGGGTCCACTAGCCGCTAGATAGGCAGCTCACTATGAATTTAAACGTAAATAACGAAAAAGAAATGCTTAGATGTCAATCTTATCGACATAATAATCAATCTTTGCTTGTAAATTGTAAATACGATGGCTTGGACTGATGAGAAAAAAACAACCGATTTGACATCACGATTAGAAAATAGTATTACATTGTGCACGAAAATTTGAGATATTTGAAAAACGGGTATTAACAGAAGGGAGAGAAAAAATTTTCTTCTCGCTTATGAGCTCAAACTTTTTCCAACGCGCAAAAAAGGCCCATTTCATGCGCGACTTGGGAAAAATCTATTTCCTATGCAAATGATCAATTTGTTTGTGACAAGTATAATACATTCTTTAATTTGACGTCTTATGTAATTTTACGTACCAATATACATTAGTACAAATATAATATCTGGTCAAAGATTCGAAAATGCACTGTGCTAAAATACACGTGATCGAATATTCGAAGATTAAATACGCTTTTTATTTAAAAAAATTAGATTCTAGAAATACATTGTTTTATCCGATCAATTAAATCGTCATTCGAAAAAATGATATTCGAATATATACATTAGAAAGTTACGTTGAAATTCATAGTGAGCTGTCTATCATCTGTACGCCCCACCTCCCTTAAATACTCGCATCGCTGCGTGGCA
Organism: Trichomalopsis sarcophagae; assembly: GCA_024372645.1. Classification (NCBI taxonomy): domain Eukaryota; kingdom Metazoa; phylum Arthropoda; class Insecta; order Hymenoptera; family Pteromalidae; genus Trichomalopsis; species Trichomalopsis sarcophagae. The sequence goes on from QLSS01000004.1 coordinate 4,165,144, forward strand.
TCGAGTAGTAGTAGGAGTTGGGACGTAAGCACGGAAATGCAAGATGATAAAAGCGAATTCGCAAGCACCCGCTAATGAGATTCTCCTTGCAGTCATTTCTGCCATGGATAGACTGCTTTTTTCACACACGAATCGAGTTTTGTGAAATATGTATGCATTCCTCCATTTCCTCGATACAACGTGAGTTCTAACTTTCTTTTTTTACGCGACTTTCTTTTCGCTAACACGTGAGCGCATCATTCGCCGTATACAACTCGAAGGCCGCTCATTTTTACCCCCGTGTTCTGCTCACGCATGCAGCGTTTAATTAGACGCATCTTTCCCCTGCGCGCGCAACCAACCGCGAGAATTTCCGACTCCATCCGCCGGTATACTTGAGAGTAAGTAAGTAGATGCAAACGTGACGTCCGGCGGCGGCGCGTGTTTTATGAGCGAATACCTCAGCGCGATTAATAACTTGGACAGACACATTGATAGAGGGACAAAATGAAAAAATGGAGAAATGTTCCCCATATCTACTGCCCCTGCATACCTTCCGCGCTACTATTAATTCATCTTGCAGATAACAATATTTTTAGAAACGAGTCGAATATTCGTTTGCACCGCCGACTAACTATGCACATAAAGCAGATAAGAAGCGCTGCAGCGCAGCCTCTTGTTTTGCGCGTGCATCAGGACTCGCAAGTATTTGTTACACGATTATTTTAATCTGCCCGAGCCGAACCCGAGCACACTGCACATATGCATGCAACGGTAGAGAAACCGCACAATGCTGCTCGCTCTCTCGAGAAACGTTCTTCTGAATCTGAAATAGACGATGAAAATCATTTGGAATTAGCATAGATTAGCTGCGCTGCTCATCCGAATACAGACGTAGACTCTTTGTGCTGGTGAGCAGCTGAATGGCCGGTTTTTCATTGTGCGAACAAAAATACCCGAGCCCTCTTGTCGTTTCAATGCCCAACTGACGCACATAAAGCGGACGAGCGAGGGCGTCAATTTTCCAGTTGCTCCTTGCCCTCGCTCGTGCGCTGCGCTGCAGCCTCCCGCGTTACACTTCATACCCGCGAGTATAAGCAGCCGCTTGCGAACGGACGATGGATAGGTGTGTGCGTGCGGGCGTTCGATCATTGCATACATTATAAGCATAAAAAATAAGCAATCGAGCGCGATGGCGCGCGGTCTCTCACCGATATTTTTTTCCACGTCACAGAGCGCGGAACGAGCGAGCCGTGCACTCGGCGGCGCAGACCAACTGGGTGGCCAGCAGAGACGAAAGCCGAGAGATGATGGCCCTCTGGCCGGACGTCGTTCGGGACCTCACTGAAGCTGGACGGCATCTTGACGTGCCCGAAGCTACCAAGTGGCTCGCCAAAGTACAGTTTTACTCAGCCAGCTTTCTTCGCTCACCCGCCAGCGGTGCGGCTGAATGCTGATCTTCTTTTTCTTTTTCTTTTTCTTTCTCTTCTGCGACGCAGGTGCTGCAGTACAACGTGCCGAGCGGCAAAAAGAACCGAGGCCTGTCGCTGGTCTACGCGTACAGGAAGCTCGCGCCCCCCGATCAGCTGACAGAGGACAACGTTAGGTTGGCCAGAATACTGGGCTGGTGCGTCGAAATGGTACACAAGTCGCTTCAAATTCATCGCTTTTCATCCTTTTATTCGTACGATATGCCTGTCAAATCGAACGAATCACTTCTCGTCGGCAGGTGCAAGCGTTCTTCCTCGTACTGGACGACGTGATGGACCACTCGGAATCGCGAAGGGGCCAGCCCTGCTGGTACCGGCACAGCAACATCGGCCTGGCCGCCATCAACGACGGCATTCTCATCGAGCAGGCTGTCTACCAACTGCTCAGGACGCACTTTCGTGGAAAGCCCTGCTACGTCGATCTCTTCGAGACTCTACAACAGGTTCGCCGCCAATAATCTTATTTACGCAATGGCGCACTTATGCGGCTGAATCGCATTTCCAGAACACCCTGAAGACGACGATGGGCCAAACGCTGGACCAGCTGGCGACGAATTTCAGTAAGAAGCCGAATTTGGATCTCTTTACCATGGACCGGTACAACTCCATCGTCAAGTATAAAACTGGCTACTACTCGTTCGTCATGCCGGTTCAGCTAGCCATGTACTTCGTAAGTCGACGCCGAGTGCAGTTTCGCATTCTTTTAGAATTTGCTCCGCGTCGACCATAATTTATCCGTCGTCTTTTTCACCGACAAGGCTGGCGTCAAGGATCCGGAAATGCACAGACAGGCCAAAACCATTCTCCTGGAAATGGGTCACTTCTTCCAAGTGCAAGACGATTATCTCGACTGCTTCGGCGATCCGCAGGTTACCGGAAAACAAGGCACGGATATTCAAGAGGGCAAATGCTCCTGGCTAGTTGTCGTCGCTCTGCAACGCGCCACTCCGGCGCAACGTAAAGTCCTCGAGGTTTGTTATGGAACTATGTATTTTTACGTTTCCAAACAGAGACACGAAGCCAATATTAAGAGAGTAATTATTTGTATACTTCTTAGGAGTGCTATGGTATCAATGATCCAGAAAAAATTGCCAAAGTCAAGCAGTTGTACAACGACTTGGGATTGCAAATGACATATTCCATTTACGAAGAGGAAAGCTACAACCTCATGAATACTCATATTCAACAGATTTCACGTGGACTGCCTCACGATTTGTTCTTCAAATTCCTCGAAAAGATTTATCGCAGAGATGCCTAAACATTATTATATTCGGAAAATTATAATAATTTTTTTTTCTACGCTATTTATATATATATATATATATATATATATATATATATATATATATATATATATATATATATGAAACAGTTAAACAATTTGAATCGTGATGTACTGTAAAATAATTATGAAGGGTTTAGCTCTGTATGTTTATGAAACTACATTTTATCTTTAAGTTTGATTCAGTCAAGGTTTGTAATATTAATTTAGCAAACTAAGTTGTTCTATTTTGATCAATGAAGTAGGTGGAGAATATTTTTTCAACCTTACAGTGTGGGATAACAAAAAAATATATATATATATATTGTACTTATATACATCGTTATAATACAATCGCCAGTTGATAATGTAAAGAAATTTTATAATTACAATCTGCTATTTTCATCGCTCATTTCTTTCGTATTTTATGAACCTTTCTTTTGTTCCAGGGGATGGTTTTCTTCAAGTTATTGCGAATTTTAGATCGTACTATTTCTTTCAGCTCGCGTCTTCTATTTTTAAATGCGCCTTCTTCTTGTATTGCTTGCTTTTTAAAGAACTGTTCCGCTTCTGAAACGTAAAATGAAAAATGCCATGTTTGCCATTTATTTTCCATGAATGAGTGCCAAAGAATCGCATAAATGTGTGTCGATTACCTTCAAAACGGGGATCATTGTGCGTAAAGAAAAATCGATCATCCTTCTGACGAGTGAAAATAGTGCCTTTTTCTGCGATATCTTTAGTATGGCTTTTTTTGCTCGGTTCATCATTACCATCTTCATCATCAGAAGAATCATATTTAAAAGGATTTTTTGCATTAAAATTAAACTGAAAGCTTCCTTTGTTCTCCTCGGTTTCGTTATTAACATTTGCTTTACTATCATCTGAAATTAAACGTCATACATAGTTAGTACATAGTTAGCTGCTTTCAAGTATTAGAGGAAGGTATAAGAAAGAACATTTTACCAGTTTCCAACGTATCTCGTCCAAAAGTTTTTAATAAACTAAAATCTCCATTCTGTTTTAAACTTTCGACTAATTTCTCCGAGACATCATAAAATACTTCTTTGGACCTTGGAACCACTGGTGCTTCCTCAACTTCAGTGCTACTAACTTTTCTCTTCTTCTTACAAGGTTTCTCTTCGTTTGATTTTTCAATCTTAACTTCATAATCTTGATGATTACTTGCTGTGGGATCATACCTGATCATTTTATTTTTTCTGAAATTTCAACAATTAACAAATTATGATTAATTCTTTAATAAGCTGAACTTGGTTTTGGTATCATAGAAATGCTGTATTGCATCTTACTTTTTTACTGTATCACTACTATCTGCTGTGGGGAGCTTAATTGATTTACCCAATACATTTCCCAAGATATCAAGTTGCCATTTTTTTTCATCTTCTACATCGTCTACATTATTTTGTGTGGTTTCCTCTTTTCTGTCTTCATCATCCACAAAACGTTCGTCAAGCACAAACCTCTTATCATTTCCAATGTTTGTTTGCAACTTTAATAACTGTAATAGTATATAGTGATTAAAGTTTCCATAATAATTCCGAATGAAATTCCACGACGAATATCTGCTTACCTTTTTCTTTATTAGTGCTTTAGCATCAAGTTCAACTTCATCCCAATCGATCTTTTCTTCATTCTCATCGTCACTTTCAAATAAAGCATTTTTTCTGTGTGCGCTTTTGTCAGCTTGAGCTTTTCTAATTTGGACATTGATATCATCATCAAATTTAATTTTGTTACTTGATTGATTTTTATCCTAAAATTAAAGCACGAAATACTTGGCATTTGAAGAGTAGAAAAAATTATGGATCACTTATTATATACATTAAAAACAAAAGTTTTACTTACAACACTGTTTAAAGCGTCGCGTATCGCTTGTTGTTGTGTTCTGAAAGCTTGTTTTTTTTGCTTCAAAGACATTAACCGTTTTTTCTCAGACTCGGAAATTGCTGTAGGCTTTTCAGGTATGTGAGAGACGGTTTGTTTCTTGTTATCTCTATTTAAACTATCAAAACTTTTATTTTTCAGATTTATTTCATCCTTTATCTTTTCTGATTCCAGTCCATCTTCATCGAAGAATACTTGTTTTTTATGTTTCACAAACGCATTCAACTCTTTTGACACCTTTGGCTTCAAATTTTCTTGGTCTAAACTTGCTTGCACATGCAATGTTTCATCACCCTCTTTAATTTCATCTTGGATATCTATGTTGTGCTTGTGTCTTAATTTTTGTACGTTGGTTGTAAAATTTTTTGATGAAAAATCTGTTTCTGAAAATGTTTGGCATTTAGTTCTAGATGCCGTATCAGCATTGTTAAAGAAATCAGGCCTTGAGCATTCTTCTTTTGTTGGTATAACAGGTGGCTGAGGTTTTACTTTATTTTCAGTTCTTTCTCTTTTTAATCTCTCGAGAAAACTTTCCTTTGCTAATTCTACACTTATTTGAAATCCATCGATTCTCTCGCCATTCAAGTCACCAAAACCTAGAAGAGGACATAAAATTGAAGATGAAATTGTTGTACATATTTTAACCTCAATGTTGACACAAAAAAACTTACATGTATGCAAATTTTTGTCCGAGGTTGTAACATTTACAAAAGCAAATTTATTTATCTGATCATCGAGACTTTTTTTCTCCTTTAAATCTATGTTCTTTATGGTCGCATACTTTCCAAGTAACTCTTCTATCCTGGCCTCAGTTATATTTAATGGTAAATTTTTAATAAATAACCTGAAATCCTTTTCCATCTTTCTATCTGAAAAATGAGTTTTATAAGAATGTCCATTAATAGCAACGTGAATAAATGTCTGAATGGAAATACTATTTCGCGAAAAGACTTACTTGCTCTGTCCAAGAAGAAACAATATCAATTTTCCCAATTGTTTTTCTCACATTCAAATGATCTATCCAATTTAATTAGAAAACATAAACATGATTTGGGCATTGAACCGCGAGAAACTGCGACAGTTTTGTTAGGTTATAAACACTGTTGTAGAGACTACTTATGGATACTTATGTGCGGAGTGTAGTCTAACCTCCATACCGCATAGAGATCCACGTGCGCAGCGTGTACCTATATATATATATATATATATATATATATAGTATAGTGGACGGATCAATCATATCATCAGCTCATTGCCATTCGAGTGACCGATGATGGAGAAATCTCATTTGCCGATAGGCGCTGATAGAAATTTGAAGAGCGGCGGTTAATATAATATGTCGTATTGCGTCGATAGCTTTTATTCATAAAGATGATAAAAAATTAAACATTAATTTAATGCGAAAACTGCGCCCCGATTCAAAATTATCACGCCATTACAATGGACATCATTTCAGCAGTAATAATGATCGTTCGGTGCTGAGTCTTAATTATTAATGCTGAAGCTCGCAATAAGTAAAAACGTATGCATACGTGCACAGTCGGCACGTAAAGCAAACTCCTGTAACTACTCGTGAGGAAAAATTAATTTGAAAAGTCGCCTATAGCTCTCCAGTCGATGAAACTTGAAGTCTGAGAGCGAGGCTCGCATATATCGATATAAGTAGAAGACAGTCGTATCGGCAGGCCGGTTTAAGCTTAATTAGATTTTCGAACGCTGCAGGGTTTCCATAAACGAATCGCGAAACCTTCCAAGAGACAAGTTGCCTCAGAGTTGCTTTGACCTACGAGAGGGTAAGTTGTAGCGTCGAAGAGTGGACCTGCTCTTTTCAGCCGCAAGCCGGAAAATCGACGAAAACAGGCAATAAGCATTGGTCTCGAATTCGAGCAGAGGGATTTTTGAGGTAAGCCGTAAACGTTTTTTAATTCGCCGCGGCGCTTTACGCTTTTCTTACAATCCCTCGTGAAATGCCCGAGGGCAGATTAAGACGCCTGTAAGGTATACGCGTAAAAGAAAGTTGCTTACATAATTATTGAAAATATCTGTGGAAATTCTGCGCTTCGATCACGCGCGCAGCGAAAAAGCAGCAGTGCAGTCGGTTTTACGGGAATTCGTTACACGGAAATGGGTTTACGCGCAGCTTGGCAGCCGAAGAGCTTTCGCAAGAGATCTCGCGGGGTGTAACAATGTAAGTAGTGTTGGACGAGCTGCGCACCGAGCATTTTGTCGCTCGCTGTACGCTCTGCTTGCGTCACGGTTGGGCGGGTTGCAGGTGGCATTTAAAAGTGCCGCTCACCGCGCTGAATCTCGAGTTCGGACTCGAGCAGGCACGATATAAGTAATCAGCAGCGCAGGAGTCACCTGCGCGCGCGCGCGCGCGCGGCACTTGTGGCTCGATATGCGTGCGCGCTTATGCTTCGTACGAATGCACGCAGAGTCGCGCTCGTCGCGGCGGCGGCGGCGGCGCAGTCCCAGCTCCATATGCATGCATCTCTCTTCCTCTTCGGCATTGTACGTACGGACTAGAGCAGTCAGCAGCGCATACTGGCTGAAGCCGATATAGGTATAGCCCCCTGCGCCGCCGCGCGCGCGCGCGTCGCACAAACAGGCGAGAGAGCAGCCGTGGCTAGGTGTGCGCGTATACGCAGGCGCCGTATGAGATATTGATTTTCCGTGCAGAGAGGCGCAAGCGCTACACGTTTCCCGGCGGCGCCAGCGACTTACGGGGGGTGCGGCTGTAACCATGGATCCCAGTGTACTAGCCAACATGGACAAGGACGCACTGAGGAAGCAGATCGAGAACATGAAGTACCAAGCCAACATGGACCGATGGCCCCTGTCCAAGAGCATCGCCGCGTGAGTACACTCTCGAGCTCCCCCCGGTGCTTTCGCATGCTTCGCGCTCGGGGCCCAGCGCTGGCCCCTTCGTCGCCGCGTTCCTCGCGCTGCACGTATATAGCTGCATGCAGACGCCTCCTGCCAATCGCTAGCGCGCGCGCTCTCTCTCTCTCTCTCTCTCTCTCTCTCTCTCTCTCTCTCTTCCTCTCCCTGCCATCTCGCAGCCTCCATGTTTTCCCTCCGCCGCGCGCATCCTCGTCGTCGACGTCGTCGTCGCCGCCGTCGCCCTCGTCGACCGGCAGTGCGGGCCGAGCTGGGACGAGGACTGACACATGTTGACGGTGGGATGGTCGTCGCGCTCGATACGGGCCGAGTCTCTCGCTCGCTCGCTCTGCCCCAGCTTCGATCTTATGGGGCGGTGCTCTTCTTCCGATCAGTCCGAGCCTCGGGACGGAGCTTCGTGCTGGAGTCGCGGCCTACTAGTGTGACTAACCGTGTTGACGTCATCGCGGACGGATCACCTGGAGGAGAGTGCACTCGGGGAATCGGCGCGAACGGGGTGTCAGACTCTTTCGCGGCCTAATTAGCATACGGCGCTTATCATCCGCTCGACGCCTCGCTCTTGGGCTTTCCGAATGACACGCGACAAACTGAGACGTTGCACGATAAGATTAGGTTTCGTTGTTTGCCGCGCCAACACCTGCAGCGTCTTTCATTGTTTTCCCAAATGAGAAAAGTGAGAAGCGAGCGGCAGAAAACGAGAGTACAAAGATAAATGAGCATTTTCGTATTTTATCGGCCGCACGCTGTCGTCTATCGGCGCAGCTCGTCGGGCCAACGGAAGCTGACGGAAGAAAAAGGCTGCGCAGCGCGGATACGCATTTCGCGCGAGGGTCACGTACGGCTTGTCGTCTATTATGACTATTAGTCTGCACTGGCCGAAAAGAGAGGAAAAATCGGCGCGGTATGACCTAACCCGCTCGCTCGTCCAGTGCCACGTGCGTGCCGCGGAGAGTCCTATAGCGCGCGCGGCGCGTACAGCCTCGCCGAACTCTTGCGCAATTCGAGGCGGCGAAAGCGACAAATTATTGTTTTTACATAATCGCCATGGGAGAGGCTACTCCGGCAGTTACATCAATCGGATCGGAGCTGCGCAGGTACATACGGCGGCCTCGACCGACGTTTTCAGGACATTTCGCTATTTTTCCGAATTAATATTGCTCGAAAGGAGATCACAGCCGCTCGTCTATACGGCGCGCCGTAACAGATTGACGAGTTTGGGCAAAAACTTTCGCCGCCGTCGACGAGAGAGTGAAAGGCGCGCCGCGCGTATTATTCTTGTATAGGATATAAGTAAGCCGCACGTTTTTCATTCTCACCGCAACAATAGCAGAGCCGCGGAGCCGCGGACGCACGTATTGCAACAAGTCGGCTCGAGTCAGCGCGATCCTCTCGCTGGCCAGGAAAGCTAGTCCGAATGCGCTTCCGACGACGCCCGAGCTGCAGCCGGCGTTTTTCGCGGGTTCGTTGCACTCGCAGGCGTTTACTTTCCTTCTGCAGTAACGAGCGCGTGCATGGCAGTTGCTTGCTCCCTCGATCGGTCGATAGAGAGTGCGTTACGGGCTGCGCGGGAAAGCCGTCGCGTGCGCGGACTACCGAACGATTATTATGTAAGCGCGATGCGTGCGTGCGGCCACATTGTGCAGAAGCGAGGAGGGATCGCGGCCGATCGGCACCGCGCTCGGAAGCGACGTTTCGGCCGCTCATCCCTCCCACTCTGTGTATAGTAACGCGATTAGCGCACTTGTACAGACACCGAGATTCTCGGATTCTCGGCACACACTCTGCTCGCTGTTCCTCGGGAACAGCGAGTCCGGCAGAAACACCTCGAGCCTTGAACGCGCGCTATTCCCTTTCACCGACTTGTCCGCCGTTGCGCGCGGGAGGGGGCGACGGGCGAGAAACGCGAATTAAGGAGGAAAACGCAACGCTGCCGCGGCGCCGAACCCGTTCTCTGCGCGCTGTCATTGCCGCGAGCGACTGCCTCTAGCTGGCTTTCTTTCCTTTCCGTCCCAAAACTCGCTAAAAACTCGCTAGACTCTTCGACTTTGCATTCTCGAGTCCGCTGGAAACAGCCAGTAGCCACGTGTCCTGCAGGAATCATCTCGTTTCGCAAAAGCGATCTTCAGAGAGCATTGAACTCGCCGGCCCAACCGCCTTGCGTGCTCTCAGATATGTATATATATGTATATATATATATATATATATATGTGTCACGACGCGCAGCAATCGAGAATATACGCGCGTGAATAACGCAGAGCAATCGAGCAATTAGACAACGCGATAATTAATTTACCTACGCTTCTCAGAAAAGTCTAGTTCGCTCTTCTCGCTCGCCGCCGAGTGCGTTTACTGTCCCTTTCTCTAATGATGAAAAAATGAGGCTAATTGGCTCGAGGAAAAAAAGAAAGAAAAAAGAAAAAGAAAACAGAGGAGAGGAGAGGAGAGCCTGGTGACGTTTACTCGATTCTAGAGCAGACGGCTTTCTTCGAGCTCCCCTTGCGCGCAGCCGCAGGACGGCGCGAGACACAATTACCGCGCTCGCTCGCCGCCTTGTGCGAGTGTGTGTGGCTGCAGCACGCACCGCATCTCCATACGGTTTCTTAGAAAGTAGAACACGAGCGCAGGTGAAAATCGCGACGTCGAGAGATCGAGCGCGCATTAATTTGGCCTTTCCGTGTGCCCGCAGGATGCGAGAGTACGTCGAGGAGAACGAGAAGAACGACCCGCTGATCCACGCGCCCGACAAGAAGAACAACCCCTGGGCCGAGAAGGGCAAGTGCATAATCATGTAATGCGCCCGCTCGCCGCCAGCAGCACCGAGACGAACGAGATCGACAAAAGCAAATAACTATAACAACAACAACAACTGCAACATCAAGGAGACGACGAGACATCGGAGCAGCGCAGCCCAAGTCCAGTTGCCGAGCATGAGCGCAGCGACCACCTGCACAACGCGCAGCGATCGACTGGCGCTGACGCTGCGGAGCCGAGCGTGCGCTTGAAGACGAAAAACGAAAACAAAATACGAAGAACGCGACGAATCTCTACGCGTCGGTCAGCGGGTCAGGCGCATTGTTGCACACTCACACTCACACACGCCCACCCACACCCGCGCCCACACCCACACACACACACACACACACACACACGCGCGCACACGCACACACGCACACACACACACACGCAGACAGACCTATGGTGGAGAGAAAACGAGGACGGATGAGGCGAGCGCGCCCCGCCAGCTCGCCCCCCTTTTTCACACGTTTTCACGCTCATCGCATTCGTATAGACAGGCGCGCGCGCGCGCGCGCGCTCGCCGAGGCGGGTCGAAAAATTTCGATAAAAGGCAACAGAATTTCATTCGGGAGCTCATCGGGAAATTCGTGGCGCGACTATCTATTACGGGAAAATCCGTCGTTGTATGATGATAATTATGATGATGGGTGGTTAGCATACACCGAGCGGAGTTATCGGATTAATTAGGGACCGTTGACCGAGGAACCAATTAATCGACTATCAATTTTCAATTTTTTCTACAATTATCTTGTTACGTGCGTATATAGTTTCCTTGATTCGCGGTGTTCTATATTGTTACGTCGGCGCGTCGTGTAACGTATTTATTATATGCACACACACACACACACACACACACGCACGCATACGTATATGTATATGTACATACGTATACGCGAGAAAAGACGACTTACGATTATTCACTCAACCGACGACACTCACACAACTACAGCTAACTAGAGACAAACAGAAAGAAACCAAAAGACGAATCGAAGAAAGGACCAAGCGATGACAAAGTGCCAAAAGGATGTGAACATGTAGAACCGGGCCTTTCGTTTCTTCCTCGCCGCCGACGATGTATCGAACAACCATTCGAGTCTGTGCGAAGGTTGCAGCGATGCGCCCAAGTTCTCTACCCCCCGTAATACACACACACACGGAGAGTTTGAAAAAGCAGCATGCGCAAACGCATGGAGCTGCTCACTTCCACTTTTTGTCATCGTCAATTTGCAGCGCGTTAAATCTCGTGTAAGCAGACATTTTTGCGCTACTATTGTATCGAGCGATTCATTGATTTTATTTTTTGTTGATTTTTTTCATTTCATATTCTATACGTCGTGGCATTATAATTATAGCGATCCGCACGACGAGTGTGTAATTTCATTAGGGAATTTCATCCAGGCGAACGGACGGCGGCAATGAAATGAAGAAGGCTTTTATTAACCAACGCGCGAGACATCGATTTTTAGAAGCCTCTCACAAGCCTTTTTTCCTTTACGAGCGCGATGAAATTCCCTGGGACGAGTTGTGAATCTACAAATTAGCTCGGGCGATCAGTCAGTTGAGGAGTCGCCCTTTCTTTTCTGTATTATTATTACTATTATTATTATTATTATTATTATTGTGATCATTGTTATAATCTGCATTGCGTAGAAGTAAAAGTCGCCCCAGCGAGTCAGATTATATTTTCCCTAGTTTTTAACGATTGGAAGAAATCGTTGCTATTACTTGTATCCGACATTATTATTATCTATGACTAATGATATTAAATTATTTACATCACGGTATCGACATAACGTTGCACTGTCATTCAGTAAGAAAACACGATAACAAACAGTCCTGGAGCTGATATTGTGTACCGAAAAAACGGAAAATAATCAGATAAAAGAATAAGCAAAGCAAACGAAGAACAAAAGTCGTATATTAAGCGCTGAAAAATGTACGACGATTTTCTCACGATTATCCGGATTTACACGCTATAAGTTGTTAAGTCGTACTTACTACACATGTATAATGCGAGCGGTTTCTTACGAAAATATAATGTCGTATGTCGAAAGCTATACAAAACGAGTGTGTCTGTATACTTCATTTCTCTCTCTCTCTCTCTCTCTCTCTCTCTCTCTCTCTCTCTCTCTCTCTCT
>QLSS01000004.1:4177623-4282653 GCA_024372645.1 Trichomalopsis sarcophagae
TCTCTCTCTCTCTCTCTCTCTCTCTCTCTCTCTCTCTCTCTCTCTCTTCTCTCTTTCTCTCTCGCTCTATAAGTATGCTGCATGTGCACGCGAGCCAACATGCGCGAGTCGAGTGTATACGCGCAACTATCGGCCAGCAGCAGCCCGACAATGCTCCCACTCGTCGGATGACCGAGCAAGTCTGACTATATAACTTGCCTACTGTTTCTACTACTAGCTGCTGCTGTGTATTATAATATAGGCGAGCGCGCGCGAAGGGCATTGTTCGGCATAGTGTACGTTTATAGCACAATGCGCGCAATCCGGACCCTCGATCGCTGTCGGCATCTAATGCCGGCGGGGCTGTTATACGAATACACAGTTACACGCGCGCGCGCGCGCGCGCGAGCGCGTCGAGAGAGCATTGAGAGGAGCCATTCGACTGGCCGATCACAATTACGACTTTATTATACATATGCATCATGTATCGGGAGAGCATAACGGCGCTTACGCATACTTGTGCACACACCTCATACTTTCTCGGACCTTGTTTGTTTGGCTGATGTTATCGAGCATACACATACACACAGACACGCAGACACACACACACACACAAAATCACACACGCGATGTCATTATTTGTGATGAGCGATATGATGTTTTGAGTTTCGACGTCGAGTCCTCTTCGCAAGGTATGAACCGGTATACCTGATACCTAGCATTTCGAAAACTGAATAAATACCAAATAAAGAGCTTTCTTTTACACAAGCAAGAAGGAATCTAGTCATTTTTCTAATTTTTCTAAATCAAGGAAACCTGGAAATATCGCAGCAGGAGTCAGCGCTTCCATTCAGGAGAGCATAAACGCCGTCCTCGAAGGCTCGAAAGGAGGCAGCGCAGCTACTCGCGCACTTTTCTCGGCCGGCGGCAGCGGCGCGATTGGCGTTTCACTCTCGCGTTCCCATTTAGCCGGCTCCCCATTGGCCGACTCCGGCGCTGGCATAGCGGTGTCGCCACTATAGTTAAAATGAAAGGCGCTTGTAATTGTTGTCTATAATATCGGCGCTGCGAGCGCGCGGCGGGGCGAGACTCGGGAGCGCGGCAAACCGTACTAAATTTGAGAATGATAGTTTCAGTGTTTCCTGAACGGCTGTCAGCGCTAGACAAGCTTGAGGAGAAACGAGTACGCAGGCATACCGCGCGCGCCGGATGACCGCGCGAATCGAATCGAAATACCGTTTTGCCACCGCAGCCGAGCGCAGTCGTACACGCAGCAGACGGCACAAGTAGTAGGCCTGCCTCTCAACTCGATTCGACGAGACAGCGAGAGTCGCTTGGCTCAGTGCAGTGCGCTGGGGTTTCGCCTGGAAACCTCCGGAGGAGAGCTTGGACCTCACGGAATCGCCGCAGCGCCATGAGGCTGAACGCAGTAAGTCTTCTCATGTCCTCGATACCGTCGTCGTTTTCCGTTTTTTCCACGCGCGCCGCGTCGAGGGGTTTTGAAACCGCGCTGCGCGCGCGAGCCTTGCGAAACCGTCGGGTTTCGGCTTCGCTGCAGAAGGTCAATAGTGCGGACGCGAGCGCGTCTCTTTGCTCTGCAAATGCTCGGCAAATGCTCGGCAAGACGGGAGAGCTGCTTCTGAAAAAATCTGCCGTGCAAAAAGCGCAACAGCTGCGCAAGAGAGCGATTGAATGATCGTAAGCGATTAGAAACGTTGCGCGCACAGACATCTGCGTGTATAATATCGCGTTGCGAAAGACGATTGACTGCTCTAAAAATGGTTCAAGGCTCGTCGATGCGAAGGCAGGGTACTTAACAGCTAACGCGCATTTACTTAGGGACTCTCGCGGCCGGAGCGGAGCAGGCTAAAGAATAGCTTATCTATCTACAAACGAAACGGAAAGAAAAGAAAAGGAAGCCGCGAGGCGCCTTGCGAAACGGCGCTGATCGCGCATTGTCTCGCGGCGGAACCCGTTTGGCCCGAGAGTGCATAACTGCACACGGTGCGGCTTTTTTTTTCCTACACGGCGGTCCTCTCACTTTCGAGGCTGTGCGATAACTCGCGTAATTTCGGCAACACGCAATATCCTCGTAAGAGCGCGGGCCGAAAAACGAGAACAGGTGCAGCGCAGCCAGAGCTCTTGCTCTTTCTTTGTCCTCCTGTCCTCCTTCGGACGCTCGCGCTATCGAGACGCGTAAGAGCGGGATTTTTCAATCCGGAAATCCAGTTTGTCTGCTTGTTTTTTCGAGCACGGGCTGATCCTTTGTCGCCGGCGGAGGTCGCCGGGATCCGTAATTTATTGCCGATCACGAATTTCAAATCAGGAGCAGCTCGCCGCGTTAGCCATGCTTATTTATACCTCGGAGGAATGTTGGGCAATTTTGGCGATTTACATTTTCGAGCGGCTCATTGGAATAGAAAAAAATACACGCAGTTTGTGATGATGCATCGGAATTAGTCGACCTCGGGCGCAACGGAAGCGGCATACCAGCTCTATTAAAAGCGCTGTCCAAATGTTAAAACTTTCACGCAGCCGAGCCTTCTCCAGGAATCATAAATTAGCGCCGAAATTGATAAATCCAATGAGCTGCTGGTGCGCGATTAATCATCCGCGTTTAGCCTCGTAATTAAAGGAGAGAAATCGACGCGTCGCATCTCGGCACCAAAATAAAAATATCAATTTCGATAACTTTCACGATCCCTTGGGGCTAGCAGTAGTTGTCTTTCGATCCTTGTCGCCGGAAGGCCTCGAGCGGCGCACGCGCGCGCTTCCGGCGAGCGGAGAAACTGCCGAGAAAGAGAGGGACGTGCGTAGCTTACGAAGATTTACTCGTAAGCGCGTAAAGGGCCAGCTTGGGAAGTTGCGACGGTCGGCACATTGCTCTTGTGCTGCGCGTTGACGATTCCGTGCAATAGCAAGGCAGAGAGAGAGAGAGAGAGAGAGAGAGAGAGAGAGAGTGCGCGCCGGAGGAAATGGAGACACGAAAGAAAGAAAGAGTGACCGGTCGGCTTTTCGGCGGCTCGTTTAACCTACCGACCTATATTTCACGAGAGACATTTACCGACCTATATTGCTCGATCGCGCGTGCTCTGCTTCTTCGAGCTCTTTTACCTTTACTTTTGAATGGGTCGATCGGCTTGCAGATTCCGAAAGAAAGTCGCTCGAGGCCCCGCAGTTCGAGATGTTAATTAGCGGCGAGAACGACGCGTCGCGAGGAAAGTGAAATCGCGCGACGAGAAATCCCAGACTCCCGATAGGCGAAAACTACAATTTCACGCGCTCCGCGATGATAAAAGCACTCGCGGTTTCAATGTCAGAGCTGCCGCAGCCCGATGCGCCCGAGGATTAGAAAGCGCCACACCGCCAGGAATAATCGGACACTCAGTTTTCGCGAGCCGTCACGGCAGCATAGACTCTTGGTTCGTTGAACTTGCCGGCCGGGAGATGCTTGCTGCTTGCAACCGGCAGCGCGGCACCATTCAGCCACTCGGGGGATGTGTCGTCGCCGGCTTGCGCAAACGATGCGGGAAACGCGCGTGCGTGTGTTGTGCAAAAGCGAGAGAGAGAGAAACAAAAGATAGCCAGAATTTTTCGTAACCCACGCAAAAAGCGTCGCTCGTGTACGCGCGAGAGCGAGAATTCGAAATTTTGCAGCTGCGTGAACATATATTTACGTATTTACGTATAGCTGCGCCACTCGGACTTTTTGCTCGTGAAAGTAAAAGTCCGCTAAACTTTCGCTCTATAATAAAAACGAAACTCGGCAATCGTTAATGCGTCGTAAATCGGCCACTAAAAACACTAAAATTTCTGCAGCCGCGCGAACGCCATACAATATAATATGATTCCGAGGCGAAACGATCTTTACGCGAGTGACAAACTCGCTGCAGGTGCGCCGAGAGTCAACGAACGCGCCGATGAAAGGAGTCGACTCGGTGTACGCCCAGAGACGCTCGTCGTCCTCAGTTTTGGCAACACGCGTGCGGGCCGAACAGATGATTGCAGCCGACGCGGTCACAGTGAGAGGCCGTTGTCCCGCTTCCTCGTTTTATTCCCGCAGCACTTTCCAACACAAGCGTTTCTTCGATTTTTCCACTCACGATTCCATCTACAAGCATATCATGCTTCGACTCGACGAGCGAATTGAATGGCAATTAACGCCTGGGAGCTGCTTCGATTGAGTTTCTAAACAGCGTTGCTTCACGCCTGCGTATACTCTTTCGCAGCCGCGTTTCATAATTCGAGTGGGGCTGATTTATCATCGCCGGGAAGAGGCGTGCGTAAACTGGTTTTCGCGGCCGAAATTGCTCCTCCGCGCGCGCGTTATCAGTTTGCTTCTGCTCGAGAAGGTACGACGCTCCGCGTTACGTGAGCTCAATTTTACGAGAGCTGCCGCGCAGCGAAGCGATTGAATAACTCTACATTCAATTTCGGCCGCGACTCTGAGTTTGTTGCAGCACAAATGGGGAAAAGCGGTGTTACGATGCGCGCACTGCATGTCCCGGCCGCAAAAGGGTCGCGCGTCAACTGACCCTTACCGCTGATTGAGACGCGCGCGGCCTAAAGGCATTTCCATGTGTTCAAAACTCTGATTTCTCTCTCTCTCTCTCTCTCTCTCTCTCTCTCTCTCTCTTTTTGTTTCCTCGATTCCGCCTCGTTGAATGTTCAAGCAGGCCTTTTGCGCGACTTTCTATCGAATCGAGCGCCGCCGCGGTCGGCTCAGCGGTGTAGCGTATGCGGCATAACTGTTCCGCTGTATCGGATGTCGGTGTGCGAGAGTAACTGGCATAGTTACTACGAATCGGAAAACTCGTCGAGCCAGCCTTCGCATCATCGGACAAAGGGATATAGCTGTACGCGGGAGCGGAGGCGTGTTATTGTACACTGTAGCACTCGATCAAGTTCTACTTGCTATATTGCGCGAGGTGGGATTCTCGCAAAGCGAGCGAAAACCGGACAGAATTAGTCGGTCAAGCAAGACTCACTTTCTAATGATAAGTCTCGCGAGCGACTGCAGCTGTGTGCAGTTCCAATACAATGCTGTCTCGCGGGTATATATTATAACGTTCAAGCGCCACACCGCCTGGAGTATTGAGGCCAGGATTGTTCCAACGACTCGCAGATCGGTCGGCGCAGGGGCAGTAGATAAGGTCCGGGCATGGCGAGACTGCGCCTCGCTCCGGACTGGTAGCCAGCTGATGCAGGAAACTTGGGCGTCCGAATCGCGACGGCGAAGAGAAAAGGGCATCGAAAGGCATCCCGTGCGAGTCCGAATTCTAAAGTCCAGCTCTGGTCCGCTGCATTACGTATCTGTCGCGGCCATTTATGCAATGCGTTTCGATATAAGCGCCGTTTCGTACGTACTACGTAAGCTCGAAATGTTGCGAAACGCCGCGCTTGGCACTTGGAGCTCGCGGGTAGCTCATTTCCCATAGCGCAGCAAGCGCAGCAAGCGCAGCAAGCGCAAGAATCTGCGCTCGGCCGACTAAAGTCATTGCCATCGGCGAGGACGTGCGCGCATGCAAACGAGAGGCGTATATGCGAGGCGTGTTCCACGTACGCATATAGCTTTGCCGCGAGCTCTCCGGGAAAGGGACAGCCTGCAGTCCGAGGCTTCAGTCTTGCTGTGACGCGATTTTAGAACGAATGCACGGCCAACTGTTTTTTCTCTCTTATCGCGCTCTCGGTTGACGCAACGCCGACGAGCCATCGACTCGTTTTCGTATACGCGGACACGAAAATCCGGTTGTCCGCGTGTGCTATATTACATGTATAAGCGTACAGCGCACACGAGATAGTTGGACGGTGTCCCAAGGCCATAGCTGTATATTAGGGGGACATTTTGTCGAGATTTCGCATCTGCTCCGAAAGAATAAACCTCGCGCCGGAACGAGAAATTGCTTTTACGCAGCTCGTAATATTTTCGCCTGCAGAGAGGAATTGCGAGTCGAATTCAGCTGAGCGCGCACTTACTCGCGGAGGACTTTGGCGCATTACCTCTCATCGTGAGGTAACTACTTGTTTAGATTGCAAAGCGACAAAAAGCCGTTCGCGAAAGTGAAAGGGTTCGAATGAACTCGTAATTTAAAAACTGCCGGTTCTAAAAAGCAGCTGTTTGAAAAAACTTGCTTGCTTGCTTGCGCGCAAGTATGATGCGTTCCATGCGAAGCGAGTCGCAATGAAATTTCGAGATTTCGAGGACACGGCCTCAATGGCGAGCGGCAGCCTCTGCTCCCGCAGCCGGAATAATCGCGACCCTTGTGCGATTCGAAGCGCGAAACCTGGCCGCCGATGAGTTTTCATGCTTTTCGAGTTCAACGAACGCGCCGCTTTCTCCCCTCACAATCGCACCTGTGCAGTGTATAACGGAAGAAGAATATGGCCGGTAAAGTCTCCGTTTACAACTTTAGCGATCGCATACGCGGAAGTCCGTGAGATCCCATGCATAATATCAACTCTTTCTCCTTTTTATTCTCGCAACCCCGAAGCTAAACAAAATTCAACGGGCCCGAGGCTCGCCGTTGCGAAACGACGCGTACATACGATACGATCTGAGTTTTTTTCGCGCCGAAGCCCCAGATATCGAGTGCGGAGAAAAACGGCCTCTCGGAAGTGAAGGGACGCGACATTTCGCGCGTTGCGACACGCACTGGTCACGAAAATGGAAAAAAACCAAGCCTACACACGCGAACGCGCCTCCAATCAAGATTAGCCGCTGGCCTGCGTGAAACACTGCAATTTTTCGCTCGCTCCCTCTTCTTGCTCAAAATCCAAGGCGAGTCAGGCCGTTTCTTTTTCAAGGCCAGCATCTTTATCCGATCTCCGGCGCGTGCGTGGGCCCTTTCATTGTCGCTGCCAGTGTGCATTGCGCGGCGCGTCGCTTTTATTTGTTTTTGCTCTGCCAACGTTTCATTCCCCCCGGAACTCATCGAAATCGGAACCGTAGGTATCGGCGATCGGGACCATAAGTAGGAGGCTGTCCTTGGAGGGAACAGGCTGATTTTTCGGAGAATCCCTACTTTTCAAAACGAGTCCCGCGTACCGACTGTATGAAACGTAGCAGTGCGGCAACAGGTTTCGTTCTCCACGCGCGAGTCCTTTGCGTCATAAAGCCGCCCTGATGGATGTCCTTTCGATCGCGCTGAGAGCTTAGGGGGGCGCCGAATTTCTGATCAGATAATATCAATGCGCATCCGGCGAGTCGTCGCGACCCCGCTCATTAGCATGACTGCGCGATTTCGACACATTGTTCCCCTTGAACTTGAGAAGAGGCACGCGCACCCGTCGCGAAAACAATGGTAGGCTGTTGCACGAACAATACCGCGCGCAAGCCTGTCCCAGCAATTACTCGCCGGAGCCTGTGAGAGAAATGCTCGTGTCGCGCGCGAAAAAAACACACTCGTGGAATTAGCTGGAGCTTCAACTTTGCCCGCACTGCGAGCAACATTAACGGCTTCTTTCTCTCTTGCTTGGCAGGTGCCGAGGCCGGCGGCGGCCCTACTGCTGGTCTGTTTGGCCGTGTTGCTGTTGGCCGACCACACGGAAGGTGAGTCACGAAATAGGACCGTTTCGCGCGCGCTACATAAATACATTTATACATTTCCATTTGAGCCCACTGTTTTACCATTCTATCAAAAGGCTCCAGGAAGAGATTCCGCAGACCGACGACGTCGCGGCCGTCGCTTTCCAACGACCAGGAGGTCTCGGCTAGCGTCAACAGACTGAAGGTGACGCGCAACCGCATCAGCAACAAGAGCACGAAGAACGAGCTGCAGTCGAGCAAAGGAGCTGCCGACGACTACAAGGTATGAGCAACTCGGTCGCACGAGTGCTTTCACCTGGCGCGAGCCTCGGACTTTCCGATTTATGCGCGTTATGCCTAAATATGGCACAGCACCGCGTCGCTACTCGCTATACGCACTTATACACCAGCCGTGCGTCATGCCTTTTGTTTCCTTTTTTCCCCTCGCGCGCAGATCGTCTGCTACTACACGAACTGGTCGCAGTACCGCACGAAAATCGGCAAGTTCATGCCGGAGGACATCCAGCCGGACCTCTGCACCCACATCATATTCGCCTTCGGCTGGCTCAAGAAGAACAAGCTGACGAGCTTCGAGTCGAACGACGAGACGAAGGACGGCAAAGTCGGGCTTTACGAGAGGATCATTGGACTGAAGAAGGCCAATCCGTCGCTCAAGATTCTTCTGGCCATCGGTGAGTTGTCGCTTGCTTATACGAGCTTGGATGCGGCTGCGTCACTCTAGACTCGGATAATCTTCGCAGGTGGCTGGTCCTTCGGCACCCAGAAGTTCAAGGAAGTGTCTTCGACGAGATACGCGCGACAGACTTTCATTTACAGTGCCATACCGTACCTGCGCGAGCGAGGCTTCGATGGATTGGACATGGACTGGGAGTACCCCAAGGGCGGCGACGACAAGAAGAACTTTGTCCTGCTGCTCAAAGGTGCGCACGACGAGTATTTACCAATTCGCGCGTCTCTTTTTTCCATTCCAATGCGACTGCCTGCTTATTTTTAATCGAGTCTGCAGAGCTGCGCGAGGCCTTCGAAGCCGAGGCGCAGGAGCGCAAAAAGCCCCGTCTCCTGCTGACAGCCGCTGTGCCAGTGGGACCGGACAACGTGAAGAGCGGCTACGACGTCCCGGCCGTTGCCAGGTAATGGCCGGATCGCGATCTTTCGAGTGACGAGCGAGCCTGCGTTGAGCAGACACAACGAATGAAATATTAACGGAATCCGCCTCTTCCCGCAGCTATCTGGACTTCATAAACCTGATGGCGTACGACTTCCACGGCAAGTGGGAGAGAG
Source organism: Trichomalopsis sarcophagae (assembly GCA_024372645.1). Lineage (NCBI taxonomy): Eukaryota > Metazoa > Arthropoda > Insecta > Hymenoptera > Pteromalidae > Trichomalopsis > Trichomalopsis sarcophagae. The sequence continues at coordinate 4,186,430 of QLSS01000004.1, forward strand.
AGACCGGCCACAACGCTCCCTTGTACGCCTCGTCCTTGGATTCGGAGTGGCAAAAACAGCTGAGCGTAGATAACGCGGCCTCGCTGTGGGTGAGACTCGGCGCACCCAAAGAGAAGATGGTCATCGGCATGCCGACTTACGGCCGCTCCTTCACTCTCTCGAATCCGGATAATTTCAAGGTCCACGCGGCAGCCAGCGGCGGCGGCAAAGCCGGCGAGTACACCAAGGAGTCGGGCTTCCTTGCTTACTACGAGGTACCGACGCACTTTCTATGCTCGAAAAGCACGAGCATATATAAACAAATGTTAAAATCCAACCGCTCCTAAACTTTCTCCGCGCGCCAACCGCGCTCTCCCACTCGAACGAAATCGTTGCAATTCATTTCCATAAACTGACTGCCGGTTCTAGATCTGCGAGATGCTGCTGAACGGAGCCGCTTACATCTGGGATGACGAGATGAAAGTGCCGTACCTCGTGCATCACGACCAGTGGGTCGGCTTTGACGACGAAAGATCCATCAGGAACAAGATGCGATGGCTGAAGGATAAGGGATACGGAGGTACAGTGTGCAGCCGGCAATACTATTATTATATCTGATGAGCCGCAGCTCGTTTCCTCGCGGTAGGCTGGCTACCGACTTGCTACGTTTCACATGTCTATACCGCACATTTTCCGCATCTCTCCGGGATTCGTGAAAGTCCGCGAAAGTTTTACGAGAAATTCCAAGTCGATCGCGCCTGCTAATGAATTGGGCCATGTTAATGTTAACAGGTGCCATGGTATGGACGGTGGACATGGACGACTTCAACGGCACGGTCTGCGGCGGCGGCGTGCGCTACCCGCTGATCGGGGCGATGCGCGAGGAGCTGCGCGGCATTTCCCGTGGCAGCAACAGCAAGGACGTCGACTGGAGCGCTGTCGCCAGCACCATCACCGAGGTGGCCGTCAAGAAGCCCGAGCCCTACAAGATCTCCGTCTCGGAGGTGCTCAGCAAGGCCAAGAAGGTGGCCAAGCCCTCGACGCAGCTGGTCGTCAGTTCGCCCACTGGCAGGCGTGAGTTTTTCTCCCACGATTCTTCCTCTCCTCTTCCTTTCGTCTCGACTAACGAGGACTAACGGGGGCTTTGCTCCGCAGAGCGAGAGGCGCAAACGATTTGCTACCTGACCAACTGGTCTCACAAGCGGCCCGGCGCCGGCAAGTTCATGCCCGAGGACATCGACGCCTCCCTCTGCACTCACGTCATCTACGCCTTCGCCACGCTCAAGAAGCACCTGCTCTCCGAGAGCAGCGACAAGGACGCCGAGATGTACGAAAAGCTGATCGCGCTTCGCGAAAAGAATCCCGACATCAAGGTGACTCTTTCTTTCTTAGCCCGCGAGCCCGATGCCGAGTCGAGGGAGATAATGGTGTTCGGCCTAGTTATCCCGATACGAGTGAAAGCTCCAGAGCTGCAGTCGATTAATTACGCGGCCTGCCGATGCATGCGCGCGCGCAGGCATCAAAAGTGTGTCAAATCATTTCAGCCGCGGATACTTTAGAAAACGTGCAGCAGTGCATGGATTTCAAGGCAATGTCCGTTTTAGATTCTCCTGGCTATCGGTGGATGGGCTTTCGGCTCGACTCCGTTCAAAGAGCTGACCAGCAACACTTTCCGCATGAACCAATTCGTGTACGAAGCCATCGATTTCCTTCGTGAATACAAATTCGATGGACTCGACGTCGACTGGGAGTATCCACGGTACGCATAGCACGCTTTTCCACTTACGCTCTCTTACTGGGCTACTGATTGAAATTAATTATCCTCGCTACAGAGGCGCCGATGACCGTGCAGCTTACGTCAATCTTTTGAAGGAACTGAGGGTAGCTTTCGAGGGAGAGGCCAAGAGCGCCGGACTGCCCAAGCTCATTCTCTCCGCCGCCGTTCCCGCCAGCTTCGAGGCCATTGCCGCAGGGTAAACCATATAATTTTTCGATGAGAGTATAGAGCTTTCTCAGAATTTTCACGATGTGCAACTCGGCGCGCTTTGCTTTTCAGCTACGACGTGCCCGAGATTTCTAAATACTTGGACTTTATAAATGTCATGACTTACGACTTTCACGGACAATGGGAGAGGCAGGTCGGACACAACAGTCCCCTGTACCCGCTTGAAAGTGCTACGAGCTACCAGAAGAAACTCACCGTGGTAAGCGTTCTCTCCGATTCGGGGATAGAAAATGAATTTTAACAAAACATCCGATTGTGTTGATACGCGTACTGACAAAGAATGCAAACAATCAGGATTACAGCGCGCGCGAGTGGGTGAAACAGGGAGCGCCAAAGGAGAAGCTCATGATCGGCATGCCGACCTACGGCAGATCCTTCACACTCGTTGACAAGGCGAAATTCGACATCGGCGCGCCAGCTTCCGGTGGCGGCGCCGCCGGAAACTTCACGAACGAGCCGGGCTTCCTCTCCTACTACGAGGTATGCACTTTCCTCAACGAAGACAACACGACGCTGGTATGGGACAGCGAGCAGCAGGTTCCCTTTGCCTACAGGGATGATCAGTGGGTCGGATTCGACGATGAGCGAAGTCTCATCAACAAGGTGAGCAACCTAATTTTGCAAGTTTGCAAGGAACAAGCACAACTGCTACTAACGAGAAACGCATTCAAACAGATGAACTGGCTGAAGGAGGAGGGATTCGGAGGAATCATGATCTGGTCGGTTGACATGGACGATTTCAAGGGATCTTGCGGTAACGGCAAGTTTCCACTGATCAAAGCAATGAAGAAAGAACTGCAAGACTACACCGTCAAGCTCGAATACGAAGGACCATACGAGACCAACGTGCGCGGCGGAAAGTACACCACCAAAGATCGTATGTTTTCTTTCATGTTCAAAGTAAAAAGTATAGCTGAGAAACCCTTCCTCCAATTTATATCAGAAACTAGAGCAAAGCACCTCTCAGCAAGGACCGTTTCGAAATATACTTAGGCGAGGCGCACGCAAGTCAAAAAAATACATGTTTGAACATTTGTAACAAATCATTCATTATTCATTAGTCCGCAATCAGTAAATTTCTACAGCCTGCAATGTATGCCTTCTTTTATAGTATACAAACGTGTCTTACAAAATTATTAAAATTGCAAAGAGTTCGCCATTGTTGACCGTCTTACATTACATTGATGGACTCAAACGTCAACGTGTCAACCAATACTCTCAACAGAGACGCACATTTTTAAAAAGCACCTCCATCCACGTTTGCGCTATTATTTCGAAATCATATTCCTTATTTACACAAAGTACAGCTCTATTATATTCGCCATTAAGATATGATTTCGACGGTGCGCTAATATTTGACCATGTAATAATACTGTTAAGGTTTCAATTCCTAAAATAATCATGTATACAGTATACTCTGCGGCAATTAATTATAATGAAAAGATTGTCGCTCATACCGGTGTGTTATAATTTCAGCTAACGAGGTGACCTGCGATGAGGAGGATAACCACATCTCGTACCACCCGGACAAGAACGACTGCACAATGTACTACATGTGCGAGGGCGAACGCAAGCATCACATGCCCTGCCCAGTGAACCTCGTCTTTAACCCGAACGAGAACGTTTGCGACTGGCCTGAGAACGTCGAGGGCTGCTTACAGCACACACAGGCCCCTCCCGTCTGATTGGACTTCTGAATAATACTTTTCGTCGTTCAAGCAATGTAGGAACGCCGTGATGAAAAACTCGAAAATTGCACACACGCGCGTACGCAAAAGGTTGTTCTGCCGAAGTGGTCCGTCGCGCGGTCGTTTTTTTATACACGAGGCTTCCGCGCCGTTTACCGCGCGAATCACTTATACGCACGTATACACGCGACGGGTCACTTGGCCGAGTTGGAAATGACGCACCATAGGGCGAAGATGCGAAGCGACGTCGGAATCTTGCGAGATAATTAGACTCGGCGCTCGTTTATATTGCGTATCCTCATGATTTCATTTCTTTTCTTCTTCTTCTTCTTCTTTTTTTCTTATTTGTACGAACGAAATATGCAAACCAATACTTTGATCTTGCATGAATTATCAACGCGAGCGTTGCGAAGATTGCATGGGTTTTATATAATTTATTGAATCGAACGCAAAGTTTTGTCGTTAAATAATGAGACGAGGAATGCGTATAGGAAAGAAGGTGGACAGACGCTTTAACGAAAGTCAGACTAAATCGCGGGATACGACGCGCCGGTCAACGCGAGGCCAATAAAGGTGTTCGAGTGAATAGGTGAATAGGGTATATAGGTAAACGCAGATAATCCACTCAATCGACTTCATTCTAGTTCGCTTAAATTTATCGGAGCCTTGGCTGTCAAGCAGTATCCAACGCCACGACAATCGTATTCACCATAACGACGATTGACGAGCTTTATCATTGTTATCGAAGCCAGAAGAACCGGAGCCCAGGCAGCTACCGCAGCACGGCGAGCAGCGTCACGAGCAGAAAGCCCGCGCCAGCGTACTCGCGTCCCGGTGCCGAGCTGAGCGCCGAGGCTTGGCAGGCGGTGTTGGGCGCACCAAGGTTAAGTAGGGCGCGGTCCGACGAGTAGAGCTGCGTCGTCTCGGTACAAACCGCCCTGCCAGCCAGGCTGCGCAACTGACGCGCGTCGGACTGCGAAGCTGTGTGGATCTGGCGAGACTCGCGCAGCCAGCGTCGCAGCCACAACGACAGCCAGGCAATCTCGCAGTCGCACTCGAGCGGATTACCCGACAGCTGCAGTCCACCTGCGAACATTACGAACAAAGACGGGCCGTTTCCGGGTCTTACGCATACATAAGACATACAATCATGCATCTATTTTATTCTAAGCGAGCAACGGGACAAACGACCATGCAACGCTCGTCGGGAAAACGGACACAAGCGGAACACAAAGCGAGCGCAATTTTTCTTAAGGGAAAAATAAAATTTTTCTAATCGAAGCGATGGAATGAAGGACGTGGATTGTGCTTAACTTGTTGATTTCTGACAACGGCGTGTTAATGATGGGCTTTCGTGCAAATGTAAAATTTGATTATGATACTCTGAACGTAATTAAGTTTCAAAAAGTTCATTACGAAAATTGTTACTATAAAATGACGTTATTAATTTTAGAACTTATGCTTTATACCGCTGTATAGAAACTCTTTTTAAACAAACCTTTTCGGATTATGATTCGCATTTTGAATTGTTCAATTGTACCATTCATCATAATCGACTTAATCCTCGAAAATGTTGACTAAGGAAACGTATCTGACAATTTTATCCCAGTTGAGCTCGTAATAAAACGCTCATAATGCGAAAGAACGATTTTTTTATCACTCGTATGTAGAATTAAGATTATAAATTATGTTAATTGGCGAGTTTATATAAAACGGGCATTTGAGTGTCCATTCGTAATATGTAAAGTAAACACGCGTTACCTGTATAATAGCTGATTATCATTGTAAAATATATCGAGGCGTATCAAGTATGTACGAAAACTCATTTACGAATTTTTTAAAACAACGACACTTCGTTACTGTATCGTAGACAGAGAAACAGAAAGCTATATGTATACGTATCTAACGTAAAGCGTTTTGGAATAAAAGGTATGCGTACATGAAATTGTGTTGGTGGTTTCAATTTAAGTAAATCAATATAAATAGTAAACTGAAAAACGCAATCAAATCGTACTATCAAGCATCGTGCTATACTTGTTTACTGTGCGCCAACGTGAGAAATAAAATAAAACATCGCATAGCATACATATACCAACGAATATAGACTTGGTATAGAACGCGCGGGGGGTTAAATTTTGGGAGACAATATAGTTTAGTATAGGCTCTACGTGTATTTGAAAGTGGGGACCTCGGGGCAACATAAAGAACGTTCTTCTTCTATGTGAGTCTATATCCGTTGCAGATACAGATGAATAAATGTATGTAAATCATTGTATAATATCATGTCTCACTAACCTGAAACCATGTTGGTGCCGACGGTCTCCCACGACAGGTTTCCATAAATTACTGATGGGCTCAACTCGTTGATATGATTGTTCCTCAAATCTAATGTCAATTGCGACATGTGCTTGGTTAACGACAAGAAAATATCCGATTGGAATCGTTGCACTTGTGTATTTTTAATTCTCAGTATCAATTCCGCACCCTCAATAGTCGCAAATGCATCGGCAGCAATAAAGCGCAAATTTTGCCCAGTTATCGTAAGCTCTCGAAGCTGCTTGGTAAAAGCCTGATGCAATTGATCCGTAAGTTGTTGCTCCATAACCTGGATTTCAACAACACGCAGTGGCAAACCACTAAGAAAGTATCGCAGTCGGAAGTTCGACACGTCTGGCCAGGTTTGTGTGCGCAGATATTTTAAATAACTAAGAGATTTAAGGCAGTCACGATCAACGCCACGGGTATTGTTAAGATCACGAATATTGAGCTTTTCAAGGCGCGGATAGCCTAAAAACGTATCTCTTGACAATTGCTGTAAATTCATCAAATTATTGCTAATTTCTTGAATCCATATTACAAAACATTCAAATGATAAAATAAATCAGCTTTACCTTAATGGGATTTCCAGATATGTCTAGTTCTCTCAGCAAGTTTAATCGAAGTTCATTGATTGAGGTCAGTGAATTATTGGTTAATAGAAGAACCTTGAGCGTGTTAAAGTTCTGCAGTTCATTATCGTGTATAACGTCAATGACATTATATGACAGATCCAAGTAGCTCAGCGACAGTAGCATTAAATGCGGGATGCTCTTAAGGCCGCAATTAGCCAAACTCAGCTGTCTCAGATCGGGTAGGTAATGAAAAACCTCTTTGAAATTTGCTCGCAAATGATTCTGAGAAATGTTCAGGGCGAGTAACTTTGACAATGAAACAAAAGAGTTGTCTGGTAGAATTTGTATGTGATTACGAGCTAGATTTAATGACGTCAATTGCGAAGTCGGAAAAGATTTGGCGTCCAAGTGATCAATGAAATTATCTGATAGATCAATGCTCCTAAAATTAAAAACGAATAACATTGTAAAATTTTAAACTCACAATATGTTTGATAAGTCAAGAGATTAAAGAGTACTGCAATGTTTTTAATAAACTAAAGTTACTGTGTAAATACCTGAGGGTGTATCCAACGTCAAGGAAAGGAGCTGATGGAACAACCGTGAACTTGTTCGTGCTAAGATCGAGGATCTCTAGACGCGTGCCAGTGAAAACATCGCGTGTCAGCGAGCGGAGCCGGTTACGTGATAAATTTAATACACGCAAATTACGCAGGTGGCGAAATTGCTCGTTCGTCAGCTGTGATAAGATGTTGCCTGAGAGATCAAGCAGTTGCAGTGAACTTAGTCCGTTGAAGCTTTGCTTACGCAGAGATTCGATACGGTTGTCACGGAGATTGAGACTGTCTAGATCCTCTAGAGCGAACGTGCCTTTAAATAAATTCGGCATTAACATCTAGCGAAATATTATTATTTAAATTGTCAAGATAAACAAAATAATCAAGTAAAAAAGCAATACCTGGCTCAATTGACGATAAATGATTATTCTGTAAATTTATAGTTCTTAGATTTGGCGTGTTAATGAAAACATCAGCAGTAAGGTGCGTGAGGTTATTGAAGCCTAGATCAAGGCGAGTTAAATTGATGGTAGACACGCTTGGATTCAAAGTAGAAATCGAATTGTAGGATACATTAAGCGTGAAATCAGAACCTCCGCTGCACATAAATGTTTATTTTTTTTACAAAAATTATATAATTTTATTAATGTTTAAAAAACTAGTGAGCTTACCTATCAGCGAACGTCTCAAAATCCAGTAACGTGAGCTTATTAAATTCCAAATGAAGAAATCTTAGACTGTACAATCCAATTAATGCATATCTATCTACTGCCGAGATGCGGTTATTCGACAATGACACAGTAATCAGTTTTGGACAGTCCTTGATGGATTCCGGGGTAAGGGATCTAATCCTGTTTCCTGTTAGATCAAGAGCTAGTAGCTCGGTTAAGTTGTGAAAGGTGCTTTCTGGAATGCTCTCGAGGAAGTTGTAGCCAAGCTTGACATCGCGTAACTCAGCGTGTACCTCCGTGAGGAAAATGCGCTCGGGTAAATAGTGTAGCCGGTTGGATTCAAGATTGATATACCGCAGCTTTCGAAATGAGTAAAAAGCTGTTGTTTCGATTGTGTGAAAGTTATTGTTATCAAGTACCAGCCAGAGCAAGCTCGTTAAAGGTCTGAGTGCCCGTTGTGGAAACACATCAGTTGAAAAGGCAAAACTTAACTCCAAAATTTCTAAACTGTCCTCCAGACCTGCAAAAGCCTCATCTGCGATATCCGCCAGGTGATTAAACGAAAGACTCAGTTCTTTTAATTTACTTGCACCTAGAATAAAATTGTGTTAGTGAGTGGTGTATTAATATTAATTCTTATACGAAAACGTTCAAACACAATGTTTAACATTGGTTTGATCGATTTGAGAAAAAAAAATGAAATATTCATCTGTTGCTTCGAAACAATGAGCAATATTTAACAAAAATGAGATTGAAACGACTCTCAATCAAGCTGCTTCTATATTGTCACTTGATTGTTTATTTAAATGTCTGCGTAAAAATGTTCAGTAAGTACTTAAAAGATTTTTGACTAAATAGAAAGAAATTTTATCTACAAACCTCGAAATGTTTGGCGCCTGAGGTGGGTGAGTATATTATTTCTGAGTAACAAAATTTCAAGATTATCAGCCCAGTCAAAATCTCCAGGTTCGACTCTGTATATTTTATTATATCCCAAATTGAGATGCAGCAGGTTTGAACATCCGATAAGTGCATCCACGGGCACTGTCTCAAATTGATTGGTAGCAAGTGATAAAGCTTTGAGTTCTTGGCCAAAGTCAGCAAAGCTATCATTGTAAAGCTCGCGTACTGCGTTGTTCGCCAAGTAGAGATACGATAAGCGGCGTAAGCTGCGAACGGCTTTCGGCAACATTGTCAGTTCGTTATTTTCAAGATTTAGATATTCGAGACTCTCTTCCAAACCATCAAATACATTATCGTCCATTGATCGAATTTTGTTCAAAGACAGGTGTATTCGCCGGACTGACATATTTAAAAAGCTGCTTTTTCCGAGATTCGAGAGTCGGTTACCTGCATTACATAATAGTATTAAATTTTTACAATTTAATCAAAATATAATGATTCGTATTATAGTGAATATAATTACCGGACAGATTCAAGTCTTTTACACGGAGCGTCTTATTGCTAAAGCTCAGATAAGTTATGCTCTCAATAGAATTCTCGCTCAAGTCGATCATTTCAATGTTGGGATTTTTAAAATCAGGAAATTCAAGGTGCTTTATATCGTTTCCTCTAAGATATAACCAGGCGAGATCGTGGAGTTCGGCCAAACAGGATGGCAGCGTCTTGAGTAGATTCGTGTTTAAGCTTAGGGTGACCAAATTAGGTGGTAAAGTACCTTCTTGGAGTTGGTCAATATTATTGTTATCGAGATTCAACCAGATGAGGGTTGCGAATGTCGAAAAACTGCGCGGTATCGCAGATATAGAGTTGTCACCAAAAAAGGCGTGCAAAAGTGTGTCGCTCACGTAACCCCAATCGCCTTCCAATGTCGTCAGATGATTGCTGCATTAAAAGAAGCAGATATTATATTGTGCCCAGACAGGTACTGACCACGCCCGTAATTACTGTTTGCACTCCGGCGGTGTGCGTAATTTGACACTTTGCCGAAAAGCCAACAGCGGAATATTTGCGCTCGTTTGGGCCCGAACCCGCCTTTCATTTTTTCGCACATTCGTGCTTGATACTGACATTTTATTCATTTGTTTCTGCTACACTTATTAATACGAACATTTTATAAAACTTTTTTGCCTACCCTGTCTGACAAGTATAGCTTGTGACGTTGTACGTCTTTCGGATGCTAACTTTTTTTGTCATTTCAAGGTACAGTAGTTTTTTAAATACTATATTTACTGTTAACGATATTTACTTAAATATGAAAATATGTATTCAGTTTCTTTTTGAATATTGTTATATCAATATTATACGTATATGCGCATCCTATGCATCAAAAAATATAATTCATAATAATAAATTGCAATTTGATGATCTTTCAGCACACATGTATATGATTGATAAATATGCAATAAATTGCACAAATCACTTAATTGCAAGTCACATAACATCATATACGATACAATTTATTTTGGACATCTCAATTGCTCACCTGTGCATGTTAAGCCAATTGAGTTTACGGAGGTTTTGCAAAGCTGAGAGTGGGACCTCCTCCAATGAGTTATAGCTCAGGTCTAGAGAGCGTAAACTATCACTTACACCCCTGTAAGGAAATCATGTTGAATGAATTTGTTTGCATACAACATTTCAAGTATTATAAAATTTAGCATAAACTATTATTTTGTGAGAAAAAATTAATTCTCGTGAGATTATTAGTACTCTGTTATAAAAAAAACTTACAAGAGAGACTTTTCACCAATACTCATTAGTTGATTGCTCATAAGACCGAGTGCCTCAACTCCTGATGCGCTTGCCAGGGCTTCGTTGTCAAAGATTTGAAGGCCTGATCCTAATACATCAAGCTGGGCCACATAACTTATTGATACATCTGAAAATACATGTGTACCTTTAATAGTATTAAACCACTTGGACAGATTTATTAAATGATGAAATGTAAGTAGGCAAGGTCATTGAATTTTAAAATATCTATGTTTTATACGAAGTTATAGCTAAAAAGTAGCAGTCTTCTCTTATACCTGGAAATCTAGCGAAGGGAACTCCAGTGCAACTTATGTCCATCTTCGTGAAGTCCGCATCGTCCTGAATCCAGCAGAGGCACATTGCATTGAAGTTGCATGGTACATCATAGCCATTTGCTAACCAGGCTAGCAGTAACATCAGTAATTGAACAATTTGTGGCCCCATCATCTGTGGACAGTATGTACTACATATGTATGGATTTACATACGTTTGTCAACCAAGTGAAAAAATGTGAAATCAAACTGCGAAACTGAATCAATTCTTCACTCATGGATTATCGTGCGATAAAATTAAAAATCTTTAAGCGATCAATAATTTACGCGTCAGTAAAATTGACAGTTGGTATTTTAAAATCAATATGTATACGCACTATTAAAGCACTACAAAAAAATGTGTGCCTTACATCGAACTGACTGCATGCGTACTGTTTTGGTATTCAATCCGACAACATCAAATCGACCGCGCTAGCTCGATGCTACGAGAACTTGTACGAAGAGTCGACCCGCACTACAAATGTAGACTCGCCCCGAGTACCCACACCCTTAGATGCTTCACTTGAGTAGAGGCTCACCTTAAGTTACCAAGTCTTAGCTATAGCTTGTTGATCTGGACTTAGATTTCATAGGCGGCTTGCATGGTGAAAAAAGAGCGTTGTTTCAGGACGATGAACCTGGAGCAACTAAGCACTTGCGCCGGCAGCGTATCTCACGTAAGTCACGCTCAAAGCAGTGCTCGATCGAAAGAGGACTCGCGCACGCGCACTCCCGAATAACTCCCCTCGCAAATTCACGACGCGTTATGCGAGGTTTAGGTGTTACCTCTCCGGAGGGTGGAAAGAGACTGAGCGCTAACCCTCGACGTAGAAGCTTATATAAGGAACGCATTCTAGTTAATCTAGTACAGTGGCACTAATATTTAGCAACCTGTAATCTTATTGAAAGGCAAAACTTCTTACGGTTGCTGCAGAGGATATTAATCTGATTCTGCGAGATGCGGCAAGGTTAAAAAATCCTGTTCCTGTTTTAAAAATTGGTGGCCCTGAAAAGGGCCGATGTTTATGTCATAGTAGAACGAAATCTGTCATTGCTAAGGTATTTCGGCTTTGTGGAGGCTTTTCTTGGGTAAGAGGACGGACTATAGATGTTGGGCAAAACTCCACTGTAGCAGCTTGTTCAGTTCCTCGTCGTTGCATACGGCCAACTGAAGATGACGCGGGATAATGCGGGTCTTCTTATTGTCGCGAGTTGCATTACCAGCCAACTCTAAGATTTCGGCGGCCAATTATTCCATGACGACCGCGAGATGAACTGATGCGCCAGCGCCGATCTGATTAGCGTAACGACCTTTGCGCAGTAATCGGTGAACTCGTCCAAAAGGGAACTGAAGGCCAGCTCGGATGGAACGCGTCTTAGGTTTGCTCCTCGACTTTCCAGCGCCTGTGCCTCGAGACGACAGGTCAAACCGATTACGATGTAGTATGATGTAGTAGTCAGTGTGGAAGAAGGTAGAACAGATTTATTTCAAATGGCAATTTTCACCGCTTTTACCATTTTACCGAAGCAACGCCGAACCAATGAGGAATAGCATACTCTCCCTACCACAAGTCACGTTGCCTAGCAACGCCCTCTTTAAACGCTACTGCTTAGGAGTGGGGACGAACGGTTTGTAATTGGTTCGGCGCTGCTTCGCTAAAGTGATGAAAGCAAAAAAAATCGGTGCAGTTCAAAAAATCGTACGCCTCGGTAACATACAACTCATCTGTTGTTCAAATTTACATCCGGAAGAAACATGGCTCGTAAAGCTGCTGCAAAGAAGTTTCTCAAGTCGAAAGCAGAAAAGATCGCTACTCCGCCTCCTGGTTCTGTACCAGTTGAGAAGAAAAAGGGCAAAGGAAAAAGGAAGAGAGAATTTCTTGTTATTTTATCTATAAGGTGCTGAAGCAAGTACATCCTGATGCAGGAATATCCTCGAAATCGATGAGCATCATGAACAGCTTCGTGAACGATATCTTCGAGCACATCGCTACTGAAGCTTCTCATCTGATTTCGCTCAACAAGAGGTCCACCATCACGTCTCGGGACATCCAGACCGCTGTTCGTCTGCTACTTCCTGGCGAACTCGCTAAACATTCTGTAAGCGAGGATACTAAAGCAGTAACCAAATACACCAGTTCCAAATAGATCGATGTTATGCCATTGGAAATAATCGTTATTCATAGACAGCTATTTAATAAGTTTATTGTACACCTGTGCGTCCGAATAATCGAACTTATACCTTTCCCAATGCTTTATAAATTATTCTCTTTCGAGCCAAAATCAACAATCGATTCTCAACTCTATGCCGGCGAACAAGTATATCACGGATCGCAGTTCTGTGTCAAGTAACTTCAGCCTTGGCAAACGCGCGTCGCCCTGAAATCGAAAGTGCACCTTGTGGCTTGTGTGGCGGTATCCCCGGTCTCTGCCCGGTCTAGACCACAGCCGCACCAGCTCGTCTAACATGCGAAAAAAACGTCCATAGAGCGCGGGACATCAGCTGTCAAAAAGTGAAAGGTTGTGCGCTCTCTCATGATCCCCCACACGCTCAGTTGGACATTGGATCTGCTTCGCTTCGCGCGGCTCGATCTTCCCTCGTGCTTGAAGGTATCCGAGAGCAGATCCGAACGCGGAGCCAAGCTAAACACGTCCGTTCGCGCCTACTCTCGCCCCAAGTTCTAAAACAGTGTGTGCGATTCACAAGAAATAGTGTAATGACGATAAGTGAGTAAAAAATTGCAGCGAGGACGATGGAGCAGCAGCAAGAAGCCGAGCGCACGATGGAGCGGAGCTGCCGCCGTGATCCTGATAGTACCGAGGAACTCAGCGCCATGGAACGCGAGTGCCTGTTCGAGCGCCGGCGCACCGCCAAGCTCGTCGAATGCAAGGAGATGCTCAGGCGCAACGGGGCCCAGAAGTACGTGAGGGACGCGTTCAAGGCGCTCTTCCGCAACGAGGTATGTGCTACATTTGAAAGTTCTGCCATTTGCCAGTAAAAATCACGAGGGCTCGTCAAACGTTCATCGATGTGTCACTGTCTGAAAATGGTCACAGACATTTTTAGACTCGCGCGGCTTTTCAACTGTAACCAATCCAATTATCCAAGTCGATAGGAAAATTCAGTCTACTTCAGTGCGACCGACAGCGCGCGCCTCTCTCTCTCTTAAGTAGTACGGGGTATAGTTGGCGAGACAATCTAGAGGAAGATAGGCGAGGTACCGTGTACCTGTAAAATTTCAAGTCGGCCGAGAGCGCACTTGATCCGCTTTTTGAGTATGCAAATATTTTCAATTGAAATCGTTATTGAGGCGTTAAGCCCACTCTATTCAGTAATAAAGCGCTTTCTCATTGGCCGCGATCTTTCTAAATGTCGAAATTACTCGATTGAAAAGCCCCTCAACTCAAGGACTATTCGGATCGGTCCAGCCTTCGCTGCTCTAGGAGCCCTCCCCTTGAGCGTTGCCAAGGCCCTTTGTATGTACGGCTAAAGCAGGTAGTCGAAATAGCAATGTCAGTGATGTCAATATCTCGGCGCTCCTTCCGTTCACAATGTCATATCCTTCAGATATCAGTCTCCTTATCGATCATGAATCAAAGCTAGAAACAAGATGCAGGCTGATCCGAAGTAAATAGTAGTAATAGCCGGAAGCTGCGTGTTGCATCACATCGCCAAGCGAATATTAAATAATAAAAGATATATGTGAAAAGCAAGGCGGAATAGCCCTCGAAGGCGAAGGAGCCCCGCGCGGACAATAACTCGTTCTTTTTCTATATCCGTATAAGCAGCCTGTGAAAAGCAAATGGGAATATCGAAAAGAGCGATCTAGGCAGCCAAAGGCCCGCGAGCGCATTTGCTTGGATCAAGGCGCTCGATCGCCTGGGGCGTGAGGCCTTGACGCGACGAGCTTTCAGCCTTCTCGTCGACGTCGTCGCTTTACTTCTATTCGTTCCTTTTCTGTTTTAATTAATCGCGGATGCGCGCAGCTGTAAGCCGTTCCTACACGCTCACTTGCTCTCCAGGGATCGCTATATGCTTAATCCCTCTGCGATGACTCCGATTACTTAAGCGCGCGGCTAATGGCGATCGAATTCGTTTCGCGCTCAAAGTCTGCGATGCGGCTCTCGGATCTTCCCAAAAACCAGCTCTTGGCTTTGCATATTAATTTACGTTTTATAGCTGTACTTATGAGCGCGTACTTGGTGCGTTGCAGCTCCGCGGCGAGTATCGAGTAGAGAAATAAGGATCGTGCGCTGTAATCGCGATGATCTAGATTCGACGCATGGCCGAGAGCGATATGTAATGCGGCCGACAGGCATGATGCGAGGATGCCGATCGAGGAAAGTTTCGTACTCGTGTGCGTGAAGGCAGGGTGGATTTCGGGCAAAGCGCCGTCGTCCGATTCAATGTAATTATGTCGCAGAACGAAAATCGCTGGCTTGCCTGCCATTGGCCTGTTCTGCAGACATATCCGGGCCTTTCTTCGTTAACAATCAAAACAAGCAACATTCATACTGAAAGCCCGAGTCCGGTGTGAAAATTTCAAAACAGACGATCGTGAAAGTTGCGTTGGGACAGGACCATTTTTCTAGTTGTGTACAATTGAAAGAGAATTTGAGAAACGAGTGTAGGGGTTCAGCTTTTATGCTCTTATGCTCACGCCATATTACATAGGTCTATATAGCTAATACAGGTATGCGACTTTGACACATCAACATATGGGTGCGTGTATAAACACTGCTCGTGCGGGCGACAAGATACACCGCGGGCACTTAAGATGTTACAATGCTAAGTTTGTCGCGCGCACTCTTTTTCTTCGAAAATGAATACTTGCGGTTACGATCGGCCGGCCAATACTTGCCTTCGATAGCTCGATAATTAAAAACGTACGACGAGCTATACTAATTGGTCGATCAATGACTTTGACGCATAGTGCCTCGATTTGCATGAATTAGGACATTGAGTGAGCACCGAAGCAATTAAAAACTTATGTCATTGGACTGAAGCAAAGAATCTGTTTTCACTAAAAACAACTCTTAATGAAGTCGTCTAATAACGTCGCTTGCAGGTTTTCCTGGAGAAGTTGTTCGCTCTGTTCGACCAAGACAGGGACGGTCTGCTGGAGCAAGACGAGTGGATTGAATTCTTGAAAGGCAGACTGACGTAAGTAATCGAGCCAACGCCGCTCATCATATATATGTCTATCGACGTTCGACATCCTAAAACGAGTTGACTCAGCTGATTTATGTGTTTGGCGCTTTTCCCGACTTCCAGCAACGAGAAGCAGAACGACTTTGTCGACCAAATCGAGAGCGTTGCTTACGTACTCTGCGCCGAGGAGCCGGTCAATCTCACCACGTTCCGACAGATATTCCACACCAAAGGAGTGAGTCTCGCCACCCATGTTTAAACATTTTCCGACAACTTATAATGTTTACTTATAAAGTTGTTTCTTCGTCGTTACTTGTGAGAATCGTTCAAGCAGTTTAATAACGAGGAAGAATAGGTCGGATTTTAATTTCAGATTCGCGTGAGAAGAACGTCGACCAGGCCTAGTGCTGGTGCGCGACTAATAGAATTTATTACAGACGCGTTCCCCCCCCCCTCTCTCTCTCTCTCGGCAAATATCAGTCGATCAACTCTATGTTTGAGCGCTAAAATCGCAAAATCGTTTTGTTCCTTGCAGATAATAGAAAAACTATTCAAGCTCATCGACATAGAATGCACAGGAAGTGTGAGCCCTGAGCAAATAATGGAATTCATTGCATCCATCAGTAATCCAAGGTGAATTTTGAGGGGACTGCAGTAGCACAGTCTGTTTGCGCGTCGATAATCGCTCTTGACGGCAAATTTTTTGCATTTCAGGGCAAGAATCGGCTTTGACGAACGTAATCTAGAATGGCTAGAAAAGATTTTCAAGCAAACCGTCGGAAACGAGAAGGAAATTCGGCGGGAGGAGTTCAAAAAAATCGTCACATCGAAAAATGTAAAATATATAATAAACAGTATATAGCGAGCGTCATATTCGCATATTTGCGTCGAGTGTAGCGAATTAATTGTGTGCTGAAACCCGTTTTTTTTTTTCAGCCATTCTTCACGGAAAGAGTCTTCCAGATCTTCGACAAGGACAATTCCGGGACGATATCGCTGCAGGAATTCCTCGACGCGATGCACCAGTTCGCCGGCAAAACGCCCGACGACAAGATCAGGTTCCTCTTCAAGGTTTACGACATAGACGGTCAGTCTCGCGTCAGATGCGTGTTTCGTATAAAAACGGCACGGGTTACGCAAAAGCCACGCCGAATGCCGCGATCCTTTTAATCTCTGCCGGCAGTGTCATGAGTGTGATCCACCGGTGTAATCTACACGCGAACGCGGCTCTCCATTGCGCAAGTTTGACGACGCTTTGATGATCGCACGCGCGTTTCATAATAACTCTGATATGATGCTGGGCGATGAATCGGTACTGCGCGTTATGTTGATTGCTGTACTGCACCGCAGGTGACGGCCTGATCCAGCTCCGCGAGCTCGAGCACGTGCTGCGCGCCTGCATGGAGGAGAACGGCATGAGCTTTAGCGATGAACAGATCGAGGATCTGACGATCGCCCTCTTCGAGGACGCGGACCAAGGAAACCGCGGAGCGATCACCTTCGAGGCGCTCAAAAGGCAGCTGGAGAAGCACGAGGGACTCTTGGAAAATCTTACCATCAGGCAAGTCGAGCTGCTCCTCATGATCATTGCGTAAAAATACTTATGTGTTTCTTGAAAACTTTCAGCATTGACCGATGGCTGGTCCCGCCGAAGCCGGAAGAGCCGAAAAAGTCCTACCTAAAGTTCCTGCCTCAGCTGCGCCCATATCAGTTGACGAAGCCATACCTGAAGAACAACTACGTGAAACTCTCGTTCATATCCATCTTCCTGATCATCAACTTTGCCCTCTTCGCCTCGAGAGCTTACCAGTACAGGCGCGAGAACGGATATGTCATCTTGGCTCGCGCTTGCGGTACGATTGTAATCCACAGAGACCTATAAATTTGCATATAGCCAAGTAGTAACGACCGTCTCGCTCGTTCATATTCAGGACAGTGCCTCAACTTTGACTGCACGTTCATCCTGGTACTGATGCTGCGGCAATGCATCACCTTCCTGCGAACGCACGGCTTCAGCTCGGTTCTGCCGCTGGACAACCACATCTACCTGCACAAAATGACCGGCGCCTTCGTCTGCATATTCAGCGTAGTGCACACGCTGATGCACCTGCTCAACTTTGGTACGTGCGCAAATTGCATATTTTCCCATACAAATTGCTGTCCCGACGCCGGCCGGGGAAAGCTCCTGATTCCTTAATCAGTCTCGGCTGTCGAATAAAGAAATGCGCTCCCGCGCGCTTTGAGCGCTCATTAAAATTAATTGCCCACGATGACGTCCCTCGCGTTATGTGTGAAAAAATTGGCAAAATTGATATTAGTATATATTGCGATGCTCGTCTGCAACGCTTGGCGACGATTGCAAAACGTCATCGACGCTGGCCGGTCGTTTGATATTTATTGTATTGCTTTTTGGGGAGACCGGGACCTTGCGCTCGACGATGAAATCGCGCGATTGCGACACAGCGACGATAACGCCTTGTTTCGTTTTTTCTTTTCCATTCTCTCGGCGGCGAAAAATAGAAAAATGGCTATGATTTTCTCGGTAAACAGTGTGTTATTGACACGTCGATCCCTCATCCTCTCCGCAGGCACGATTGTGATCAACGACCACGAGCACCTGAACAGCGCCAATTACACAATGTCCGAGTGGCTGCTGACGAGTCGCCCTCGGCTCTTTGGCCTGGTGGCCGGGGGCGCCAACCCGACCGGCGTCGCTTTGATCGTCATCCTTGCCATCATGACCGCCTGCTCGATGCCGTTCGTGCGCAGAGGCGGATGTTTCGAGGTACTTGCGTCGTTCATTTTTTCAATTTCTTTTTTTTTTTTTTTTTTTTTTTTTTACTTCAATTCGCTCATGCTTTTTTACTTCTCTTCGACTCAGGTCTTTTACTGGTCTCACCTGCTGTACGTACCATTCTGGATACTCACGATCTTCCACGGGCCGAACTTTTGGAAGTGGTTCGTGTTGCCGGGCAGCATCTACGCGATAGAGCGCATTCGCAGACTGGCTTGGGTACATGCGCAGCGCGGCAAGACCTACATTAGCTCGGGCCTACTGTTGCCTTCGAAGGTCACCCATCTGGTGATCAAGCGGCCGCCGAACTTTGACTTCCGGCCCGGCGACTACGTCTTCGTCAACGTGCCCGTCATCGCCAAGTACGAGTGGCATCCGTTCACCATCAGCAGCGCACCCGAGCAGGAGGGTAACTCAAAGTTATACCATGCATATAGCGGGGGCGAGGAAGCATGCGTCGAAATCCTAACTCGCGACCTTCCTTTCTCGCAGAATACATGTGGCTGCACATTCGGGCAGTGGGCGAGTGGACTACCAGCCTCTACTCTTACTTCGACAAGGAGCAGCAAAAGCTCCACCGAGGCGAAGTGTTACCCGTGGACAATTGCACAGTTAGAACGACGCCGTAAGTATACGCGGCTTGGAAAATTAGGCGTGGTGAAAAGCTGAAAGATATTTCTTTGGATCAGATGCCAAGCCGTCAAGAGTATACCGGCTATTCTCGAGAAAAAATTGTCAAAGGACTCGCTGGACGAACCCCAGCCGGGAGGTCTGGAGAATCCCGTATTCGTGCCCGAGGCCGACAAGACGTCGTCGTCGTCGTCGTCGAATCCTGCCATAAGTTCGCCCTCGTCTTTCGCCACCGCCGCAGAGCGTGAGAATTGCTGATTGTTTTTCTTGAAATCGTCAACGTGAATTTCTCTCCTTTTCATTCGAAGCGTAAAAAAACTTTCAGTGAGCTCCAGCCCGGCGAGAACGCCGCGAGAGAAGAAGCTGCATCAGCTGCTTCTGAGCAGCAAGATGCCCCTCGAAAAGTCCTTTTCCATGCCTGACATCCAGACAAAAACGAAAAAACGCCAGCGAATGATGGTGTAAGTACGGCTCTTTGTATCAATGTTATGTAGAGCTATAGATTGTTAATTCGAGTGCCCGTGTTCTGTCGCGTTGAGCAGCCTCCGCGACTACATGAGATCCGAGTCCGAGAAGAGTTTCGACGAGTGTTCGATACGCCGAGCGAGACTCAAGTCGCTGGGCTTGGCTTACCTGAGCCCGCAGAACAAGTCACTGGCTCAGAGTTTCCGTTACATGCGCACGAAGCCGACTATAATTGCATTTAAAACCCCGAGTTTGGAAAACTGCGAGTACCAAGTGCCTGCCTCAGCCGCGTCAAACACGAGTAAGTTTCGCACAAGTACTACGCAGTATAGTTGCATATAACGAGCCCATCGCCTGTCTCTATAGCCATCGACGCAGACGAGCCGAAGCCAGAAACGCAAACAATAGCAGCAGCAGCAGCTGCCGAAGAAGGCAGAGTCGGAACGCTATACGGCGCCCAGAGAAGAAGGCAGAGCTGCTTCAGAGGCGTCAAGTCTGAAACATTCTGCTACTCTCCGATGAATTATCCAGTTGGAAAGCCACTCGAGGTAGCTATAATGTGCATGCGAATCGACGATACGCAGCAGAATAATAATCAAGTAACACGCTAATTTTTAGATCTACCTGGACGGCCCGTACGGTGCCCCGTCGAGTCACATCTTCCAGGCCCAGCACGCCGTCCTGATAGCGACCGGCATCGGGGTCACGCCCTTCGCCTCGATACTCCAGTCCATCATGCACCGTTACTGGAAAGCAAGGCACACCTGTCCGAAGTGCTCCTTCGCCTGGGCCAGCGAAATACCCGCCAGCGTCATGAATCTCAGAAAGGTGACGCGCGAGTTATCATTCTCATGACAAATACTTACGTAATACCCATGTGCGTGAGATGCTCGAGATGCAGAGTGAGCAGGTCGCGTTTCCCTTTTATTTGCCGCGCGGCTACTTATAAACGAGCCCCGCGCGCGCCGGCCTCTCCAAAACTCATCTCGGCTTCGCCGAACAAAGCGGTCCGCTGCGAGCCCCCTTGCTATTATGGCGAGAAGCTCATCGTGTCTGTTGTTCTGTTGTTGCGTCGCTTGCCGACAAAAAGGTGGACTTCTTCTGGATCAACCGGGACCAGCGCTCGTTCGAGTGGTTCGTCAACCTGCTCTCGCAGCTCGAAATGGAGCAGGCAGAGCTCGGAGCGACAATGGAGCGATTCCTCGAGATGCACATGTACATAACCAGCGCTCTGCAGAAGAGTGACATGAAGGCGGTCGGGCTGCAGCTGGCGCTTGATTTGCTGCACGAGAAGGTCAGTATTATTGGCAGTATTAAAAGCGATGAAACGCATCATAAAGCACGAAAGCGTTCCTTGACACGCATATACGCGCACTTGCCGAGCCGAAAGCTTTGCGATCTCAATAATACTCCGAGCTGCTCTCAATTTTAACGGCAATAAAATGAGAGAGACAGAGAGAAGGAGAGATCATAATACACTTGCGTACATATACCGAACCGCGTGAGTAGCCGCGAACGGGTGCTTGTGAAATGAAATTAAAAAAAAGACACGCCAAATAAGTTACAAGCGTTCGGGCGTGGCCGGTGCGTTTATAGCCCGCTCTCGCGCTCAATTATCTTAATTAGCTCGGATCGAAACCGACTGACGATCTTCTAAATGATGCTGCAGGAGAAGCGGGATCTCATTACGGGTCTGAAGACACGAACGAACGCTGGCCGACCCAACTGGGACAAGGTTTTCAAGCAGCTGCAGGATCGCAAGAAGGGTAAGGTGACGGTCTTCTACTGCGGACCTCCTCAGCTAGCCCGCATCCTGCGATACAAGTGCGACCAGTTCGGGTTCAACTTCCGCAAGGAGTCCTTCTAAAGTCTAGCTGATTGCGACACAACCGTATAGTTTTATGTCGAGCGTTGTTCGTGTATTTTGAAAGTTCAAATGATTTCATTGCTGTTTTCCTGATTCCTTTTAAATTTTTAAGCTAATCAAACGTCACATTATTATTCATTTTATATGATATCAAATGAATGCGCCGAATGCATTCTAGCAAGATAAGAATATAATGATATACCTTAATTCAACGAAACCCTCAATTTTCCATTAAATAGTCTTATTTATTTATATTTTATCAAAATTTCTGAGTTTGTATGCATGTGTGTGTGAAATACTTTCTGAATTGAATTTTTGGTAAAGCCTCGTGAATGCTTTTAAATTGGGCAATAGCACGTTTGTGTATCGCAATATCCTTTTTTTGTGTATCTTTTTATTAGACTTTTCATTGAATCTCTTCTTAAACATAGCTACAGTATATCGCGACTTAGAATAATTGTGTAAATATATTTTTGTTTTTCTATCGTCTACATGAATGGGCATATACAAATCCACAAATTAGTAGATCACAATTATCAATACGTCTATTAATAAATCAAGTTCTGCATTCCAAAATTTCGCATTTTTATACTAACTATATTTTTATAACTAACGATTTTCCAATAAAAATAAATAAGTCTTTATTGATTATATAAAATTTTTAATTTACAGAAACCTACTTTGCTTCTATTTTTAGTTTCAGTGCGTGCCAAGTTTTTCAGATAACTTGATAAAGTTTTGAATTTTCTGTAGGAACATTCGATGCATATTTTCTTTTCAATTCTTTCCATATATGCATAAACATATAGATCATATATACATATATATATATTTATTAAAGTAAGCTTTTTGAATCCATAAAATTTCAATTACCGTATATTCATTCATCAGAGATCCAAGAATTTTTTAAAATCAGTAGTCACTGCTCATCAACATTGATGCTTGATTAACATGCGTAACATTAAATGTACATGGAGATTGATGCCATGGTTCTCCATCTACTTGAATCGCACAGGGACTCTTCAATGTTATCTATATGAAAAGTAAATATCACTTAGTATAATTGTGGATAAAACTTTAGAATATTTTAATTAATAATTATTACTTTAACAGTCTTGGCTTGGCCTAAACGAAGTGGTTGTGATAAACCAACTTGCAGTTGGGCTATATGAAGAGAAGAATAAATTGCTACTACTTCGAGTTTTTTATCACAAATACTTTGTACTCCTACTTGATTATCTGTGAAAAGAATTCAAATAAAAAGTTCACAAATTGTAGTAAAAGTATTTATGCTGAATACACATCATATACTACAGATAAACAAATTTTTACCTTCGAGATTCATGTTCCACAAATCAACACCAGCCCCCCATGATGGAATGTTCAGTACTACAATACTTTCAATAGAAGGTAATTCGATTTTTTTATCGTCTAAATACACTTCAATTCTTTGGTCTAAATCTTTACATTCTCTTTCCACAACTTGCTGTGTTCCAAAACATAAATAAAGTAGCTGGAAAGGTAGGAATATTACTATACATAAAATCTACCATGGAAAGTATTATTTTCGGAATTATCATTACCTTGTTAAATATTCTATGACTAAAAAGATAAAAACGACTTTCTCTTGTACGATGAAAATTTAAAGTCACTTGTGCATCAACTCCTACACTTAAGTAATTGTACATATGTATTGATTTATGATGTGCTCTAAAACCTAATCCCTTTTTAGCATCAATTGACACAGACCATCTATATATATAATAAAAAGTACAAAAATAAAAAAAAACATCAAAATAATTGATTTCCAAGAATGATATATCTGCCAGTACAAGACCTGTCAAGATCAACTTTCTTTGCTAATTGTATAGCTTGCAGCGTTGCAGATACCTCTGTGTTAGAATCATACTCCTTTCCCCAACCTAAGACACGTGATAAATCATTTCCTGTTCCTAATGGAAGAATTGCTACAGCTGGAACTGGCTGAAAATGAGTTTATAAATGATTATTCAAAGCTACATTGAAAAGAGGTTCTTTCAATTCATTTACATTTAATTGCAACTTATAGATTGCATCTAGAAGCCAGGCAACAGTCCCATCACCTCCAGCTACCACAATTTTGTATGGAGTATCACCTAATAAGCGGCACCACTCTAAAGCTGCCACAGGATCGCGTTCTGATAAATCAATTACTTGAGCAGGGTTTAAAATCCTTCGGAAAGAAGATAATATTTCTGCCCCTTCATTATTTCCTGATTTTTTATTGGCTGTACAGAAAAAAAAAACATTGAAATGGAATTAGTCTTTCAAAATCTTTCTTGATTATTAATAATTTTTTATCATTATTGATCGTACGAGCTTACCAACTACAATCAATGGACTCCAATTTGGCCACAACGGCGGTACAATTGATCGGATTTGTAGGCGGCGTCGAACTTTACTGGACTTATTGACAATTTCAAGACTGGCTGGTGGAATGATCACAAGTTTATAAACACCAAAATCACACACCTGAAAACATTAACACGATTTACATTAATTCAATTATTTTAAAAGAGCATGTAGGATTTATCTAAGATAATATATTTACATCATTAATTGATGATTTGCATGTTTCGTGTGAACATCTTTGACACCAGCAGCACCACCAGTCTAAAAGTTCTGGCTCAAAACTGCATTCCTCATCACATATATCGCACATTGCAACAATTGGTAAATTACCTTTAATTAAAATAGTTATTGAATTGCAGACATACATAAGAAATAGGTAAAAGCATTCCTAACATGATTTTTAACAAAATCTAACTACCTCTGACCCAATGATGTTTCATGGGTTCTTTATTTGACGATAAAGTAATTTCCTTGCATCTAAACTTTTTATCTGCTTTTTTAAGACATTCGTGATCAGCGCAGACTCCACATGAATCACAGTATAATCCGTTCATAGCCAATAAGAGAGATTCACAAACACTGCAGAAATAAGGCTGCAAAATAAAATTTATCAAATATGGTACTTATATTATTCCTGATGTGCGTTTTTGATGTTTGAGAGATTATCTAACCCTGGAAGTTCTTTTAATGATTTGCCAGTTATGCTTTTTAGCATCTCTAACGTGAATGTTGATTTCTCCTATTAAAAAGCGAACAACATTGACAGTAACAACAAATATTATCACTGTAGAAAGTGTAGGTAAGAGACACCCATAAAAACCGTCGACCCACATGATGACCAATAACTACTGGACAAAAATCTGTAAAAATGAAACACTAATGAGATCATATTCATTTACACCCTATACATATATCAATATCTCAATAAAATCTCTGATCAACAAATTTTTAATAAAACCATCTTCCAGCTAGGAGATAAAATTTCCAAGTAACATTAAGTAAAATCAATATAGTAAACCAGATAAATGTTTATGAGCCATGAAAATCAATGAAAGAAAACTAAATAACTTTCCGTACTTCAGTGGCAATCGCCTATAATCTCACATCATAACGCGGCTGATTCCTTCTTCATTTTCACAGTACATCTATTAATTTACATCTTGCTCAAATTTCAATTGACAATCATCCAGTTTGAATCGTTGAACGCAACCACTCATCATCAAAATAAGCAGCACGTATAATATCTTGCAGGGGCAATACTATAATATATACTTATAAATTTGACGTATAATGTCTGTTTATGGTGCACAAACAATGTCGACAATAGGACCAGTACCATCTTCCACAAGATCTCGTTGCAAATACACCTTTAATGCAAATATGCCCGCTTTGCCCCGCTGCACATATAGCGCTCGCCGAGTTTCAATAAATTATATTCGCATATAATGCTGAACTTTAGAAATTAAGCAGCATTTGATATATTGATTAAAATGTCAAGAATTAGTGTAATATAAGGAATATTTAAACTCTCCTTTGTTGGGTTGTGCAAGCGGGTGCGTTCGATTTACCATATTCAAATGCAGTGCAGACTATATAGGGCTATATATATTTATATACATATATAGATAAATACGTATCAAAAATTTTGAGGTTAACTTACAAGTAATAATAACGAGATAACAAACATTTAATAGACGAAGTATTTTTGAAATTAATGTAATTAAAACTAAAAGAGCAGTCCAACGTTATTCTGACATGTAAAGTTTTGCAACTAAAGTATATAGGAATTTACCTACTGCATTTTTTAGAGAACTGTGAGAAACAAATATTTTTTTCATATAATAAAAAATCTACTCTTAATAAAGCAAAAGTCATACCTTGAATTGCAGCAACCAGCATGTCGAAAGATACTAAGACTATTCTAAAGGAAGCTAGAGAACTTTTGAAACAAAAAGAATTCAACACAACTATAAAAATATGCAAGAAGGTACTAAAAGAAGACAAACGCAATTACAATGCTCTGGTGTTGATGGGAGCTGCAATGCGAGAAGTGAAAGAACTGAAAAGCCAAGTACCTAAGACATTAAAAAAGGCAACCGACATTCAACCCGACAATCCTCTGGCTTGGCATGGATTACTCGCCCATTATGAAGGAGAACCAAAAAGTATTGAAATATGTGCTGAACTGATTCCTGTCTATAATAAGCTTTTACAATTGGAAAAGTATAAATCATTGATGGTTCCATTATTTCAACTATGATTATCAATATATGGAATTGAAAAATTATTTTTTTTACAGGGATACAACAAAGTTTACATTATACTTGAAAAATCTTTCTGAATCTTTACTCACGGCAAATGATGATAAAGCTTTATCTGAATGCATTGCAACGTTGTGCAAATTGAAAGCAAAAGAAGAAACTGATGTAGAAAAAGTCAAACTAATTAATGAAACAATAGCATCAGTTTTAACACAGTACCCTAAAATTACCAATGAACTGGATGAAATATTAGAGCAAATATTATCGATTCTTATTCAAGATGAAAATTCAATTAATAGGCATGACTATTACAAGAGGTATCTGAAACTGCTTTATAAGTCTGAAAAGTTCGATAAGCTTATATCTGAAGCTGCAAAAATGTACTCAATTTTTCATCAAGACATTTATCCTTTAGGTAAGTTACATGTTGATCTGCTGTAAAAATTCTGTTCCTTAATATTACAATTTTTACAGAATGGATTTGCCGTGCGTATTCAGAATATGTTATTACTCATGACTCGTCATGCAAAAAACTCGATATTCCTATGTATTATGAAACATTGTTGGATCATGATTCGGAATCTATTCTTGGATATTTTGCCAAGGCAGTGTATTTGTATCAAACGAGGGATTTAATAAATGCCAGAAATATTCTCAGTCATCTGGTTCATGTTAAGCCAAAATGGTTTCATGCATGGCTTTTATTAGGTAAAATTGACATATCTCTATATTGCTGGGAAGATGCTGAAACAGCTGCATTGCATGCTGAAAAACTTATACCTGAAGGAGATCCTCAAAATTTGCGTCACGTTATAAATTTACTATTACTTGAGGCACTCATTAAGAGTTCTAACAAACTTAAATGGATGAAAGCTGAATCTAAATTCGAGGAAGTAGGTATATTTAATGTGATGTTTTTCTTTTTCTTTGAATTTTAACAACTAATGTATCTTTTTCTTAAGTTATCAGATGGCTCAGTAAAAAGTTCTATACTACGCGCTCATCTTTACGTTCTCTTAAGGGACAAACGTGCAAAAGTTTTGATAAATAATCTGAAAAATGATCAAAATACAAAAATAGAAGGTACAGTGCTTCATGCCATGGACTTATTGCAAGAGAGACATTTGGAAGAGGCTGCTGATGTTTTGGGGTCCATACTAGAAACATCGGAGGCATGGCTTACTTTGGGAAAAATTCATTGGGAGATGGCTGATTATGGACACAGCTTGATGGCATTTCTAAAAGGTATACGTGCTGATCCAAACAATTGGGAATGTTTAGTTTATTTAGGTAGATATCATCAAGAACACTCAAAAGACTATGACAGATCCAAAAAGTGCTATCAAAAAGCTCTACAAATTAATCCTAATTCTGAGCAAGCTGGCATTGGTCTAAGTTTGGTGCACAGACTTTTAAAAAACAATGTTAGAAACAAACAAATTAATTACATTTAATAATGTTTGATAAAACAGTACAAAATTTTAATTTAAAACTTTCTTCAATTTTAGGAAGAAAATTTAAAATTATTGACTCAATTGACAAATCAAGGTAGAGGACCTAAGTGGGCATTACTTCAACTTGGTTTGCAGTACCTTGATCAGGGCAATTCCAGTGAAGCTGTTGCAATCCTTCGAAATGCTGTAAAAGCTGATCCGATCGATAGGTAAAAGGTTTTTCAAATGCCGATTCTCAAATATTGAATAAATTTCGAAAATTCACCTTGAAAACGAAAATTTTCTCATTTTAGCAATTGTTGGGAATGCCTTGCAGATGCATATTTAGCTCGAGGTGCTCATTTATCTGCCATAAAATCTTATGAACGAGCCCTTAAGTTGAATTCAGAATCCATATACTCCATGACACAACTTTCAAATATCAAACTGGTTAGTTGTTTTTTTTTTTTTTCCTACTTCATTAGGAACTTTTTTTAAAAACAATTATTTCTAATGATTGTATGGCATTAGTTAGTAGGTGAAAAAGCTCTTGCAAAGGAAGATTTTTTGAAAATCCTTGAAAAAAACGAACGTAATGTAACAGCTTTAAAAGGCCTAGCTGAATGTTGTTTCAGACTTGGTCAGGACTATGCAAAAGCCCAACTTTTAGCGAGAGCTAGAGAAAATTTCCAAGAAGCTGTAGACAATGCAACGATAGCCATCAAGGAAAAGAGTACATTTCTCTGCAACTGGAAATTACTGGGAGATATATGCTATAATGTAGCAGCTCTGCCAGAAAAATATTGTTATTTAACTGTGGTTCCAGAATTAGTTCAGTCTGATTCCAAAAACTTTAATATTACTATTACTCTGAAAGATATACTTTTACTGGCATCAAGGTAAATAAGCTTTTTCATACAAAATCATAGAAAATAAATGAACAAGTAATCTGTAATTGACATTCTGCAGATGTTACTGCAGAGCATTGAGCATGTCAAAAAATTCTCCACTTCTGTGGCACGATTTATCACGCTGTTATTTTGCTCAATTGCATTTGGATACTTCAATAGATCCAAACGAAATTGCAAATAAAAGTCTGGCAGCAGCTAAAGAAGCAGTGAAAATCGATCCTTCTAATTGGTTCCACTGGAATTTGTTGGGAGTTATTTGCATGTCCAATGAAATAAAAAACTATGCTCTTGCTCAACATAGTTTTGTGATGGCGATTGAAACAGAACCTAACAATGCAGTTTCTTGGACAAACCTTGGTTGTTTGTATTTACTTTTAGGTGATGAACTTATATTGCTGATTTTTTAACAATCATGGTTCATGCATAAATATTTTCAAATGATTTTACAGAGGATCTATATCGTGCAAATAAAGCTTTTTCATGGGCTCAAAAAATTGATCCAGCTTATATCAACTGTTGGATTGGCCAAGCTTTGATTGCAGAACAAGTATCACAAAATGATGCAATGGATTTGTTCCGGCATGCTACACAGCTTGGCTATCATCACGAGGCTGCTGTTGGTTATACCCATTGGGTAATTAAAACTATAATGGATTCTAGAGCCAAACAAGACCCGCTTTACACTTATGTAATTGAAAATATGCATGCGGTAACAGTTGCCTCTGATGGAATTCAGTGGTACACAGGTAATTAAACAAAAAATTTTTTAAATTTTAAGCGTATGCACATAAAGAATTAACAAATTTTTTAACAGTTCATTATCCAAATGATCCATATGCATTAAATGCTTATGGATTGTTATTGGAAAGACAAAAGCTT
This sequence comes from Trichomalopsis sarcophagae, assembly GCA_024372645.1. Lineage (NCBI taxonomy): Eukaryota > Metazoa > Arthropoda > Insecta > Hymenoptera > Pteromalidae > Trichomalopsis > Trichomalopsis sarcophagae. The sequence continues at coordinate 4,216,030 of QLSS01000004.1, forward strand.
TACAAACCAGCAACTCAACGATTTTCTACTGCTTTGAAATTCATCAAAGACAACAAACACAAAGATTTATTGAGCATAAATTTAGCTCGTATCTTGGTACAACAAGAACGCTATGAAGAAGCAGTGAAAATTTGTTTATCAATCAAAGAGGCAAGCTTCGCATCCCATTGTCAGTTAGCCATATCATTGTTCAAAGGTAAACATTCTATAATGTATAAATACTTTTTGAGCTATGAATTTAAAAATTCTAATTTTACTTTTGTAATTGAAGCTGAGCATTTCAAAGAATCTTATGAAGCATACAAAACAGCGGTAGAATGGTTAGCTGACAGTGATTCTGATAAAGCACATGTACTATGTGCAATGGCATCAATGGCCTACATGTCTCAGGAAAGTACTGCTGCCAAAACACTTCTCTTCCAAGCTGTTGAAATCAAGCCTCCTATTATTTCTGGTTACTTAGCATTAGCTGCTTTGGGAATGCTTGATGGAGATAAACATCTTACAGATCTAGTTTTAAAAGATCTCAAAACTCATGATAACAATTCAGAATACAGAAATCATATTGTCAAACTTATGGCTTATTCGTATTTTATTCAGAATGACAGAGAAGGTGCCTCTAAAATATTTCTCCAGTACATCCATTGTTACCCAGGTAAAATAATAATGAATAATATTTAGATATTTTCGCTACTTTCTAGGAAATAAAAATTAATTTTTTTCTGTTTTCTTTCTTTTTTTTTTTTTTTTTTTTTTTGAATAAAGATTCATCTGAGCTTTGGAGTGATCTAGGCAAAATCTTATTAACTATAAGTGATGATTCGTTCTATAAATGCGTCGAAAAAGCTCTATTTTTGAGCGAAAACCTATCAAGTGAACATATTGCAAAGATTATCTGCATGTCGTCTCTTAGTAAGCTAATTACATCGAGTCCAAATAAAGGTCTTCGTGCGGTTTTAAATACAGTACATTCATACCCAGCCAATGTTGACAGTTGGTCTAATCTCATAACTGCACTTTTACCAAGGTATTTTTTCTTTAAAAAAAAATTTTATTATTCGTCATACTTTTATTTAAAAAAAAAATATCTTAACATTTATTATAGATGGGCTAAGATTTCACAACAACATGCTCATTGGTTGATGGTTTTGGCATCAAGGGTTCGAAATAATCTATCATGTACAAGAAGTATGGAGCAATGGCTTTTAAAAAATGAGAAACAAGCAAATGACATCGCTTATTGTTAAAATTTGTGCATGTATATAGATATGAAGACTCTAATGCATATAAAATATAAAACTCATTTATTTAAGTTTTTTTTAAAGATGTACTTTAGTAAATAATAATGGATTATACGCTTTATATTTTTGTATATACACATTTACACTAGATCTCTTAAACCTTTTCTATAATTAAATCTGTTACTTTCATTGAAATTATTGTTGGATTGATATCTATTTTGTTGTTGACTTTGTCTGTTTCCGAATTCTGGTCTTTGCCACTGTCTTTGTTCGTTATTAACTCTTATCTGATCAATTGTTGTAGTTATATGCTCATCTAAAGTCTAAAGAAACATTTAATAGTTATTATATATCTCTGAGATTAACAACTGTTGGTGAAAAAAAAAATGTATATGATACTTACTCCTGTTTGAACATAGTCATGCAATTTGATCTGTTTCAACATTTTCACAAGTTCAGAATTCTCTTCGAGCTTTTCACTTTCTACCAGTTCTTCAACTTTCTCAATCTGAAATAATTAATATAAAATAATATGGGATTATCGTAGATCAGTATTGATAAATATAAAAGTTAGTTTAGAAAAATTAATAATACATACTGTATCTTTAAAGTAAGACTGCTTACGTCTTGTAGGCAAATCAGTTTGTAGTGTAGTACGGAAGTACACCATTACTTCATCGACCCGTTTTAGAGCTGCATAAGCTTCTACTTTAATACATCTAATATCGATGTACCTAACATTGCGTGCTAATGATGCAACTTCTAATGCTATACTTGGTGAACCTTGTTTTAAAGCCAATGATGCTAAAAACGTTATTGCCCTGCGTGGAAATTCAAAACCTCTTGTTTGAACTTCTTTGAAGAGATTAACCGCATAGTCAAAACTATCTTTTGTGTTCTGTAAAATATAGAATAAGAATATTTTTACTTTGTCAAGTCTTACAAATGGATAGCTTGTTATTGACGGGGCTTACCTCTTGGTAGCAGGCACCCATTACAATGATAAATGGATTTTTGGGATGCACAATACCATTGATGTTTTTAGTTTTAATGATATCATAAACATCTCTGACATCTGAATATTTACCATGATTATATAATAGATCCAAAAGTAACTGCTGCGACATTATTTGGTCAAAGAAACCGTTCAACTCTGGATCTTTGAATGCTTTCAGAGCTAAATCTGGCTCATCCAAGTGATAAAATGCCCTCATTGCCACAGTACCAAATACGAAGCTTCCAAACCTCAGATTATTTTGAGTGTGATATTTTTTTAACATAGTGTACAAAAGATCAAGATCCTCTGGTTTCTTTTCAACTATGTGTAACATAGTTTTCAAATCTTCGGTAAAAACCATAGAGTCTTCTTTGTTCTCCATCAAGTCTCTCATTTTATTGAAAAACAGGTGATCAACATTAAGAAACTGAGATTTCACATAGTCACGGGCATTCAAGTAGCCATTCAGTCCCATTGCATTGGGAGAGTAGAGTTGTCTCGTGACTGAAACAAAATAAAGTAAAAACAATGTCAATAATGAAGATGTTAATCGATAACGAATGAAAGCCGTGGAATAATCATTTGATTTTCTATCACTGTATCTGTATTGTAATTGTGATGCGAGGGGAAAGTTAGGTTAAAAACTTTTACTCACCATTTATAACTAATTGCTTAACGACACTTTTGCCCAACAGGTTAAAACTATTTCTCACAAGACTGCTCACACACATAGCCATGGTGAAGAGTAGAGGGTTGATTAGTTAGCGAAATTATTATTTCCTGGTTCACCGCTGCAGTGTACGAGTATATATAAGTGTTGCGTCGACTGCCGACGAGTGCCGCGAGAGCGATCATATATATAAGATGTAGGACATGAGAACCACGTGTGTTGGCTTGCGCTGCACGAGCAACCGATGGTAGGTACTTGTATAGTGCTTGATCGCTATGATCATGCGTATTATCGTGGAATTGCCAATCGAAATTTAGTTTATTGAGCTGTATTATGCATCAAGAGTCGCTCCAATTGGATTCTTGGGACCCCCCGGGAATCAATAATAAATTGGGCCCGCCGGGTAAAACCCATCGCAGGGCCCATCGCAGGGCCCATCTGCGCGAGCGAGCGAGAGAGCGTAAACAAGCCGTAAAGTGCGCAGAATGCGGCTGCCCCTCTGCCTACTGTGCCGTGTAGAGATCTGCAGAGTAGATATACGATTATAAACGAACGCCAAGGCAAGTGGAGCCAAGTTTTCGGGCCCTCAGAGGCGGAGCATCGGGCTCAAAGTTTTATACCTGTGCGTGGCGGAGGAAATTAGCCACAGCGCTACCTCCAGTCTGCATAGTGCCGCAGCGCAAGCAAACAACTTTTATTTATGTTAGCACCGTATCCCCGGCGTTTATGGAGGAGCATACCTATACAGCCGCAGTAGGCATAATTGCGCTCGGTAGGAGGACCGGAGTGTCGCGAGGCTTTTCCGAGGACACGGCGACACGCATCTCGGCTTTGCGTCGGCGTCGCACACCGGCACACCTGCCGCTTCTCCGGCGAGATCTATGGGTAATGTCTTCTCGAGTTCTCGCCTGCGGCGCTCATGCACGCGGCGGCCGGGCGACAGCTAGGATCAGCAACACTTGTGTAATTATGTCAACCCCTGCCGGCCCTGCGCACGGGGGCTTATTTATACAATATAGGCTGATACGCAATCTTCTGCTACGGCGCATCGCAGTGAAAATTTATACTCTTGTACAAAAGTGTACAAAGCGTCCGTAGAGAAATTGAGACATTATATTTCCTTTTTAAAATATACTTATGAGAACTTGTGCGGGTTTCGCAATCGCGCTAAAAATCAGATCCAAAGGCGCGATGAAACTCGAGCGTGTGAAACTGCTCGCTTTCAGAATTCAGGGTCTAATCGCGCGGCGCGCGAGATTCTGGGCCAAGGCGCGCGACTAGACGCAGCGATTTTAATAAGTTGAAGTAGCCGACACTTATTACGACCTTCTTTGTCGCCGGCGTACCTATATACACATCAGGGCCGGAATTATAGATATGATGCAGATTGCACTACTGCCGAGCTGGAGCGGGCTATAACGCTTCTCCGAAACGACGTCTCCGATCCTCTTGCACAACATTATACAGAGCTATAACAGAGCTTGGAGAGCAGGTGAGTGTGTTATTCAAGTGCTAATTATTTATTTTTTCAATTGCGCTCTCGCCGCTTTCATACAAGTATTTGCGGCATTGCAGGCAAGGGTATAATACTCGCATAGAACTTGGTGACGATCTTTTCATATAATTCCGAGGATCCTCGACGTCAGACTGAACAAACATTGGCTCGCGTGACGTCAGGGTGCAGGAACACAGTGGCGCGCTTATGTGATACGAAGGACGTAAAAGGAATCATAACACGCGATAAGCTATATAGGAGCCGAAGTTTGCTTTTTATACTTCTCTTCCTGCGAATGAGATCGATTACATAGGCCGTGCACGCAGGAAATATGCACTCTATGTACTCGTACGCCGCCTAATATGTATCGTAATATCCCAACGGCTTGCGCAGAGAGCTCAGCGAACTGCAGGGTGGGGCCTGTGCATGTCCCATCGATCCTGCAGGTGGGGGTTCTCCCCCCGCCCTGTGCCCTGCGCTAGCAGTAATTCGTGCGAACGCGCACGCATACGCAACGAGAGAGAGAGAGAGAGAGAGAGAGAGACAGGACTCTCGACTCGCCCCGTCTACGCAGCGCGCAGGGGGAGAAACGGAACGAGAGAGGGGGAGAGAGCACAGTAGCTACTGCTGCTCCGGGTAAGTAGTTTAGTCATCGACGAGGTTTACGTACGCCCGCTTCGCTGCGCCGCCAAATGTACAGTTTTTGATCGGAAATAAAATTAGTTACTCGCCCAAAACATTCGATGATATGTGCGCGAGCACGATGATTCCTCGAAAAGTGGAGGCGATCGGCTCTTTCTGACGATCGCGCACATGCTGCTTTTTTATCGCGTGTGTGGAGCTGCCGTGAAAGAGGACATAAGTAGGTACATCAGCAGCGTTGTCTGGCAACGGCGCGCGAGTTGCCGAGAAAAGAACGTCAAGGTAACTGCCCGAGTTTGCTCTCTTTCTTATTCGCCTTAATTATTTCCTATTGCTTCGTCTACGTACACCACCCTTTTCTATAACCATCATTTTACAGTCTCGCACACTGACTATACCCATAACCAGCAACTCCGAAATTCCGTTGGGATAATAATCGCATGATGCCACAGCCCCGATCGGAGCCACAAAAAACACACTCCGCTCCCGCCCCCTTACTGCCTTCTCACCTCATCTGCGGGCACACCCCGGAGAGAGAAAAACTACTTTTCTCTCTCTCTCTCTTATGTGAATTATTAATCTTAGGTTAGATTAAGGATGTTACTGCCAGTTTACTCTGCTCTTAATATTTTGCCTCTATTTTGCCATTGAAAATTTGTTATTATTTTGTTACTTTTATTTTGTATCTTTATCTTGCTATATTGTATGATTTGCTCCTCGCCCTACGGCCATTTGGCCACGGCGTTAATAAATTTGTTTATCAATCAATCGCATTAGTGTCGCCCTTCGTACCACTTACAGCCCGCACACTTTTTGACTAAATATTATTTGTTCAACTTCCAGAAACCGAAGGAAGCATGGCGGGCGAGGATACGGAGCTCTGCGGCTTCATGGACGCAAAGTTACCCGGTGGCCGGTGTATGGGCCAGCGCGTGAAAAAGCGCAGTTTAGCTCCGTGGAAGGTCTGGCGACGACACTGGTGCTCCGTTCGAAAACTCGGTCCCGGATTGGGCCTCGAAATCCTGCTCGACCACGGCGTCGCCTCGTCCAACAACACCGGCAGCGCCTCGGCGGCCAGTGATAAGGACAGCTGCATCAGGATATCGGCCGACGCACTCATCTGCCGCACCGAGTCGCGATCCAAGCAGTTTGCCTTTGGAATATTCCCGGCCAAGGAGAGGAAGCCCCTACTGTACCTGGCCGCAAATTCCGAGAGCGAGAGCCAGAGGTGGATGGCTAGTCTCAGGCAGCTTCTCAGACCCAGGAGGCACAGGTTCATGGACGGCACGTTCAATGTGTCAATGGTCGATAACGCTCACTCGAGATCAGCTGGACTGACTGGTACGACTTATTACTGCAAAAGTGTTGAGCGCGCGAAAGCAATAGTTGACTATTCTTACATTTGCAGGACTGTACGGTGACTTGGTGGCCAGCCGCACGGGCATCTTTCTGAAGGACGTGCACACGGGCGAGATCGTCGAGACGTTCGACTGGAAGGAAGCCAGCCAGTTCCATCTGTCGAGTTCGGGTCGACCCGAAGACGTCAAGCGCATATGTGTTATTCACACGACCAAGGAGTTCCGCGGTGGAGTTGGTCAGCTCCACGTGTTTTGTCTCAACGCCACTAGACTGCTGCAGGACCTCGTGACCCAGGGTCGAGGACCCAGGCACAGGCAGTCGCACAATCATCACCAGCGGCCGCTGAGTCTGAGCGAAGGTGATCTGAGATTGGCTGCTCAGCAAGAGCAATCGTGCCCGGAGCCCGGATTCCAAGCACTCAAACACAAGATTGCGGCGAATATCGTCAACGCGGGTCTGGGACTGCTGCTGTCCGCGAGGTCTGGCAGTGAAGCCAAGCTGCTCAATGAACTGGTTGGAAGTAACAAAACATTGGAGAAGATGTCGAAAATCTCCTCGAATCTTTTGCACAAGAGGGCGGTGGACAACGTGTACCAGCCGGAGCCCGCGACGATAGTCAACAACGTCATGTCGAGCCTCGAGGAGTTGGAAGAGCCATCGATCAGACGCGTATCCAACATCTCTGTTGCGTCGGGTATTTACGAGGAGATTCTCGATGACTTCGTTTCGACCAAGTCGCGCCGCGTGCCGTCCAACCTCTACGAAAATCCTAGCGAGCTTATACTCAAGTCTGAGACGAAGTTGCAGCCACCTCCGCTTCCACCCAGACAGAGATGCGGCTCTGGATCGACGAGAAATGGAAGGTTTGTACGATTTACTTTTTTTCCACATCTATGGCCATACTTGACGAACGAATGACTTCAACTAAAGTTTTCCCTTTATTATTTCCTAGTCTAAGCGACGACGGACTAGACTCGGAAGGCGGCACACGTTCGGCAACACCAAACACCCAAGACGATTCGACGCCCACGCCCGAGGATAAGGCACCTCTGCCTATCAGTCGCTGCGTTCAAGTGGACAATTCCGATTACGTGCCGATGTTGCCAAGACTCCAAGATATCGCACTCCACGAGCTGCAGCAACAGACGCAGCAGGAGAACATGTATATGGTCATGCGATAGGCAACGATAGACATCACTAATGGCCTCGTTAAATATCATATCGCTTTCATCAATTATACATAAGTATGATTTTAGAAGTACACATTTTCGTGTAGCCAAGCGACGAAGATTTATTTGTATCGGTATTATATTGTATATTAATTATGTTATATTCTATACCATAGACACAAACACGCAGTTTGTAAGCTTTAAGCAATTGCTCGCGCGAAGAGTTATAGTAAATTATTTATTTTTGTCTTCCCAAGAATGTGAAGTAGGCAATGTGAATTCGACAAAAAATGCGAGTATAACGCGTCATATGCCGAATCCATTTTATTTAGGATGATAATATCGACAAAGATGGCGATGTGAGCAAATACGTATGTGAGAATATAGATTTGAAGAATCTTTTATGTCATAAATTATGTATATTGTACGCAAATGCAGATATTTAGTTTATATTAGGTGTAGAAAATGTAATTGCTTGCTTTGAAGAGAATTTTTGTGTGCAAGTGTAACATACGTATCTGCATGTGCGCGTGTGCACGTCAATGCACCGTCTGGATTTTAAATTTTTAAACCGCTATAGAGTGTTCGGAGGTCAATATTATGTATGAATTTAGACAATTTTTAAAAAATGTACAATAAGGCGCTATAATACATAAAGGCTCTTTGTGGTCTAACAGCTAAGAATGCTCAGAGTTAGTATTGATTTTATAAGACTGAGCAAGTAGCGTGTTTATCCGAATAATTTCCGTCAAATTTAACGACTTTTTTCTTTCAAGAATATAGATACATCGACAAAAAGTATTTTCTAATAACAATAATTTGTTATTGCAATAAACATTTTTATAAAATTAAAAAACGCGAAAATGCCGCAAAAGATGAGAATTAGCATCAGTTTAATAAGTAGTGAAAGTTATCTGTCAGTGTCAGTCTAATACAGCCAATGTCATCATATTATATGTGCTTTTTCGGGATGAATAATGTCATATCAACCGCAATTTATGCCACTTTAACAGAATACATTCTATAAATAGCGTCTCTGTACTTTTCTACTATCTTCAGAAAAAAATATGTACAAACTATTGTGATAAACATAAATAATCTCTATTTGTATATTTGGAAACATTTTGGCAGATACAAAGACATCGTTAATACTTCTAATAAACTATTCACTGCCTTTTGCTGTGTGCCTCAAAATCTGTGTTTATGATCGAAGTAAAAAAATCATTGTTGTGAACAAGCTTGTTAATACTTTGGGTACCCTTCTGAAAAAATCTGTAGAGATTTATGCAGAAAAGATGGACTTTTTATAAACGTGCAGTACCACAGCAAATTTTGTGTAAAGATTTGTGGAAATTCATCTGCAGACTTTGTTTTAGTAGGGATTGTTATTGTTCTATTGCGTATATATTAACTATGATTTGAGTTGTAAGTATTTAAAACTAAATCATATTGATTGAATGGATTGCAAAAAATATGTAACTCTAAGAGAGTAAATCTACTGCATAACATTTTGTTACATATATTTATATGACTGTATGATTGCGTATATAATAAGAAAGACTAATTTTCTTTTGAGAAAAGAATTGGGGCATTTCTAGTATTATAATTCTAAAATTTTTACAATATGTAATAGTTTTGCGCTTAATTTTTATTAGCTTGGAGGAAATTTTAAATGTAGGTGTCTTATAATAAAGTTTTCCGTTATAGCTTATTGGAAGAGCTCTCACTTGATGTATTTGAAGGAAATTGTGATGAAATGAATATCATTTTATATTAAACTAGTTGATTAAACTAAAAAAAATGTTACCTACTTAGCTTGAACATTGCATGGGCATATGTGTATAATGCTTATAACTCTTTTTTCTACTGTGAGCGACTTTTATTTATTGAAAAAAGATATACAAAAAAATTGATACTTGAAATCACGAATTACCAGAATTTATTAGTGGAGCAAAGTTTGTATCTACATTATATTATGCACTTGGACCTCGGCGGTTTCATTTCTATCTTCTTCCGTAAATTCTGAAAATTTAGATTAAACAATCAAGCTACCCTTATCATTGTGTCCGTGGGAACTCGGGGGCTCGATATCTTTAACTGGTCAACTATGATAAATATAAGTTGATAATTCTATACGAACATGATGCTAATCGAATTTGCAATGGGTCCCATCTTACATAGGAGTGTTGAATTGAGCTCCTTGCTTATCGCTAGAATTGATAGAAAAAAATTAGTCATCTGCATTTTTCGCACTAACAATATACTTAAGGGGTAAATTTCAAGACTTGGCCATGATAAATGCTTGATTTTATTTTCTTTTTGAATATTCGCGCCTCTAAGATGGCGCATCAGGGCGGGCGAGCGGCGCCACCCGCCACACACACATATATATATATATATATATTCTATTATATATATATATATATATATACGCAATAGAATAGCGCAGAATAATACTATAATAGTAGTAGGATAGCTCGCACTCGCAGCGAAAATTCGCAGATATGTATTCATATCCCAGTCGAATTGAGCTGACTCAAGCCATATGAGAAACTGTGGCTGACGCGTTAAAGGGAAAAAGAAGAAAAGGGGGTCCGGATAGTTATCCAAAGAAGAATACGTTAAATCCAGTCTCCGCCAGATAAGTAGAACGGACTCGAACACGCAGTGTTCGAAAAGAGATTAAAGGCTGGTTCTACAATACTGCGGCGATCAGCGCGACTTTGCGCAAGTGGTAGGCTGGCTGGTATATAAGTACTTGGATAGTCGCGGTATACTCTGCAGTAGTGGTGTGTGTGTGTGTGTGTGTGTGTGTGTGTGTGTGTGTGCGCGCGCGCGCGAGTAAAACTGAAAAGTGAAACTATAAAAGTGGTGCGAGCATAGTGCGGAGTCGAGACTTCTGATTCTCCTGAAAGAGAATTAAGAAAATAGTGTCGTTTCTGATACAACCCGGCTATTCGGCTCAAGCCACCCGTCCACGCAGCAAATAAATTATACTTAGCTCCGATACCCCGACGACAACAACAACGCAATCAGCAACTCGGTTCACCTTCGAAGACTTTCCCAATCCCCGCAGAGTCAAAGTCAGGATAATACCCCGCAGACTTGCGCTTATCGCCTAATCCTAATCCTCAATTCCTCAGTCTTTGCACACAAACAGACTCCGGCTTGCACACGTACGCCACACAGCGCGCGCTTTCCGGACTCGGCGGAGAGTCACTTGCTCTGGTCTTTTCTTTCTCTCCCTGGCTGCCTGACTCCCTCTCACTCGCGCTCGCACGTCGCATCGCTTAGGTACACGGCGCTATATATAATATATAATAGGTAGTCGCGAGAGCGACAGAGACAGCAACGAGCAGTCACTGTAATCCTCGTCGAGGTCCTCGATCGTCTGGCTCTGCTCGCTAGCGAATCCTTTGCTTGCGCGAGTCCTCATCGCTGGAGCTCCGCGAGACTATGATCTAGAGGTATGTACGAGGGGATGCACTTCGGCCACTGATACTCGCTCGCTCGCGCGCTACAAAGCCCAGAGGACAAACAGAGTTTCCGTTTTTCGCACCAGAGCCAGGCCTCCGGTGGAACAGTGCCTTCGCCCTCGGCGATTAGCCGCGCGCGCGATACTTTTCTACTAGCTTTTCATTTATGCTTTTATCGCCTTTCGAGTTTTTGCTTTATTGGTTATGATGACTGTGTGTTATTGCATATGTAATGAGTGTGTGCTAAAGCGGGTATACACTGATCTCTGTGTTTCTGTCCAGTGTATGCAGCAGCAGTGGATGGGCCTGATAGCCACATAGCCACCAGGCTATGGCCAATCTGAACTTTGAGCAGCCACCTAGAAGCATCGCTAATGCAAGTCTAGCAACGCGTGCAGCTAACAGTGCTGGTGGCTTGAACTCTTCGACCCTGGCGGGTCATGTCACTCCTACGTCCGGTATGTTCTCGGGCTCATCAACGAGCACTTCTGGTGCAGCTAATTCTGCAGTCATTGGACCAAACTTGTCCTATCACCCAGGGGGAGCAGCTTCGGGAGTGGCTGGTGCACAATCCACGTCTAACCATCAATCTCAGCAACAGCAGCAGCAACAACAGCAGCAGCAGCAGCAGCAGCAGCAGCAGCAGCAGCAACAGCTTTCTCCTATGAATAGTAGAGGCCTGTTTGGTCAGAGAGCTTTTACTAGTGAAAGGCGGAATATGCCAACGTTAGGGTAAGCTGTTCATTCACTTGTTTCCAAGCTTAACCTTATTCGTACCACGCGACCAAACAATTAATTTTCAATGAAATTTCTTCTAGTTTTCTGCCAAATTTTATTTATAATACACGTGCTAGCTAAAATTAAAGCTGTTCTACTATTACGGCATAAACAATCAAAATAAACAGACTCATTTATTGTTCACAGAAATACTAATCCGATGGGTGGTATGAGCGGTTTTGGAATACCACAAAGTCGTAACTACGGATCTCAAGGTACTATCAACAATTTTCATTCAGCATTTGGTAGTGGTACAAGTACCGGTGGCGGAGGAGACACAAGCACGCCTCCACTTTTGGACCTTTCTGAATTTCCTTCGTTAACTAACCGGGGCCAAGGGGACTCTTCTATGCCCCAACCTAGTCCCATGCCAGGAAAACAACCATATGGTATGTAGGAGCTTATGCACACTCCACTCTCTCATTAGTAAGCTTCGGATACTAATCACTTAGCTTGGGAATTGCAAAATCTTGAAATACATTTTAAAGAGCTACTTCATTTTTCTACCGTTTTTACATTTTATAAACAAAAATTTGTAAATTCTTGCAGTTGGAATGGTCAAACAACCAACGTCTGAAGCAAGCGAGTTTACAATGAGCTCGGAAGATTTTCCTGCGTTACCAGGAACACAAAGTAGAGACGGCCCGTCGCCGGGAGGTAGCGTTATGTCCGGTGATAAGGGGTTGTCCGTCGGTTTGGGTCCGGATTTAAGTCCAGACGTGCTGCAAGCTAACAGGACGTCCAACTCGGATAAATCTCAATCGTCGAAGAAAGGCATTCAAACATCGCCCGATGGTTCGTATGATATATTCGGTATTAAGCTAAAAGGAATAAAAATGACTACCTTTCGTATCCGAAAGATCTTAAAATCATTAAGAATTGCTTCGACCAACATCATTACTGGCCATTTCATCAATTCGCTTATTTCTAAATTCTGCAGATACGCAATGAACTAATTAACTTTTTGGTTGCAGGAAAAGTGACGAATATACCCGCGAGCATGGTGAAAGATCAGTTTGGCATGGTCGGATTGTTGACATTCATTAGAGCGGCTGAAACAGACCCTAATCTTGTGACGTTAGCGCTAGGTCAAGACCTGACGGCGCTTGGCCTTAATCTCAATTCGCCCGAGAATCTTTACCAAAATTTCGGTGGCCCTTGGGCCGAGACGCCATGTCGACCGCAGGACATAGACTTTCACGTTCCACCAGAGTACCTCATTAATGCTACCATCAGGTAAACGCGTATGTGCAAATAAGAATGCCATTTGTATTGAACCTAACAATTACTTTCTTTTCATCGTTTTCAGGGATAAACTCGCGCCTGTAAAGTTAAATCGATATAAGGACGATCTCTTATTCTATATGTTTTACACGAACGTTGGGGATGTGTTGCAATTAGCAGCTGCGGCGGAACTGTAAGTTTCTTTTCACTTGAATTCGTTTAAAAATAAAAGACGTACGAAACCTATAATACTGCATTGTTTTCATTTTAGGTTCTCCCGCGAGTGGCGATATCACACTGAGGAAAAAGTGTGGATAACGCAGGCCCCGGGCCTCGGGCTTGTCGAGAAGACCTCCACTTACGAGCGCGGTACTTACTACTATTTTGACGCGCAGAACTGGCGCAAGGTTGCTAAGGAGTTCCATCTCGATTACACGAAACTCGAGGGCAGGCCGCATCTTCCCAACACTTTCCACCAGAATCAGCCTTGACCGGGGCCGTCTTCTACGCCTCCTCCGCTGCCACCGCCGCAGCCACCCTCGCCCATCTGTACCCACACGACCAGGTGAATCGTACGCGCGCACTTGTAAGGATGACGACGTCCATGAACAGTGTAGCGTGCACCGCCTTTCGTCAAGATATGGCGACAAAACGGATAATATTAAAAAAGAAGAAGCGAGTTTGGCGACAGAAGAGCGAGCAACAGGCGGTGAAGAGAGAAAAAGAGAGAAAGAGAGAGACAGAGACGCATACGCAACACACTACAACAGCAAAAAAACACGGTCTTTCGCTGCTAGTATTTTCATGATGATCTGTGCCCGCGCATAGTGACGGAGACACTTTGTGCTCTTGTGACCTTCGGCCATTGTATAAATGAACAAATTTATCAGTCTTGAATAAAACGATGAAATTCACGGGGATACACTCACAATGTTGTTGAGAGCCCCTTTAAACTTTAGCGCTATATCGCTCGGCATTTACATACTGTACAAAAATGATATTCAAAAGTCGAATGCAAAGCTTTTTTTTATTGTGTTGTATTGATATTTGCAAGAAAACAAAGATAATGATTAGTCAAAAAGATTGAAAGTATCAGGTTCTTTCTCCTTTGCCGCCTGGCGGCCGCACGCTAGTCTGTGAACTGTTGCGTTTTTTTTCTCTTTTGATTACCTGCCGATTCGCAGTGGCTAGGTGAAACATCCCTCAAAGAAGATTTCATCGAGATCTATGAAGTGTTGCGGAGGGTTCTCTACGCGATGTGTCGCTGTGATTAAAGTTTAAGATAGGCGCAGAGATTGACGTATGCAATGAGTGTAAAAACTGTTTTTTTTTTTTTTTAATTTATCTAATATACATATTTCTTTTCAAAATTTCATTTGTAAAACATTGCTTTTACCATTATCTTCCGGACGATTAGTCAGCTTAATTTTGAAAAATAAGTTATGTTTAATATTTCAAAAGTAGAAAGATTAGATTTTATCAAGTCTTGTCCATGACGTTGTTCTATTATCGGGTTTTTCATACGTGATACTATTTAGTCATGAATAAAAGTAGTAGGCTGATTATCAAGTCTTGCCGCGTACTTGTTTTGTTACATGAAATTAAAATAAATGTACAGTCTAATTATAATGAATTTTTAAGTATTTATACATTAAATGTAATATTATCGATACACAGACTTGTAGTAGAAAATGAAGCACCGCTTGCAGTAAGTCGAGTTATTTCGCGTACTCTGAAATAGTATAATTGTACAACTCAGAGGGATAGTGCGTTGTCGTGCGAGGATGATATTTGAGCACGAGGGCTTGTTTTCGTTGACAGCAAAGTGAAGCCCCCTACAAGGATGGAAATTGTCATGAAAAAAAAAATAGTAATAATTATAACTGCATAAAAGTATGGAGTATCGGGTGAATAGCGCGTCGTCTTTCGAGAGTCTAGAATATTTAGCGCAAAATAAAACATATAGTAAATAATAGGTACATAACTATTTGTTTTATTGACAATTGTTTTTATAGAGCGTTGAGCGGTTGTAGTGTACTGGAGAAAGCGCAGCTCAGCCGTAGCTGATGGTGTAGCCCATGGAGAGCATAAGTGTCTCCTTGATGGCTGGGTGCAGCTGTCGCTCTATGTAGTGCGTGATGGCCTGGCTAGCGCTCCTCAGAAAGACGTCCTCCATCTCGCGAGCTATGTCGCCGCGCGATCGCCAGAGCGAGTCGAGGAGCGCGTCGGCAGGCGTCGCCGGGATCGCGGCCAACGATCCGCCGAGACGGTTCTCCTCCTCGAGAGCGTCCTCGTCGTCCGCGCCGAGCGCCGAGGAGTTGGACACCGCGTTCGAGTCGGGCTTGGCCTGTTGAATCGGCATATACATTGTACTGCTGTAATTTGTACACGGATGCGGATTATTGTAAAACGAACGTTAACGACCTTGCCGATCTCCCTCTTCCGGGGCTCGCTGCTCTCGAGCCGGTCGTAATTGGCTGCCGGCGCTGGGCCGAGGGGTCTGCAGCCGTAGGCGTAGATGCTGGCGAAGCGGGGCTCGAGGAAGCTGGACTCGGTGCGGATGCGCATCTGGCCTCGTGCCCTGGCGATCGGGCTCGTGTAGAAGTCCATGCCGGCGCGACGCAGCCGCAGGCTCATGCGACAGGACTCGGCCGGGAGCCCGAGGAGCCGGGCCTGCTCCGGACTCGGATCCTCGGCGCTGGTGGCAGCGAGCTGCACGAGGCCGCTCACCGACAGCTCGTTGAAGCCCACGCGGCTGCGGATCGAGTTGTTGCTCGGCTCGTACGAGCAGCGCTCGACCTTCGCCCAGCTCGGGCCGTCCCGGCTGCTCGAGCCCGCCGCGCTCGTCGTCGGGGGGATCTTGGAACAAAGCTCCCCGTACAATTAGAATTTTCATTAGAAGATTTCATTGGAATATAGCGGAGAGGGATGGGCGTACCTCGACGAGCAGCCTCGTGACGGAGACGTCGATGGGAGCCGAGCGAAGCCTCTGGTGGTAGACGACGTCCGAGTCGTCGGCGTCGAAGCGCCGCCGAGCAGAGTTGGCCCGTTGCTGCATCATGTCGAGGGCGCGCTCGAGTCTGTCGCCGCAGCGGCTCTCGGCCCGCAGCAGCATCAGCGACAGAAGCAGCGGCGTCAGCAGTCGACTGGCCATTTCTATCATCGCATAAAAGTAGTTGTGTTATATATGTAAAAGTAGTGCGCACAGAGAGCGACGCTCACCTCTACTGCAGTATAGCGTTGCGCCGTCTCAGCCGATCCGCGCTGGAATCGGCGACTCGAATCGATCACCGGCGGCTTTTCGTCAGTCTGCTCTCGCTCGGGGGTGCAGCAGTGGGATACACGCACTCGCAGGATGCATGACATCCGACTTTCGCCTGGTGGCCCGCTTTCGACACCTCCGCAGTCTTATTATCTTTTACGAGTGTACTCGGAGTGCAGGCGAGGGCGACGAGGCCGATGACGGCGCAGCATTATACGTTATGCGTTATGCGAGGCTGCGCAGGGTCAATAATGCATTGATTAGCGAAAAGAAGCCGAGAACTCGTATAGTTATAGATGGATTCGAAAGACCTAGAATTAGAAAGTTGGCCACATCCTCGCGTTTGTGCCCGTCAAGTTCAATTGGATATTCGAATAATAGTCAAATTCGACCCTTAATTCATTATACCGCTATATACTCACAGCAAGTTGGAAGTTGAATATATTGTGGAAATGGCGAAGAAAGCGGCAGCAGCAGCAGAGCAGCTCGTCCCGCAGATGAAACAACAATGAAAGTGGATCCGAGAGGCAAGAGCGTGGAGTCGCGCGCTTCCTCAGCCATGAAGAGCATAGATGTACAGTCTCTCTCTCTCTCTCTCTCTCTCTCTCTCTCTCTCTCTCTCTCATTGTAGCGATGTCCTTTTTCCCCGGACATCTCTCGCGGCTCTTCTTTCACCGGTTCTTTTCCCTCTCCTAGAGCTCGCTGTATTTAGACGCTAGCTCGACAATTGGACCGCGCCAAAAATTTCTCTCCCGCAATCGGGCCTTGAATTTAATAACGTTCGAGTCTTTTCGATCGGTATTCGCGCCATGGCAACCAAACAACGTCCGCCCCCTAATAGCCCCAATAGACTCGAGAGATCCAAGCTAGTATAGTTGTTTCGACAAGTCCCCGCGGTTCCGTCCCGTTGCGGCGCAAGTTGCGCGTCGCGTGTAATTTGCCGCGGCAAAGTCGAAAGTGGCCCCCGTTTGCCCATTTCGGAGGAAGAAGAGCGACGGACGTCAGCAGAGCGAGACTCGCGCCGATGTAGATCCCCGAGCCTGATATGCTCCGCAGCAGGCACCGCTGGGGGACGTCGAACTCGGCTCGAGCGAGAAGAGAGATTTTCGGGATGTAGCAGCTAGCGCGGCGATGTCGATCTCCTTATGACGAGTGCAGGCGACAGCGGCATCAGGTTAGCAATACCTGGTTACAATATAGTTAAGTTTGCAGTAGTGCTAATATAGAAATTTATCTTTCAGACCTGGCGGGAGCCCCTACGCGCTGCCGAGTGACGCGCAGTTGCTGGCCTACTGGCACTACCAGCTGCATCGGGCTCCGAGCAGCCCGCCGAGTTCAGCCGAGCGGACGAGGCGCGGCTCGAGGCGCGGCGCCGAGGACGAGCCGATCCAGGAGCTTCGCGGCGGCCGATCGTCGGGCTTCTCCGCGTCGCGGTACGTCGGCGACATGAGGCTGCTCGCCAAGTGGCGGCTCGTCGCCGGCCAGAAGCGCGACGGCTGCATCCAGCTGGACCAGCAGCACGAGCTCGAGCAGCACAAGTACCGCGAGATCAAGGCAGGGAATAGCTCACGTTTCTCCGCGTAGCCCCCGTTACTGCACCTGCCCCCATATTAATCGCACTGGGCCCGCAGCGCGAGTACAGGGAGTGCGCGGCCGCGCTGGAGAGCTTCCTGGCCCGGGACCACGAGGAGAGCATGCGGACCCTGAGCGCGGCCGAGGCCGAGTCGCGGCGGACGAGCGAGCTGAGCGAGCGCAGGGACGAGCTCTCCGGGCGCTACGGCCAGGCCCGGCTGCAGGTCTACCACTGGGAGGA
Source organism: Trichomalopsis sarcophagae (assembly GCA_024372645.1). NCBI lineage: Eukaryota > Metazoa > Arthropoda > Insecta > Hymenoptera > Pteromalidae > Trichomalopsis > Trichomalopsis sarcophagae. The sequence continues at coordinate 4,234,155 of QLSS01000004.1, forward strand.
GGCCTGGCGCACCGTCAAGGCCTGTCGGAGCTTTCTGCGCCGCGTCTCGCCGCTCGGCCAGCTGGAAGAGCTGGACGAGCTGGACGGGCTGGAGGGCGCCGAGGACGCCGAGATCGGCTCGCTCGAGGCCATCATCGGTACACAAGTGCTGCACCGAGCAAGGCGAGCCACGCGCACCGCCTCGTCGTTAACCGTTCGCCCTTTTCGCAGCCGCGTTCGAGCGCACTCGCTCGCTCTCCCCGGCCAGCTCCCCCGGCCAGCTCGGACTGCTGGAGCCGGCCGACCTGCTGCGGCTCTTCCGCGACGTCGAGCTGCGGAACCTCAGCGCGCTCGTGCACCTGGAGGCGCTGGGCGGGCCCATGGCCGAGGCGAGCGCCAGAATCGGCGCGGCCGAGCTCCGCGTCAGCCGGGAGATCGAGGACGTCTTCGAGGGCATCGAGCAGCTGGAGGTGCGGGCACGTGTCGCAAATCCGTAGAGGCGCTCGGCACCGTATAATCTTATTACCCCGTGTTCCAGAGGGCGATCGGCCGAGAGGAGCGCCGAGCTCGCCGCCTGGAGCGCCAGAGCGCCCGGCTGCTGCAGCGCAGGTTCCGCGCGCTCGTCTGCTCGGCCGAGGCGCTGCGGGCTCGCATCCTGCTGGAGGAGGCCTACGAAGGCTGCGTCGCCCCGAACGAAGCCGGCCTCGGGCCGCTGGCCATGGCTCGCGGGCTCGAGGCTGCCTACGAGAGGCTCAGCGCCGAGCTCGACGCTCTGCCGCGACACTTGGTGCTCGCCTGCGAGAGGGACGGCTTCCAGCAGGAGATGAAGCAGAGCCGCGAGGCTGCCGAGGCAGCCCGGAAGGTAGAATAGTAATAATAATAATAACAACAACAAACAACAGCTGCTCTGTAGGGGACAATTATTTTCATTATGCCCGCGTCATGCAAGCATGAGTTTCGGATGACCTGATAATTTTCACGTCCCGTTATAACAGCTCGACGTGCGTCTACCGTCCAAGTATATTCGTTACGATCACATTCGACAAATAACACGGAATAACTTTCGCAGTTCGAGCTGATGCAGCGACTTCTCGGAGCACTGCGTAGAATGATGGAACCAACCGAGTCCAGGCGTCGTGCGCTGATGCGGCGATCGTCGCCGAACGTTCGACGCAGACGCTGCGCGGCGGCGGACAAATCGCCGATCGCCCGCGAAGCTCTGCAGCCGGACTTTTTCGAAAAGCTCTGCAAGCCCAAGAGGACCGACGGCGAGGACGACGATTAAGCGCAAGAAATTGTTGCGAAAATTGTACTTTTATAAAAAGCTGACCAAGTATATCGCGTGCAATCAAGGCGTTGCCAAGAGTAATTTCAAACTTGAACCCAGCTCCCGCCGTGCGCAGACTCGAGCAAACCTCGCGCATCTCGACACTCGACACTCGAGATTCGAGACTCGAGAGAGAGAGACCAAGTATCCAGCAGCTTGGCGGCGCGCGCGCGCGGGGAAAAGGGAGGGAAAAGCGCTAATATGGCCGACGTCGTGTCGGTGTGAGCGGCGGCGAAAATCGACGCAGTGGTCGCAGGACTCGCGGAGCCAGCCTGAGCAGCAGAGTTCGATAATCCCGCGCGCGATCGCGGAGAGTTGCTGCGCGTGCATGATCCGCGAGCGACAGCACGACCGTCAACGCTGTTCCGCCGAACGTGTATCGCGGTGCAACATGGACCAGTCAGCACTGCGGCTGCACCGCCGGTAGCGAGATCGCCCAACTCCAGAGTAACGCGGTCACGAGCCTGCAGCCTGCCCCGGGGAAGGAGAGCTCGAAAGAACCGGATGTAAGGTACGCAGAGCCAAGCTTGAATGAAGAACGTCGCGCGTCGCGCCGCCCAAGCGGCTCCTGTCTCTCGTCCTCGCTCTCCAGATTAACTGCAATTTTCAGATGTACTTACCGCGAGAATGCCACCCATAGCCCCATATCTACCTACATACATACTCGTATTACCTTCGTTCCTATACGTAGCTTGCCACCGGAACTGCGCGCGTCTGCCCCCCTACTCCTGCAGTCGTCATAACCTCCGCGCTCAGCTATAAGCAGCTATAAGCAGCTATAAGCTCTCTCGTCTTCGCGTGCGACTCTGCACATAGCTGCGCGTAATACAATTAATAAACCGTGGTCGTCCAGAGGCTGTTACACTCTGTTGCCTTTAAACCTCCCGCCGTCCATGCGTGATGCGGCTCTTGCCCCTTATATGATTCGATTGACTCGAGCAGCCGCAGGTCTACTTACCTGCTGTGCCTTTGCCTACTATGCAAAAGACTGATGTGCTGCGCTACAAGCGTGCTACAAGCATACCCGCAACTCTGGATCTCGCTTTTCGGGACGGCGCGACTATAGCGAGCAGTCGATAAGACAGTTCTACGCGTGTACTTGGCCGCGAGCGGCGAGGCAGCCCGCAGCGACGTCAGGGAAAACAGGGAAAACGTGACTTACGTGACACTCGCGCACGCGATTATTAAACGCACACGAGGTACGTACTTAAGGTATAATTATAGCCGCTTTGGCCCGTGCGTTCGTTTGCTCGCTTGTTTTACTATAGCCGAGAGTGCCGGTGAACCGATCGATCGATCGTCCAAATGTTTAACCTAAAAATTCGGCTACTGCCCTTTGCCACGGACTCGTGAGGGACTCGTCCGTCTGATGGTAGCTAGGTATCCGTACCTATGCTGATCCCCTACAGTACGACCAGCTCGGCCTGCACTCATTGCCGTCGGGCATATTTCGAAGCATTTAAAGAGTCGACATAGCGTGGCTGCGGCAACGTGCGAGACGATGCCTCTAGATATATATATATATATAGATATGTGCATCATTACACGAGCGCCGAGCGCTGTCTCGCCGTGAGCCGTCTACTGCGTGCGTACGTGTGTGCGAGAGCGTGTCGCGGCACGATCGATACGCGGCTCTTTCCCTCTCTGTCTCACTCGCAGGCCCGCAGCCCCCGCCGCGTCTAAATCTACTCCACAGTCCATACTGTAGGTATATACGTGTAGAGCCCATAGAGTCCGCAGACTCCCGTCGCGCCAAGCGTTTTTCTCGAGGACGCGGTTTTTTTCTCCGCGAGTGAGAGGCCCGAGAACCGAAGCATGCCTGATGATGCAGTGCGCACTGCTGTCCCGGGCGCCTTGACATAGCCAGTGTGCTGGCTTGTTGTGGAAAAATCGAGCTGTTCGGGGAGTAAACTCGCTGGAGGAGCCTCGCCGAACCCGCCGACAGCGGGGACGAAGCCGACGCCGCCACCACGGCGACCACGTGTGAGTTGAGAGATCTGACCGCGTTTCGCTGGAGCAGCTTTTCGGAGTAGCTCGTATATGTACATTTTGGAGCAGCGGGCACGTGCGCGTGCTTATTTGTTTTTGTTTTGATGTGGACTCGAGCATACGTACTTATATATACCATGCTCGTAAGCTTTCCACTCGGGATTTGGAGATCGGGCTGCTTTTATTTCGTCGACGATCCAAAGCAGCTTTGATTCCAGCCTGACTGTGGATTATTTTTTTATTCAATGTTCATTACAACAGATTTGATTGAATATTTGCCTTTGGTTTCAGAAAATATAAGCAGCCTGCGCCTAGCCATCGAGAATCTTCTCTGCGAAGCTTGCAAAAATTCGGAGCTGTGGCTCATTCTAATCAACTTTTGAAAGGAGACAAGATGCCCGCAGTGAGTGTTTGTGACCCACTGGCAGTGGCCATACGCCACAACTTGGATACTGCTGGACAATCAAAGTCCCCGGATGATCTGAACATAGGCTTGGCAGGCAGTGCCCCTCGAATACTGCGGACAGAGTTAGACTACGAGGAGGCTGATAACTACAGGTCTAATGTTCAGGATCGACTTAAGAACAAATACATGGTTCTCACTTTACCCAAACAGGAGGACAATGGCAAGGTCAAAGATACAGCAACCTGTTCGAAAAATTCAGAAAAGAGTAAAGAGCCCAGGTTGCCAGAACCAGCAGTTACCCTGTATGCTCCGGATAAGGTCAATCTTGGGTGGGACAAAACGCATAATATGCCGGTTGGTGCTGGCATGTACAATGTTGGAAATACGTGTTACCTGAACAGCACCTTGCAGGCCCTCTTTCACGTTCCAGCATTAGTAAATTGGCTACTGTCCGATGCACATCACGAATCAAAGTGCGACCAGAATGGTAAGCAGTTCATCAAATCTACATATCTTTAGTGTATCAGGCATGATATTATTTTGTAGTCACCATTTTTTTCTTTTTTGCACATGGAACACTGATTAGAGAACTTTTGTCTTATATTCTTTAGTATCTAATAAGTAATAGTGATAGGTATGCACATAGTTTTAATTGCCATTAGTGTGCCTCGTATTAATTCATGTCTCTATGCACTATCCTGACAAATGCCCTGTAGTTGCACTTTTTACTAATTGTCTGTTTTATCTGAAAAACAGTCAGGCATCATTACTTTTCAGATGCAGCTGGTGAGTGCCTTACATGTGCAGTATCTAAAACTTTACAGTTTAGTCACCAAAAGTCTGGTGAAGCAATCAAGCCTTTTTATGTTTACAATAAACTCAAACGTAAGTGTTTATTATATTTTAAAGTATGATAATTTTGTTTCAACGTGCATCAAATGTACTTTAGTTGTTTATTCTGAGAAAAAATTTCATAACTTTTTCACTCTGGTTACAGTCATTTGCAGAACAATGGTGCCGGGTCAGCAAGAAGATGCTCATGAATTTTTACGTTATCTATTAGAAGGCATGGAGAAGGCATATTTAGCCAGACATAAAGCATTAAAATTAGACAGTTATTCAAAGGAAACCACTCCTATTAATCAAATTTTCGGAGGATACATAAGAACTGAAGTAAAATGCCTTCAGTGTAAACACGTCTCGACGACGTTTCAACATTTTCAAGTAAAAATGATCACATGGTTATTGATGTTTACGTGAAAAAAGATCGACTAGTTTTTTATGTATTACTTTTGCTTTCCAGGATCTACTATTAGATATTCGAAAAGCTGGTACACTGGACGAAGCACTAGCCGGCTACTTCAGTCAGGAGCACCTCGACAACAACGACTACAAGTGCGAGGCGTGCAAACGACGAGTACCGGCTACGAAACAGTTCATCCTCGAGAGACCACCTAAAGTCCTCTGTGTTCAGCTGAAACGCTTCAGCGTGCTAGGAGGCAAGATTTCGCGGCACATAGGCTTCAAACAAACCGTCGACATGGGCCCCTACGTAAGACGCCAGCCGGGGGAACAACCCAGCAAACTTATTTATAGACTCGCTTCCATGGTCACACACATGGGCCCATCTGTCAATTGCGGACACTACACTGCCATAGCACAAGTATCGTCAGGCAAATTTTATTCCTTCGATGATTCTTCCGTGAGTATTAATAAGCTTATGTTTTCTCGGACACTAATTTAGCTCAAATAAAGAAGTAGCATGATTTGGTTTAAAACCATTGTAAAATATGAATATGTAGATCATAACTGACAACTAGTACTATCAATTCTTAATCAAATCACAAATTGTATCTCACTTTGTTGTTGAGAATTCTGAGAAACCTTTAATTTTTTGGCTCAATTTGCACTTTTTGCTTCAATAGGTTCGTCCAATTAGTCTGAATAATGTGGTCAGCACCAATGCGTACATAATGATCTTTGAGATGGAGCCGGCTTCCGCAACAAATGGCCAGGCTCACGGCAGTCAACTCGTGAGCTCGAAGAACGACGTCTCTGCTTTGTCCAAAGGCAATCAATCCTTCTCCTATACAAACGGTATATCCAGCAAGACTCTAGACAGCAACGGTAGCAGCAATGGCAGCAAATCGTTGACTTCAAACCCTAGTGGCAGTAAAAATGGTGAGAATTGTTCATCTAAGCTTAAGGATGAACAAGGAGCGCCAACGCCGCCGCCGCCCCCACCCTTACCTCCGTTGCCACCTCCTAGCCAAGCCAGACGCAATTTCATTGGACCACAACTACCGCCTCATATGGAGAAGAATAGGTAAATTTCGTCTATAGTTCATTTATTAAATATTTTAAAAATTAACGAAACAATGTAATAATAAACACTTATTTCAGACTACAAGAGTCATCAAAGAGTGGAAAGTTGGTAGATTATGATGGTAATTCGAGCGATGACGAGGAGAACAATGGCTCCTTAAAAACGAATCGAGACGATCGGGATGTTTTTAAAACAGTCAATAACTCGTCTAAATCTGTCAAGATAAGTAGTAACGGGCATTCGTGCTCGCCTAAGGGCTCGAAATCGCCCTTGAATCATAACGGTGGTTTCCATCACACGTTGTCAAACGGTATCGATGAAAAGACCGAGCCCGGTAGTAATGGTAGTAGTAGTGGCTCGTCTTCGCGGAGTTCTTCGCCCAAGAATGGCTCAAGCAACGGCAAAGAACAGTACAGCGGTCCAGTTGACAAATCCAAGGAGAGATGGACAGCTTACTCCAAAGCGCGAGTCGACTCCGAGCAGAAAGTTTACACAAAAGCTTCCGCTGCTATTAACAATAAGGGATGGCAAGTCTCTAAAGATAGCTCCTCACCCTCGTCCAACACCGCGGCTAATGGCTGGTTAGTCTCCGACAATTTGTCGTAAGTCAAATTTTTGTTGGTCGCTTATAACAATGCGTCTCTGTTTCATTTTATATGCTCTTTTGTGTATAAACAAAGTCAGAGTGACAGCTGATCTGAGTATTATCAGTGATCAATATAATAATTAAATTACATTTTTTTCCTGAACGTGTTGTTAACAAGTAGACTCGACCTTAGTTTTATTGAAGAACATTTGCTTCAGAAAATGTGAATATTTTCATTTAAATTTTTATAATTTTAACCGTACAATTATCGTTTGTTTCAGGGACGAACCAAATAGCAACAGCAGTAGATCTAATAACCATTCCGTGACTCCGAGTGCAGCCGAAATGAGGAGCTTCAATGGAACTAATCGTTCTGAAACTATATCTCACCTACAAAAATCTACTCAATGGGCCTACGGTAATACAAGTGGTAAGTACTCCTCAAATGTATTAAATGTAAAAAGGTTGGATAAAATTTGGGAAAATTGTCTAAGGATCACATGTGTTTTTTCCAGTTCCCAGTTGGAATGGGGGAAAAGCGCGTATCGATCGTGAGGTCGATAACGAGCGTCGCCAAGAACGCAAACGTCCCTTTGATAATGATGAAGATGAACTCGATCGTGGTCGCACGAAGAAAGTTAAGATGCACCATAAAGATTACCGCAATGACACTAAGTACAATCAGTTCCAGGAGCATCATAACAACAACATCAAGTGGAGACAATTGTCAAATACACGCTACCGTACCGGCAATTGCCATTCATATAATGGAAGACCACGGCACGGTGGTGGCGGTGGCAACTATAACAGGCAACCCTACCACCGACATCATCACAACAAATCGAGAAACAATTGGCGCAGATAGGAAAGAAGATTACGTGAGTTCGGCGGTGACGTTATCCTTCTTAGTTTAGTTACGCTGCGTTCGGCGACGGCCACGAGACGCGATAGACTAGGTTTACGAATATAAGCAGATACTAAGAGCGAAGATTTAAGCAAATCGAAAATTACGTGCAACACAGCTAAAGCGATAGAGCTAGAATTTAAATTTACGGCGTTGAAGAACGATGAAAGTTTGAACGATTTAAAGGGACTTATAATATTGCTGCTTTATTTAGTTTTTCTTCCTTTTAATAATGGCTATATTAGAGTGTGATAAATATAGTCCTTTGGCAATAATTTTATTCTAATCGACTGAAACAAATCTAAAAGCCAAAGTTAATCGATGAATAGTTGTATACAAATAAATTTATAATATATAAGTGCATGAATAAATAATGAAATCAGAACAAAAATACAATCACAACTGATCAATTCAACAGATATATTGTGAGATTGTACGAAGTTATATTGGATTTCCCGTTGTTGTTATTTCACCGATTTTCCGCAGTAGACCTATTATTTTTATTCTTGATCATTTTCAGCGTTCTTCAACTAAGTATAATATTCAAAAAATCTTAATCGCGATACTATTGTAAACAGCCCATATGTGTAATCGAATTTATTCCATTGACGTTTGTAAGTTTATTTTTAATTTCTTTTCGTATTGAAAAGTAAAAAGGTATATAAAGCGTGTTTAATATGCTCGTTGCATTTTGGTATGCTATTTTTTTGTGCACTCCTACATACACGTGCATGTACGTATACGCAAGTTCCTTGAGAAACAAAAGAACAGACAATTTGAATATATAAAAAAAATAATAGACTGCAGTTGTGTATCCTGGTATACACGGTTCCCATATATCTACATTTTTAATTACTCGTCACTCGAAATGCATACTTTATTATTATTTGAAAAACACAATTTTTCGAAGGCATTCTACGTATGTGAAAAAGATGAAACGAGAAAGTGAGTTTTACATTGATATTTTGACTCACAAAACTTATCGAATTGCTCTTAGCGATCCATTTTGAAACTCGGTGTCCTTAAGAGAATATATTACAATGTGGATTACAAATATATTAGACATAAATTATGTATAGTTATATATGCTGTGGGAAATACATTTTTTAAATCTACGAATACATTTTATTTTAGTACTGACAAAAGTTGAGAAAATAAAACTCCCTTTTTTTAATGCTAATCAAAAACTAATATATGACAAACCAATGCGTTAGTGCCATAAAATTACTTTTTTATTGCTGCAATAAGACGCCACCGATTCATGTCAGTGTTAAAACAAAACTCGCAGGATTTAATTAATGTCTATCTCCATGTACAAATAATATGTAAGCCATACAGAATAATCATATTGGTCATAATACGAACCTTGTCTTTTCAAGTATGTTCATTTACAGCTGACGTAATTATTTGCACACCTTATCACAAATGCGAAATTTGTGCATCGCATAGACCTGATGTATAATTTTATACATAAGTGTGATTCATCTAAACTCGCATACATAACATAAACACAATTATGCAAAACTTTGAAATTTTGAGGCAAATGAATGACTTATGATACGCACTCCATATCTTCCTGTGTCCTACAAACATACCGCAATGTAGGCTTCCGTTTTTCTGTCAACAGACATAGGGATACAAAGAATGATAGACAAATGGGGCTATTGCGTATTCTTTAGTACTCGTTTTATGAACATAAAGGAAATATTTTCTTCTATCATTAATAGACGTGAGTCCTCGCCAGGAAAGTAATCTAGATCGGCAATTAAACTTCCTCAGCTTTAATGATATTTTGAACGATTGATCAAAGTTTGAGCTTTTTTCATTTTTGCACTGTACCTAAATTGTAAATAAATTGAAAATTATAATATGTACAATTTTCTATGATAAACGTAACATGTTGTTTTATCTTTCAAATGACTTGAATAAAACGTTCATTTTAAAATTTTAGGTGGTGTGCAAAAATCTGTACGTTCATGCTTCGAATGGATTTAAAAGTCTGATTAATTTGCTCCTTAAATTATTTTTGATGCTCAATCGCATCTACGGTTATAGAATGTAGCCACGATAATCAATAAGTAGCATTTCAAGAAGTAACAGTTTGTACATAAAAGTGAATAAATCCAGACTTGCATTTATAAATGCAATTTAAATTCTTTTTTTTTTTTTTTTGTAAAAGTGCACGTACCATACACAAATACAAGAAAGTATAAACGCTGGTTCTTTTATTGTAATGTTAAAGTTTTGCGCGTTCAATACTCCGGAAAAACGAAGCAAGCTGGAAAGCTATTGCGTGCTTGGGAAGATATTACACTGACTGTGACGTAATTATATGTCGAATTGATTGCTTATTAGAGAGAATATACGACTCAAATCTCAATCACTTCTTCATTCTCCCATTGTACACATATAAACATGCGCGCGAGTCCCCGATTGTAAAATAAGTTGTAGTTTTAGGGACGATATGATGGTAGGAAGAAGCCGCAACTTTATTTCAGGACAGAGCGTAGAAGGAAAGAAAAAATGAAAAGCTGAGCAGAAGGGAACATAAAATTATGATGAAGGTAGATTGTAGTGTTATATAAGACGATTATTAATTGAATGCCGAACTATAATTGTGTACGGGCGACAAGCTGTCTGTTGAGGATGATAAACAAAAGTAAATAAAAAAACACTAAATAGTTAATTACGATGATAAATGCCATTTGTATGTCAATGCACGCGCGTATATTACACGCGTGTATTCCGAAGTATGTTCACGATGTGAGAAAGAATCGAGCGAGCAATGGTTGAAAAACTGCTGTGCGTAAACTATACGTTTGTATAGAAGTGAAAAAATAAGAGCACGACAAAATAAGCAAAATAAAAACGTAAAAGTCAGGAAAGAGAAGATATTTGTAATTTTGTTTGATTTCTTCTTTCTTTTTCGGTCAAATCAGAAAAAATATCTAACTAGACGATGGACGTGTGCTTCCGTAACGAAAAGAAAAAGAAAAGATAGAGAAATAGATAAGCTCAGCGAAGATTCTGCTATATTATTAATAAAACTGCAAGAAGTATTGAAATACTAATTTACCTACGATGTACCATACCAAATTCAGTACTTGTAAGAAGCTTCGTTTAACTTTGGCACAAATCATTATTTTCTTTATCGCCGGCTATACCTGCATACTTTATTATTATTATTACACGTAGCCGCTCCGTTATTTGTTTGATGTATACCGCTGCTTCCGTATCAAAAGTGGCTCTTTTGTTTTTCTTTTGTTTTTTTTTTTTTAATTTTTTAATGTTTGCACCGCACTTTGTTGTAATTTTTGTATTTATTTAAAATCAGGGGAACTATTGTCAAAACGAATTTCTCATTAAATATCTTAATTATAAAATTCACTTATTAGCTTTTGTAAGAATACGAAATATTAGCGTTATCGGTAATTGAGTAGATGAAAAATTATTTGCAAATGATAGACAAATTAATTGGAAGAGTTGCTTCAGAATAATTTCGAACATAAACGTATTCAATATTTTTATAAGTACGAAAACACAATAAAATATTAATAAAATAATTATGAAATTTCAATATATTGTGAACATTGCTTTACTACCCTATATAATATTCGACGACAACGCTCATTGATATCAAGATTTAAAAAAAACTGGCAAAAAAGATTGGCATAGTGAATAATCTTGGCTTTTTTGTGGGCGCCACATAAAAGCCTAGTTGGAATAAATTGACTTTTTGAGGATTTCTTTGTAGAAAGGAGTTAACGGTTTGATTGTTTGAAATACACGAAACTATAGGGAAAAGCCTTTCGGCATAAAAACCCTTTTATTTTGCAATTAAACTACACTGAATGCACTTACATTAAGATGAACAAGAACGAATTAATTCTTAACACGAAATACGAAAGTGAACAAAAGCACGGCGTAACGTCGCGAAGAACATTGGCGCAGCGCACACGACAAACACGTGGCTCGACGATTAGATACACAGAAATTATAATGCGAAGCACTCGCACACACAATTTCGATGCGAAGTAAAAGCGATTTGAGTAGTAGGCAAGGATGTCTGGCAGTCTCTAGGAGACGAAATGATTTGATGTAAGCAAGGATGCTCGGCAGTCTCTAGGAGACAGAGTCGCGAGGAAGCTCCGCACGCTTGGAAGATAGTCGGTGACTGACGGACGAGCCGCGCGAAAAAAGCGGGAGCGTCCCGTTGAAAATGACTCAGTAGGCGCGCACACACATACACACATATAAAAATATATGTATATCTATAAGCAACTGCAAAAAAGGTTGTGTTGAATATTAAGACAAGCTAACATCTTTAATTTTAGTAAATTATGTTTATATAACTTAAATTAATTTACTAACATTACAATATATTTGAATAATAAATTACATAACATTAAGAAACAAATAGCTGTTCCATCACCAGGAACAGATATAATTATATCATTTACTTTTACACAACGCACTGATAAATTTACAAATATACCTACAGTTGTATACAAATGTACAAAGGGGTTGAGTATTGAGATACCATGTTGACTTAAATGGAACTGAACCAATTGCCAGATGTAAAAGTTTCAGTTACATTATTAATAGTGACTAGACTATAAAATATCTTCCAAATCTGGCCAAGGAATCGGAGGTGCAAGTCTTAGTGAAACAAGTTTGTTTTGCTGCATAAAAGCTGGAGGTTCCAATTTTTTTCTTTCCTGTAGGTTAATTGTTGGCGTTTTTATTCAATCTTGTTAAATTCTAAATCTAGATAAATATTCCTGAGTAATTGATTACCTGAGACTCTTTAGAATTTCCACTTCGAGGGGAAGGGGGTAAAAATTCCGTAACAGGAAGTGCCCAACCTTTTGTATTCAAGCACTCGTAACATAATTTTGGCTCTGATAAGCATTCCAGATGATATGTATGATTACAATTGAATACTACTAAACAATTGTTAGCGTGAGAAAGCACTCTTCTGCAAATAGGACAAATCAAAGAATGACAAGTTCGCGCTTTGCCAGCTTCTCTAAAATAAAAAAAATAAAAAAACTGTTAATAATTTTAGTTTGGAAGCAGAAAATACTTTATGCAGTTTAATTTTTACCTCAATGAACTTTTCAATGCTTCATGCAATTCCAGACTAACTAATCTCGCGGTCGTTTGTACGAGAACTTGCTCGTATCTAGACTGAGCTAAAACGCCAGTCAAAAGCTGTCTCACATCTCCCATTGTACCACCAGTAGATAAAGGTTGCTTTAAAATATGCTCTAAAACCGTCGACAGAGCAGTCGTACCGCTAAGAGTCTCTAAAATAACTTTTAACAACTTTTCACCTAGAATTTTGCTACCTGCGAATAAATTTGAAGCATGTAAAGTATATACTCAACTTACTTTTAGCGTAATTAAAATACATACGAAGACTTACTTTTTTGAACATCATTATTAGACTGCAAACTTAATACAACGTCAACAAGTGGTATCCAGTCAAGTGTTCCTGCTGATCTCCTGCACAAGCCTGCTAGTTGTGTTGTAATTCTAACGGCCTCATTTTCTGTGGATGCATTTCGGTTGCTCTGTATATAAAAAATCTTTCTTTTAAGCGAACAAGAAAAAAAGGTATAGGAAAAATTTGACAAAACTTGACTACACTAACACTTCTTACCTCATTGGTAATCTCGGTAAGTCGACCAAGCAGAAGATCAAAGGCACCATGATAGTTACCCAATTGTTCGAGTAGTTCTGCCTCTGCATCTTTGCGGCTTGCTTCTTTAACTACTTGTAATGCACGTGCTGGCTGAATACAATATGGCCCTTGAAGGTGTTTTAGCACCTACGAAAAAGTGAATCAAATAAATCAAATAATATTTGTTTGTTCTAGCTTAATTTTACTTACCCTATCAGGTTCAATATCACACATGAGTTTTAGAAATCTCTCTAACGCTTGCGGTGGAAGTTCGACTTTGGCTGAAAAAGAGGTCTTATCCTCAGGCGAAGCCTCCTCTTCTTTATCGGTTGTTTCAGGATCCTTCTTATCGCTTTCTGTATAAGCATGCAGTGCCGACAGCAGAGCGTATTCGCACTGCGAGTTATCGCGCAAACTTTCAAGGATTCGATCTATCTGGTCCGTGAGTCGCGAAACAATGATACTCGCAAAACCCGACGCATCGATGCTTACCAACTCGGAGGCATGCTTTTTCACGATATCGTCCAACTGGATGGTAGGTAGCTGTTGTATTAACGGTAAAACTTCAGAATGACGCCGTGGGTCAGCCATCAGACACTCGCAAACAGATTCCCAGTCTCCGCGATTCGTGTGCAACAGCTCCAATACTCGCAAACTGATGAATTGATTTAGCGATATTAGAAATTGCTCCAAAAATATTATAAATTAAATATACCTAAATGTAAGCTTACAAATTAGCTTTGCGAGTAAGATTTAACAAAGTTGATTCGATAACGTTGTTGAGTTTGTTTCCGTGCAGCAATTTTAATATGGCATTCTCTCTCTTGACTTTATGCTCACTATTTATCTCAACGCATAGTATCTCAACGATCCTATGAAGTGAATTCGACTCGAGATTCACCGTGCACTCAATGACTTCGTCGACAATGAAAACCAGTACAAAGATTTTCTGCTCGTTTGTCAAATAATCCGAATTCTCAGGGCCCATCGGTGTGCTCGCTGTAACTATATTGAAAAGTATATCCACGACCCGCTGCCGCTGCCTTAGACCCATTTCCGACGTAAACTCGGGCTCCTGAAAGGCCATCGCTATCGCGTCCAGGAATCCCTTGGCGTCGAATCTCAGCAGCGTTCTAAGATACGGATACTGTCTCTCTGCGTCGCTGGCAAGGCTGGAGTGTTGGGACAGCAGTGCCCTCAGAACGTCAGCCTTGACTTTGCGTGGCAATCCCTCAGGTAACTCGCTCTTGCGTGGAAACTGCCGGCCTGTGAGACAACAACTTGCATAGACGAGAAGCGCATTACCGAGGTTTATGCAGTCCCATGGCTGAGCACTATCTACGCTATCCATTAAATATTTTTGAAGCGTAGGGACTAGTTGATGGATCGGCGCTGTATAGTCTCCCAACGCTGCCGTTTGCAGATGAATTAGCGCTTCCCAGAGCCCTCGCTCGTTACATACTGTTGTTACCTGTGACACATAGTGCTCGTAATGCATTCAACAATGTGTGATTTCTTACATATACTTATTGACGTGTAAACTACGCGTTGGATTAATTTACCTACCTGGTGAATATCTAAGCAGTCAACATTCAACAGGATAATAATCGCCTGCAGCGAGTCAAGCCGATCTTCCTGATTGAAAAGTGCAACGAGTTGCTGAGCAATCAGCGGTGGCAACTGAGGAGGCAAACTTTCTTCCAATAAAGGCGACTCGAGTGCTCTCAGATAAATCCCTCGTAAATTCTCTGATTCGGACACCAAATCCCAGAGTTTGCCAAAAAGAAGCTCCGTGCTTTCGAGCTGGACACAGTACTCGACGCAAGTACCGACAATCTCAAGCTCTGCGCTGTTGCTGGCGTCCGAGGTGGTCGAGAGCTCATCCATATAGCGTACTAGAACCTGGCAAACTTTATCTTGAACTATCTGCTTTCGGCGTTGCTTCGAGCCCCGAAGACCAACTACAGCTTTGCCCTTGTCCCGGTAAAAGTCTAGGCCTAACTCCAGAGCTTCTCGATAACGTTTCTGAAAGGAAATAGGTATATTTCAACTTGTGAGCACTGAGGCTTAAACAATCAAGGTATTGCGGCTTTTTTTATGATTATCTACAAGCACATATATTTTTTCGTATCACCTGCATTGTTAGGTGCCTCAACCTCTCAGTCCAGGTTCTTACGCAAATAGCGTGCAGGCTCTTCATGCCGAGCAACAGAAGTTGCGATCCAAATGTAATAACGGTGTTATAACAAGCCCTCTCTCCAGCTAAGGCCATCGCTTTCGACACGTTCCCACCGGTTGACAGGCCCTTAAAGTGGCTTGAGGCATATGATAGCCCGACGTTGCTAACATCTAGACTCTCGAGATTCTCCTGTGTACGTACATCCAGCAAGTGGAGCTTCTCGTGGATATCGAGCACCGCCAGCGAGCGCGAGTTCATCCAGCGCAGGCAGCTCATCGTGTAGTCTAAGATAATGCGCCTCAGGGGCGTCAGTCGTACGCGCATTCCGGCTTCACTACATACCTGAGAATTTTTGTTTATTTCTCTGTATCAATCTAGTTGTTCGAATTTGGAAAAATTTCAAACAAAGTGACTTACTTGATAAAAGTGGATAATATTATCCCTACCCAAAGCTAAGACAGGGTCAATAATTCGCGTCGCGTTGACAGAGCGTATTACCACCAATTGCCAGGCGACCTGAGGAGGAGCTATGGGAGCACCATTTAACGGATGAGTCAGCACGACGCGCATTCTGGGTCGTATGCACACTACGATAACTTTGGATAAAGTCGCCATTGCAACAAGCGTGTAGTTCTTTAACGGGTGAATGGCCAGTTCGTCGAGAAGTAGAGGCTCAAGACTGCAGACCTCTCCTCTGGAGCCACTAAACAAGCACTTGCTTTCACAGCCCCTTACACCCATGGTTCTGGTAAAAGTCAGTTCAAAAACTGAGCCACCACTATCGCTGCAAAGAGCCAGCTTTGGAGAATCTGTAAACTGTAGAAAGAGATGTACCATTACCTATGAATCATTTTCAATTTCAATTAGCAATACCTTGACATGCAGAACGGCAGTTCCTGGTGGGTGAACATCTGTCAGAGTTCGAAGTATTTTGCCATTGGAGCTGTCAATCATGAGAATGTATCCTTTGGCGAAGCCTGCAAGGATTCTGGTCCCATCATGATTGAAGCAGAGAGCGGATATGGAGCCTTGATGTCTTGTGTCTCTATGACACCATCTCAAAGTCTGAGCTGAATCAAATCCCAGCACAAGTCCATGACTGGTCCCTATTGCGAGCATGTTGCCACCTGCTGCAACAGCACTGGCCAGTCCAGCATTTATTTTTTCCTAGAATTATTGAGCTTATAAAGAATCATGCATAATTAGAGAGAGTTGTTTTTTTGCTGATTCGATGCAAGTAAACAAGTCAGCATTTTTAATTTATTAGGAGGCTTCTTAAAGCACATTTACTTTTGAAACTTACGCTTGCAGAAGCAATCTGAGCGCATATTCCCTTGAGAATGACATGCCTTAGGATGACCCCCGATAGAGGAGGCTGCCTGGTTTTTGGCCTACTTGGTGAGTTCAGCGACAGGAGACTCCCCACGCTAACAGTTTCACTCGTAGATAGCTTTTCCAGAGAAGCAGCAGCGCCCACATCATCGTCCGTACCCGATAACGAGCCACAGTCAGGCTCTGCCAAAATGCTCTCCAATGAAGGCAGTTTGTCTACAGCAGGGATGGCATATTCTGCATCGTCCAGCTGAAAATTGGCAATAGTGGACAATCACTAGATTATCGAGTATAGCTTTACACGCCTTCTGAAGCCAAGAAATAGAC
Organism: Trichomalopsis sarcophagae; assembly: GCA_024372645.1. Classification (NCBI taxonomy): domain Eukaryota; kingdom Metazoa; phylum Arthropoda; class Insecta; order Hymenoptera; family Pteromalidae; genus Trichomalopsis; species Trichomalopsis sarcophagae. The sequence continues at coordinate 4,251,196 of QLSS01000004.1, forward strand.
GTGGAAGTACACCTCCTCAATATCCAGATTGATTAGGTCGGCGGCAGCGAGGTTCTCCTGCGAACCGGCAAAGTCCGAGTTGGAGCCGTTCTCCTCGGCCATGTTACCGAATACGTGCTTATTTGTTCGGGACAAGTTGTCGCCACAAAGACACTAGGACAACGCACTCCTGATGGTCTCCATCGTCTCTCTCGCAGCTCGTCAGCTCCGTTTGTGCACTGCACATCATATATAGCTACTTGTACAGAGAACTATCAGATTCGATTACGAGACTCGGTGTGCAAGAAAGACAAAGAGACAACAGGGGGGTGGACCGGCGGATGATAAAGAGTATACGCATAGATAAAGACTGCCGGATTCCGTAAATTTTTGATGCCAGGCGACTGGCCGACTGCATGCGCCGCGTCTCATCTGCTGACCTGACTGCTCATGCGCGCACTCTTCAGGACACAGCTGGATTATGATTTATGGATAGCTCGCATATTGTAGTATCATCGGAGGCGAAGTAATTAAAAACCTGCAAAAACTGTGGGAGGCACATAAATGAGCGGTCGATTAACTGAATTCACACTGTATTGGAGGGGAAAGCCTTTCCGCGTAAAAAGCCTTTTATTTCGTTAGCAAACTACATTAAGATGAACAAGAAAAATTAAAAAATTGAAATTATAATGCACACAATTTCGCGATAACGCCGGGCAGTCTCGTCAATTATAGATTCGGCGTGGAGACGAGAGTCCCCGACTCTGTCGGTATATACTCGCACAGTCACGGGGAACGGCCGCACCGCATGCGCGGCTTCCACATGATCATATACTGCATGCATATAGTATCACACTCAGTACTCACACGCGCAGAGTACTCTGCCGCCTGCGCGCGAGCTTCGTCCAGTCCCAGTGCAGTGCGCGTGCGATTTGAAAGAGTGTCTGCATAGTCTTGACTAGCGACAGCAGCAGAGCAGCACGGCGCCCTGAGGATGTCGTGGCTCCTGGGCAATCAGTACAAGCAGCACAGCCAGCCGCCCCCGGAGTTCCCGGGTGGCGCTGCTGGAGGAGCCGCCGGAGGTACAGGCGGTGGTGCCGGCGACCAGCCACCCTCGAAGCTGAGCAAGAGCCAAATGGAGGCCTACAGGTTCGACTCGAGTGCCCTGGAGAGGGCCGCGGCCGCCGCCAAGGAGCTTGAACGCTCGTGTAAGTTGTGTCAGGATCGCTGAGAATCATTGTCCAGAATCCGGGATTTATGTCCTCGGGGTTATGTAAGGTTACGTAAGGCTAGGCGGTTTGAGGTTAGGCCCGCCATGCGCTCCCCCGCGACATGGATCTATAGGTATATACTTGTATAGGGAGTACACATGCCTGCCTACCGTTGATATCAATGAAAACGACCTATGATCGAAGTCTACTCCGCTTTTCCTCTTCTCAAAAGAAATATAAGCAGCTTTTGCGGAACTTTTGCAGTTTATGAACTGTAATAAACGTATGCAATACGTTGCATCATTTTAAATTTCCACTGCTATGAATCTATGATTATGATTTGGTTTTTGACCAGATAAAAATTACCTATACGAAAATTAGATAGTGCAATCTTTATGCAGAGTAGCTCTGTATTAAACTCAATTTGATTCACCTTTATTTCAAACAAATCATTGAATTTTTTTCATAGCCCATGCAAAGGATGCACTCGAGCTGTCAAAGTTGCAGGAAGCAACCAGACAGACTGAGCTACAGGCAGAGCTGAAAAAGTATGAGGCTGGAATTGAGCAAATGAAAGCTGAACAAAAACGCGTAGAAGGGGAGGAGCGCAGAAAAACAATGCAAGAGGAAACCAAACAGCATCAGATGCGCGCACAGTATCAGGATCAATTAGCCAGGAAACGCTATGACGATCAGCTAGCCCAGCAGCAAAGGATGAATGATGAGAATCTGAGAAGACAAGAGGAATCAATAGCCAAGCAAGAAGCCATGAGAAAAGCCACAATTGAGCACGAGATGGATCTAAGGCACAAAAATGAAATGAGAAAATTGGAAGCTGAACTGAAGGCTAAAGCAAAGATTGACAGGGAAAATCAAGATTTGAATTTGGAGCAAATCAGGCTAAAGGCTTCGGAGCACAGAATCACAGTTATGGAGTCTATTAAGTAATATAAATATATTATTTTCATTTGCATGCTATAGACGCCGAAAATTCACTAAAAACGTTATATTTGTCTTAGAACTGCCGGTTCAGTGTTGGGTTCTGGCGCGTCAGCCCTGTTGAAAGATTGGGACAAAATTCTGGCAGCAGCCGGTGGTCTCTCACTAGTGGCCCTTGGTGTCTACACAGCAAAGGGCTCAACTGGCGTGGCAACTCGCTACATCGAAGCACGCCTTGGAAAGCCCTCACTCGTGAGAGAAACCTCGCGTTTCTCGGCTCTAGAAGCTCTGCGTCATCCAATTCAAACAGTCAAGAAACTCAAGCCCAAACAGACGGACGCTCTCCAAGGTGTCGTGCTTGCACCAAAACTTGAAGAGCGACTTCGAGATATTGCTATTGCTACAAAGAACACAAAGCACAATCGCGGAATGTACAGAAATATACTCATGCACGGTCCTCCTGGAACTGGTACGAATCACTGCTTATTTTCTCCCGCAAACGTTAAATTGGATATTTAATATTTATCATTCAATATTAAACAGGTAAAACCATGTTTGCAAAGAAATTGGCAGAGCATTCAGGTATGGACTACGCGATTCTGACAGGTGGTGACTTGGCACCTCTGGGCCGCGACGGAGTCACGGCGATCCATAAAGTCTTTGACTGGGCCTCGACCTCCAGACGGGGCCTTCTGCTTTTTATTGACGAAGCTGACGCGTTTTTGCGTAAACGTTCGAGCGAGCACATAAGCGAGGATCTGCGTGCTATGCTCAATGCTTTCCTCTACCGCACGGGTGAGCAAAGCAGTAAGTTTATGCTGGTACTCGCGTCTAACACACCTGAGCAGTTTGACTGGGCTGTAAATGATCGCCTCGACGAGATGGTTGAGTTCTCGCTGCCTGGACGCGACGAACGTGAACGTCTCATCAGATTGTACTTTGACAAGTTCGTCTTACAACCCGCTACTGAGGGCAAACGAAGACTCAAACTCGCTCAATTCGATTACGGCGCGCTCTGTAGTAAGATGGCCGATATGACCGAGGGTATGTCCGGTAGAGAGCTTGCTAAACTCGGAGTTGCTTGGCAAGCTGCCGCTTATGCCTCGGCCGACGGAGTACTCACTGAACAGATGGTCATCGAGAAGTGCGCCGAGTCTGTCAAACAACACAGGCAAAAGGTTCGGTTTTCAATTGATTCTTCCAGGTATAGCTCTTAGACTAGTTGAACAATTGCTCATTATGATTTCTGTTTGTTACCTAGGTACAATGGCAAAGTGAGCAAGAAAAGAAAGAGTCCAAGTCAATCTATGCCAGCGATAAAGATCAGTCGGCGACTCACGTCCAGAAGAAGGATGTTCCTGCCATTGAGGCATCACCCGAACCCGTTTCTAGTTCTGTAGCTGCCAGTGCCTAAAGCTTGCGCGTCGCAATGGCAACGACGATATTGAAAATCCAAAGTTGAAACAAATTAGAGTTTACAATCTATGGCGAAAGCAAGAAGAAACGTCATGTAAAATTATTACATGACTCGACAGCCATTATATATATATATATATATATATATATATATATATATATATATATATATATATATATATTTGAAAATAGTCAATGAACTTGAATTCCCAATTACGTAGAATTTTGATTTCTATGCACTTTTGTAAGAATTCCGTTATTGCGAATTCGTTGGCATTTAAATGACTCAAAATAGTGTACATTTGTATCGAAGAAAAAAACGCTAATACTAATTAGTTTTGGAAAAAATTCCAAAATTGTTTCATTTATAAATGTATGAATATCAACACGTATATCTGATGTGTATGTAAATACTGAGTTTTTATCGGTGAAAGAATCTATTTTAATAATTTTTTTTCTAATTTCTATATTATATTTTACAAAATACTGTCACAAAAAAATACAACTATACAGGTGCATTTTGAAATAGATCTGTATTGGTAAGAACTCAGAAATAATGCTCAAAAAAAAAAATTCTTTGCAAAAAGTTGAATTGCGCAAGTAATTCTTAAGATCAAGTTATTGTTGTTTTCTGTTAATAAAACAATAGTTTAAAAACTTTATCCTAAAAATCATAGCCTTATTATTACAATGTTTCAAGCTTACACATAAGTACGTGGTTTTATAGTATATATTTGTCCTTTCAAGTAATAATCTGACATCTTTTAATAAAAAATATTATTAAATACAATCTTTACCTTTTGATGTATCATTATAACAATAGGCCTGTACAACCGAAAAGGGACTATAATTTATGTTCAACAAGTCGCCTTACATGGTTTGAAAAAAATTAGACAATTTTCTATTATAAATGAAAATGTTTATTTTTCCTTGATTCGAAGTGGTTTCTTGTAAATATATTTTTCTATTGCTTTGATTTAATTATATGTCGAAATGCCATTTTAATGTTTTATTTTCTTGTTCATGTAGCAAAAATATCTAGAGCTTTAATAAATTTTGTCTTGAAAAACTTACATAATACGATTTTCTTATATGAATACTAAGAATAGCAAATACATTATATCACGAAGTTTAGCTATATATGAGGCAATAGTTTTAATGCACAGCCTTGAAAAATTCAAGCATAATGCTTTCTTTCTTCCTCAAAATTTATTGATCTGTTTGTATATGTATGTACAAAATGTGAAATGTATTTGATAATAAGAATCCCATCTAATTGAATTTATTTAGATTTCAGTTAAACCCAATTTCAATTTGATTATTTCGTGTGTATATTTTTTTCTTAATACAAGCAACCCGGAATCAGCAAAATGAAAACTTAACATTTGGATTACTTGTGAAAAATTTAATCCAACGAAACATGTAAATAAGTAGCGTATAATATGCTTTATGTGATGCTACATTATTAATTTTAAAGGCACTTTAGCTTCACATTTCCCATAAAAATATACTTTTATGTTTTCATTTCGGTAATAAATGTTAAAAATTAATAATAAAAATAATGACGACGACGATGATGATGAACTGCAGTAAACATCTCATCATAATATTGACAAATGCCATAAGAGCGATTGAGTATCGGTATTCTATTTATCTTATTTTGATGAATGCTTATTTTCAGTCTACCTTATGAAAAGCAATCATTGGTATGTTGTTGAGATTTAAAGGTCTCGACTTTTTTTTGACAAAACGCTTCTAAATTGAATGTCTAATCTCTTACTCGATGACCCCATATACTAGTTCGTCTAACACCTACAGTTGGTCGTGCTATAGCACTATATGGGAACTTGTTAATAACAACTTTGTCACACTTTGCCATGAATGTTTTGAGATATTCTTCGGACAATAAACCAAATATGTCCAAGCATTTCAAACGAGGTAGCAATGCCAGCCTAAGATGTGTTGCTGTTGGAATACTGTAACAACGGCTTAGTGATAGATGTTCTAATTCACCCAAATTCATTAAACTATGCACTGTATTAATTGTCAACATTGTACAATCACTTAGGTCCAGCTCTACAAGATTTGGACAGCACTGAACCAAGTCCTTTATATCTAGAAAATAAAGAAAAATAAATGTTTACAGACTTTTGTACCAGTAAGTCGAAAAAATCCAGCCAATACAAAGAGAAAAAAAATTAAGGAAAACCTACTATCGTCAGTCAATGTTTTTCTACAACCGGCTATATTTAATCTTTTGATGGAAAAAGGTAATGATTGGCATAGATATACCATGGATTCAGAGTCTAAGGCGCACCATGCCATATTCAAGGATGTTAATCTGGAATACAAATCAAGATTAATATTCTCCCATGAATTTCATTAGAATGTAGTAAAAAAAAAGAAAGAAAATTAGCAGGTACCTGGTTAACTTTATAATGCTTTTCACGCATTTCAAGTTCATTCCTTCGCACATAGTTAAGTTAAGAATTTCTAAATCTTCATTCTTACTAATTGCTTCACAACTAGTAGTATTCAATGTGCACTTTTCTAAAGATAATTTCTTTAAATATTTACATTTCTTTAATAAATCTGCCAAGAAATCAGCAGATACAACTGCCATTGAGAGATCTAGATATTGAAGTTTACAAGTGTAATCCTCAAAAGATATATCACTATTCGAAAGGAATGCTGGGTTTGCAATTTCAGCCTGAGCTAATCGTAAAATTTGAACACCTCTTGGAAGTATATGTCCTAAAGTTCCTCCAGCTAGAACTTTACTACCAAGATCTAATCTAGTCCACAGAGCTTCATCACGAGCTATTTGACACCATCTTTTGCAAACTAACATTGAGCGAACCTATGTGAAGTAATTATTATGATATAATTATGCATGGTTGTTATGAATTATTATATAACCATTTATTTATTTTATGCATTTATGTACTTACCAGGCACTTTTTTGGAAGCCACTTTAAAATCATCAGAATCATTTCATCTGAAAGTTTATTAAATTTATCTTCTCCTATTACAGATAGTTTTTTCTTTCTTCTGAAAAGATAGAATTGATCCATGCCTGGTTTGTCAACTGCATCATTTGAATCCTCTTTGCTGAAATTTTCCTTTGCTTCTACAAAGTTATCATTTTCAACCCTGGATGCATAGCCCGACTCATTATTTATTGCGCAAAAATTAACTGCATCCTCGTTTTCAAATGGATCCAATCTTTGTAAATTAAAAAATCAGCATGTTTAAAGTAAAAAAATAGTAATATGTCGTGTGAGAAATAAAAATAGTTTACTCGCAAGTCCAATATGAAATATCTTGCTTCTAAAGTTGTTTACTTCATTTATTTATAATAAAAATGTACATATGACGTACATACATAAACTACTTACCTATCTATATTTTCTTTTTCAAAACTATTGCTCTTGTAAGTCTCTTGTGATTCATACAAGGTACTTGCAGGTTTTAACTTGTCAAAGTTTTTTGGAGATATTGTACATTCTTGAGTTTTTAATGTTTGCAAACTCTCTCGACTAGCCTCTCCATCCGCAAGCATTCCAACACCCATGTCTTCAAGAATTTCTGGCTCTACTAGACTAGTGTCACCAGAACATGACCATTTTTCATTCTCCTTTTCCTTTGTACTGTTATGATTGTTATTACAACCATCATCCAATCGCATTCTTTTACTGCAAACATATATTAGATGCAATTATTCACTGTTACATTACAATAAAAATTTTAAATCATTTTGGATCTGTATGTGCAAAAGCTTATCGCATGCACACATGCATACATATATAAATAAATAAATAAATAAATAAATAAATATAAAGCAAAAAAAATCAGAAGAACGTATATGTAACGATTTACCCTTTTGATAAAAATACAAGCATAACAATTGATAAAAGTATCATAATTTCATAAAGAATAAGACAGTGCATGCATGCAACAAGTGGCAATGTTGTAAAACAAACAAGAAATACATTTCTTCTGATTCGCCTACTAAACAAAACATAAGGCTCCCGTTAGCTCTGCTTGCGGGTAAAAACTCAATTAAATATACAGGTTTATAGACATAGGGTATGCATAATATCTGCAGTCCTGGGTGAACAAATTCCATCCTATAGGATTCATCTTTGCACTCGTTCGTGAGCTAAAACCATAGCGTTTAAGCATAGCGAGAAAAAAACAACTGAAGCAGTTGGATAGAAAATTTATTGAGACAACGGAAAACCACGCCATCGTGAGCGGGAAAGCAGCATAAAGAAAGAAGTCATTGCTTACCTGTTGTACCAGCATGTTTCCGCCATCGTAGATTCGATTCCCGCACGGGCGTCTACCAGAAACGCCAAAGTAACTTCTAATTAAGGTGTTTTTTCTTTCAGCAATTATTTAGGCATCGAATGATTTATCTAGTCTCGTTACACTACCCACCTGCAATAATGCTCTGGGTGATGTGGACGCGCGTCTTTCACTCTCTTCTATCTCTCTCTCTCTCTCACTCTCTCCCATGCAATATACAACAGGGTAGTTTCGAATGCCCGCTACAAGGCTAACATAACCTCAATCAACTTCCGACCGGCGGGCGCGCGCTCGGCAGGCAGACTACCGCTGGAGTCTGATGGACTAGCCTAACCCGGACGGACACAAGTACATCGCGCGCGTAATTTCCTTTCAGAAAATCCATTCCTTTGATTCGTATGTTATGCATGTGGTGGCGCTTCTCTACGCTAGCTATATACAGGCGGCAGGCGAAATGGTTTCAGAATTTGACTCTTTTCTTCAATTGCGATTACTTAGTGAGAGCACAAACCGTGGCATTTGCCGAGCGTATAAACCTGTTTTCGAGTATAGGACTTCATAGGCTGCTATTTTTTCAGACGGTGTTAAGAGGAAGAGATCCGAAAGGGATGTAAAAGTTAGGCTTTGATAGAAAACTTTGATTAAAAATAATTTTTTAAGAAAACGAATTGCAATATCCATACGTTAAGAAACATTTGGTGGCCCTGAAAAGGGCCGATTGTTTTCAATGGGATGTAATCTACTCAGAACTGGTGTATTTAGTTACTGCTTTGGTACCTTCGCTCACAGCATGTTTAGCGAGTTCGCCAGGAAGTAGCAGACGAATAGCGGTTTGGATTTCCCGAGACGTGATGGTGGACTTCTTGTTGCGTGAAATCAGACGAGAAGCTTCAGTAGCGATGCGCTCGAAGATATCGTTCACGAAGCTGTTCACGATGATCATCGATTTCGAGGATATTCTTTTACCAGGATGAACTTGCTTCAGCACCTTATGGATGAAAAAACCAAAGCTCTCTCTCTCTTCCTTTTTACTTTGCCCTTTTTCTTCTCAACTGGAACGGCACTTGGAGTCGGAGTAGCGATCTTCTCTGCTTTCGACTTAGAAGGCTTCTTTAAAGAAGCTTTAGGAGCCATGTTACAAATGAAAGTAAATTCAAGCTGTAGGGGTGCCGATTAATAAATAAAAAAGTGGACAATATTTTCAACTGTCAGAATTTTTTTGCTTATGTCACTTTAGCGAAGCGGCGCCGAACCAATTACAAATCGTTCGTCCCCACTCCTAATGAGTTTCGAGGGCGTCGCTAGACAAAGCAACTTGTGGTAGGGAGAGTATGCGATTCCTCATTGGTTCGGTGTTGCTTCGTAAAATCATAGAAGCAGCAAAAAAGTCATGAGAAAAAAAAATTTCATACAAACACTCTGTAGTAAGTTGTCGCTGGTATTTTGTGTCGCATCAAGTGATGTTGTCCCGAGGCAAAGGTTCTGACAAGACTAAGAGCAAGCCGAACTCGCGTTCCAACAGAGCAGGTCTTCAGTTTCCTGTTGACCGAATCCATCGACTGCTGCGCAAGGGTCGTTATGCTAACCAGATCGGTGCTGGTGCACCAGTATTTGGGAATTACCTTGCAGCTGTCATGGAATACTTGGCCGCTGAAATCTTGGAGTTGGCTGGCAATGCAGCTCACGACAATAAGACCCGCATTATCCCGCGTCATCTTCAGTTTGCCATACGCACCGACGAGGAACTAAACGAGCTGCTTAGTGGAGTCACCATAGCTCAGGGTGGTGTTTTACCGAATGTCCAATCTGTCCTTTTGTGACAAATCTGAATCCAACGATTAAATTAACCCTTCCCTGGACGTAAACAATCGGCCCTTTTCAGGGCCACCAACTGTTCATAAACGTATTTGTAAACTAATTTATAATTTTGGTAAAATATAAATATGGCTGATGAATATATTTAAATTTTATATTTCGCGGGCTCTACGTATTGTAGTACACTTATTCACCGCATGTAGCGCAGTTATCGTAAATCGGCTCGGACGATAATGCAGCATAAATAGGTAGCAGTCTATTCACCGGGTGATGGCAGCACGAGGCGGACTCACTGCAGTGCCCTGTGGGCCTGTGCCAATAGAAGAAGAAGAAGGTAGCAGTCTCGTGTTGTTGTGCGTCACAAGCGCTAGTGATACTTATAGTTTATACGAGGTTAACGTATACAGCTAGCTCCGAATCATGGCTGATGACGAATTTGAAGCTGACGAGTAAGTAAATAATTTTAACTGCATCATATTGTTTTTATAAGCGACTCTATTCTACATACAAGTATTTTCATCGCCTTTTCATCGTATCGAAATTTTCTGATATTTTGAGGGTAAATATATGAAAAATCATCCTATAATTGATCTAACCTCAAACTATTGTGTATGCGAGTTTTTTTCAATTCAGTTTATTAGTTACTTGATTTTGTTCATCACATGCTATATAGACAGAATAATAATTTGTTGTGTATGATTTATTTTTTAAATAATTCTCCACTGCTGCATCTGTACTTTTACAATGCTGTTGTCACACGATATTTTGAAATTTCATTTTCTTAATACAAAGATTTGTTTATTAGTGTCGCAGATGAATTTGATGATGTCGAAGATGATGATAATATTGAGTTAGAGCAACAAGAAGATGATGGAGAAAATTTTGAACTAGTAGCAGCTGGTGAAGCTTCTGGTGGTGTTCAGAAAAGTAAAAGGATAACCACAGGCTACATGACAAAGTGAGTTTTACAGCTATGAATACATTTTCTTTTATTCAATCATATCTATTTTCTACTGTAATCATGAATATTTTTCTCTAGGTATGAAAGAGCACGAATATTAGGAACCAGGGCTTTACAAATATCCATGTGTGCTCCGGTCATGGTAGAACTAGAAGGTGAAACAGATCCTTTGCAAATTGCCATGAAAGAGTTAAAACAACGCAAGATTCCTATAATTATTCGACGCTTTTTACCAGACCACAGTTACGAGGACTGGGGCATCGATGAATTAATTATAATAGATCATTAAACTTTTTATATTACGGCAATAGAAAGTATTTTTTTATGTACAAGTTTTTATGTACAAGTTTGTTATTATTATTTGCAAGTATTTCAATAAAAATCATCTGTAAATGTAAAAAAAGTTTTATTTAATGCTGACCATGACAAATAATTAAAATTTAAAAATATAAAGATGAAAATGTTTTTTTTTAGAGTAAATTATTTGATCGGGACATTCCTTAGAGTATCTGCTGTGAGATTTTCGTTCGATGGTGTCAAGAGTGGATTACCACTCCAACACGCTATTCCGCTGCTGTTAATTACGAGATCCACCTGGACAAAGAATAAATCGTTTTTTTACGTCACGTAATCTTTATGCAATAAAAATGGCTGGCTTGTATATGCAACGTACCGCTAATTTTTCCCAGACTTTTTTCTTTGGATTTAAAACTTCATCTGGAGTCCCACTTTCATATCCTTCAACAATGACTCTGTCACCAGGCTTGCTACTTGCTGGAGGCCTTATTGGTTCAACTGCTCTTGTCGGTTCATCGCTATAATGCACAATATTTTTACAATGTAAAAAATGCCTGCCATATGTTTTTATAATTTTACACTAACACTTACACAGAAGCACATAAAACCATGCCGTGCGATGCCACACCTCTAAGATTAGCAGCCTTCAGATTTGCTAAAACTACAACCATTCTGTCTTTCATCTCTTCTATTGGTACAAAATTGACCAGTCCACTAACTATGGTTCGTGGTCCGGATGCCTCTGCCAAATCAATTTTTTCTATGTACAAACTATCAGCATCTGGATGTCTTTGCACATCAACTATCTTTCCTACTCTAATGTCCAATCTTGATGGAACAACTTCATCAGCCACAGGTTCTATAGAATATTAAATATTTAGATATATTATTGCTTATTATATGAATTGAAACAATAGCAGAGAGTATTTATTATTACTTTGTTTTTGTGGAGGAGGGTAAGCCTTTACACTCAAAGATTTCAATTTTGCATCATTTGTAAACTCCTTCCGTATTGGTTCCAGCAACTTATTGAGATATATTTCAACAGCATTCTTCAAATCTCCAGGATGAATTTCTTGTTTGGCAAATGAAGCTTCAAGCTCTTCATAGTTTTCAAAAATAGCATCACCACCTTAAGTACAAAAAAGTTAAATAGTAATACGCCCATGCATATATATTAGTCTCTGATTTCAAAAGAAACACACCAAACTCAGCTGCCCTAGGTACCAGGTATTTCTCTCCTTCTTTCATTAGTGGGAAAAGAACCGATTTGGAGAATGACAAGAGTCCATTGTCCGTAATGTTTCCTGGTTCACAAAAAGCTTTCTTTAGCTTCTTCTTAACCGAAGCTGCATTGTCCAAAAGATCAATCTTTGAGTCTTCTTCAGAAGAAGACATTTTAGCTCCAGCCAATCCTGGGACTAAAATAAATTTATATATTGTACCATTTCTAACATAATTTTTATCGATTATGCAATTTGAAATATAAACTTACCCATGGGATTCATCAAATGAATCCTCTTTTCATATCCCAAAGCTGGCAAATACTTTTCAGCAAAGGTAAAAATTTTTCTCTGATCGACTCCTCCGAATTGAGCATCAACCTTCAAATATTCTTCGTCTAATGCTTGCAGGCCAGGGTACAGCAATCCGGATAACAGCGGATTCGCTACTTGCTTCACCACTTCAGCTCCAGCTTTTTTAGCATCGTGTTCTGTTACAACAGAGCTTAATCTGTACACGTCCAAAGTATATTCTCTGAAAAAGAATACAATATTTAGAATCAATAATGCAATGCGTGTAATAATAATTTTTTTGCAGAATCACAATTCATTCTTTACTTGGACAATTGATAATTTGATCCTTTGACAAACTTCAACTTCTCCAGAGGAACATCAATGGATCTTAACATTGCTTTAATTACAGCTTCATAATACTGTGTTCTCAGTTCTAATAACTCCCAAGGAGCCTTCATATTATCAAGATAAGCATGAAGATCTGCAAAAAGAATTGTGACTTCTACACCAGCTTTCAGGAAGTCTGCGATTTTTGACATGGGAGTGAAGTAGCCAATGTGAGGTTTCCCTGTGGTAGCAGTACCCCAGTAAACCTTTAAATCTCGCTGCTTCAGGATTGTTTTGAGTTTTTCATCGCCAAGCCACTCCCCCAGGTTTCTGGTAATGAGTCGATACTTTTCTTCCCAGGTCAGCTCGCCCATTGTTTTTTTATTACTACAAATAGCAGAATGACAATAGTTCTTGTTACACCAAAGTTGATGGTTGGAATCGAAAAGTGGTTTGATAAATTTCATTAGTTTAAATAATTTGTTAAATGAACGGAGGCTGCGCATCGAAGTTTCTATTGGTAAATCAAGTTATTAATAATTATTGCTAAGAATGCTTGAAACTTTCGGTAGCAATTAATATTTAATATTCTAAATTCTAACTAAAGTTATAATATATATGCACTATTCTTTACGCATGCGTGCGAAAGCCACGTGCATAATTAAGACAATGCAAAGATTGCACGAAATTGGAATATAACCAAATGTTATAGAAAAATGTATAACCTACAAGTAATCGCTATTTCTTCTAGATTTATACAAAAAGGGCCTTCAATTTTCGTGAATTTTCAAATGCATATCTGAAGATAAAAAAGCTGATGTAATTTAGTAACAATATCGTTAAAAGTACGAACAAAACTTTCGATTAGAATTTTAAAACTAGATAAACGCAGCAAACCTATAAAAGCCTTTCTACACCGATTAGATTTCTTGAGAATTCACTATACTCCAACCTAACTTATTACCGGTGTAAATATTACGAAATATCAACAATTATGAAAATGACTTACCTTTAACTTGCCAGATGTCAAGGGAGCTGAAGCAAAAGACCGTGATCCCTGTATAGGTATATAATGTTCCAGCGCATGGACCAAGAATATATATTAAAAGAGCGGTATAGTTGGTACTGTTGGCAGCTTTGTCCAGCAGCGCGGTTGGTTTAGATTACCTACTGAAGTTTAATTAGTTTTGAATTTGGACATGGTTGACGCACCCAAACGCAAGTATAGCGTGATATAGTTAAGATTGATAACGTTGTATTTATTTATGTATAAATATGTCTCTGTTAGACTATTTGCATATACCTATGTACGACATGCAGTGTGTGCGTTTTGATATAGACTTACGCAATCGCGCATGCGCCACTGGTCTGATCTCATATACAAGCCAAACAATGTATATCCAAATCAATCCGATGGCAGATAACGCGATATTTATAACCTAACCGATAGGATAAATCTTAGTTTTGTTATTTTTTTTTAATGTTTAATTAACAAAGTCGATTATGTTGATTATCACGCTTTCCCGATGTTTTAAGTGATCATTTCAAAGAAATAAAAATTCAGCGAAGAGAAGAAGAAATGTCTGTGAAAGCGTAATATACTGTTTGTTTTATATTTATCTATTATATATCTGTATATGACATCGTCATTGTTGCACATTTCATTGATGTAGCATTTGATTAAACAAAAATGACGTGGTAAGTTAATCTCTATGTTTAACATTCATTGTACGCACTTTGATGATATTCTAAGAGTTTAATACCTTGATTCTGTAATTATTCAAGGAATCCATTACGAAAACAATGTGCAACTCAAAGGCCTGCTCCAGCTCAACCTTGTCTCACTGTGGCTGAGGATCGTGAACTAGACATTACGGTTCAAAGAATCATACAGTGGATATTAATTTTTATATTTCTCACACTTACATTTTTTTATTACCTATTATTCTGTAATAATTGTTGATCTTTGTAGTATCGAAAATACAGTCAGAAGGATGATCAAAGAGATGACAAAATATTTGAGTACAATAGAACACTTGAACTCAGTTGATCAACGTTTAACTACTAATTTGAGTTCATGTAGTTTAGTTCATATTAATGATGAATTTAGAAAAATAGTTGAAGACTACCATTCTGTGACGACTCAGGTAATTAATCAATTATTATACCTTAGTGTTGTAGAACTGTTTACAAAATTTGAATTTTTTACAATTACAAAGATAGGAAAAACTGCTCAAGAAACAGTTGCACTCTGTAACAAAACATTTATAGAACCTTTGAAGAAGCTGAAAGGGGAGTTTGGATACATCAGAGATGCTTTGGCTAAAAGAGAAGAGCTTGTAAACAATTGGAAGATTTCTCACGGGATTTTGAAAAAGTACCAAGAAAAGAGAGATAAAACAGCTAGTCATCACGTAAAATTGGAGAGAGAAAGAAGAGCAGAAGAAATAGCTTCCAAAGAGTTGAAAATTTACCATGGAAAACTGCTTGCAGAACTACCTATGTTTCTTGAGAAACGACTAGAGTATTTGAACCCTACAGTTCAGGCACTTATAGCTATTCAGTTGGACTATTACGGTAATTCGACCAAGATGTTTACACAGTTGATGCCTGTATCTAATGCTTCAGAATCACCTTCTAGTGCTACGATTTCAGAAGAAGAGCATCAACAAACGATCAATAGACATTTCAATCAAATAAGAAATCTTACTATAATAAAAAACGATTAGACTGATAGTTTTGAAACTCAATCAAATATGAATTTAAATTTGAGAAAGCTATCTATTATAAAATATATGCAGAATTTATTATGTTAAATTTAATAAGGTCTCATATGTAATATTTTTATATAACTGAAAACTCAAACTGTATTATACTCTAATTTGTTCTAGTTATTATTAATCCTCATGAACATGTGATTTGTTTTTAATGCCTTAATAAAATTGGGGCCTATTGTATGCTAATTAACCGTTTACATGGACAACCGAATTCATTTGATATCATGCTGAGCTTGCAAAACCGACGATTTAAAGTGTAAAAAAAACTAGATTATGATATTTGAATGCGTATAAAGGCATTTTTCGCATTTTATATTATAGCACCGATCAGGGCTGATGCAATAAGGAGCGCGCGCCTCTAAATGCGATCTAAATCTAATGCTATAAAGGAATTTTATGAAAACAGTGCTCAAAGCTACCAATAAACCTTATGTTGCATAATCGTGCGTTGCCAGGATGACATCATCAACTTTCGAATAAAATGCAAGTAACACCTATACCATTCTGACTATTGGGCTGATGAAATTTATGAGTAACTGATCAAACATCGTAGATATATAACATTCATGGTATCAGGAGTCGAGGTGAATTGTAGACGCGTAAGTATGCACAAAAATATAATAAGTCGAAATTGCAATTAATTTTTCAATTTTTTAAGTTGTGAATAAACATGCGTATATACGCATAAAAGGTACTCGAGTAAACTTTGCATGGACGCGTGAAACAGCTGAAAGAAAGAAAATTTCATCACCCAATGCCGGGGAATTATCGAGCGATTCCCCGTTTGTTTGTACCTACGTGCACCTTAAAAAGTATCCGAACAAAGGCCGCCAAGTCGTGCTGATTTATAATTCAGCTGAGTCTACTAGCCAGCCTCGGCGGTGTCTCTACACTCCTCCCGTAAATAGCCTAGATCAATACCTATATAAGCATAAGCAGCATCGAGGAAGTATGATGCCACTGTGTTGGTCGAATTTCAAATATCTCGCGCCTCCCGCGCAGCCGTTGGCCTGCGCGCGCGCGCGCTAAACGGCCGCAGACCGACCAATGGTGTACGACCACATAGTTCAGGCGATCCAGCAGCCAATCAGCCGAGCGTTCGGGAAGCTTCTACACCTCCCGCAGGCCGTCAGATTGGGGAAATCACTCGAGCCAGTACATCGAGCGATATTGCGTCAGCTGGCAGGAGAACCGCGATGTATTTCGAAGCCGTGGCCGAGAGGTCAGAAGTAGCGAGACCAGCCGAGCGAACGCAACTCCACGAGGAAGTATTACTCTCCTAGCTCGGTAGCTCAGAAGAAGCAAGGATATAGCGATTGGGCAACAACAACAACAACAACAACAACGCGTTGAGGCCATGAGCGCGCTCAAGAGCGTAATCATCACGCTGCCCGCGAAGGCGGCGACCGCACCGACCATCATCGACAAGACGGCCGCCTCCAAGCTGAACTTCACCACGTCCATCCTCATGGACAAGATCAAAGTTGAGTCTGGTGCCACACAGCAGCAGCAGCAGCAGCAGCAGCAACCGAGCAAGAAGCAGCTGCCGGTGCCGTCGCCCCTCAAACATATGGAGCTGGACGGACTGCTCTTCAAGCAAGAGTCGAACCAGCCCAGTCGCGGCAAGAAGCGCAGGCTAGATCACCTCACCTGGGAAGAGAAACTGCAGAGGAAGTAAGTTACTCGTACCTATTCTCGATTTATTGACGACTTTACACATACGAGGAAGTAGGTCAGCCGCGCGCGCGCGCGCGCGCATTATTTAGTCTCGCTGCGAAATTGCGTCACTTGGTACTCGTGCGCGCTTAACCATTGCTCATCCTTTTGTTCGGCGTTTTTCAGAAAATTGAAGAACAGAGTAGCAGCACAGACATCTCGAGACCGTAAAAAGGCGAAACTGGATGAGCTCGAGGACGCAGTCAGACAACTCCGCGAGCAGAACGATAGACTGACGAAAGAATGCAGCATCCTGAGAATGCAGAATGAGTCACTCGTCACGGAAACCAGGAGGCTAAAACAGGACAACAAAGAGTTGATGGAGCTGAAGGAACGTAAGGAGGAGCCGACGGCGACTACGTGCGCGACGTGTCAAGCCCGTGTCGGCTGTACTGTACCAGCGCTGGGATCAGCAGTATCCCCCTTAAACCCTCTGCAGCAGGGTGGCACAGTACAGACGGCACGAGCTCTGACCCTGAGCTCAAGCGCCAGCATACTCCTGAAGATCCTGACGCTCTACCTCCTCTCGAAGACCTGTTTAGCGAACTCCAAGCCGACGACGACTACATCGAGCGACTCGAGGAGCTCGCCGAAAGCCTTTTGCGAGAGGTTACCGCTGAGGTGGAAACAAGTCCTCCTCAGTCAAATGAGCAGGTGGGTACCGTCATTGACTGCACTGCTTTGATTATTTATTGACTTAACCATCCGCGAGTATCGATGATTGCTGACGAGCAACATTTTCCATTTCAGAGTCCAGTCAAAAAAGAAAGTACCAAGAAATTTGACGATACAGAAAAAATGGTGGGGCAGACACCAAATTATGTGGAAGCCGATACATCCGGTGGAAGCGTAGCGATAGTCAACCCCACTACGCAAAACATTCCCAAGGCTGTCACATCCATCGTACCAACGTTAACCCTCAACTCGTCCGGACCCATCACAATCGCCGAAAACATCGAGATCAAGGAAGAACCCATGCACGACGCCGAAATGGTCTACGGCACTTATGACGAGGCTACTAACTGTATCACCATCATATACCCAGAGGACGAAGTGATCACGCGACTCTCACCCAACACCATTCCAATTCAAAGCAAGCAATTATTGGCCTCGCCGTCGCACTCGTACGACTCGATGTCCCCAGCGAGCTTACATTCTGATGACGCGGATGTCGCTGCAGGCAAACTCGACTGTACTGCGCACTCCGACGGCGGCTACGAGTCTCACGGATCGCCGGCGAGCTCCGATGTCGCTGGAGCCAATAACGCTCTCACCGATCTCTGGCACGAAAGCTTTTCTGAGCTTTTTCCCAGTCTAGCTTGAGAGAGAGAGAGAGAGAGAGAGAAACGCGAAAATCGCGACAGGTTCGCTTCCGTCTGTGATACGAATTTAGATTAAATTTTTCGTATTTCTTCTTCGTTCTATTCATTGTAACAAGCTATTATTTTAATTCCAAGTTACGATTCAGTAATCATCTTTTGTTTATTTAAAACTTTTCAACCAGTGTTAGGAAGGAAAACTCGATAGTTGCTATCGAGCTCTTTCATTTTTACTGTATATATTTTTTATATATATTGAAATTTGAAATTATTTATGTAACAATAAGATAGATACATAAATTATAAGTTAGTAGACTCGTCATAACATTGTAAAGCGTTAAGTGTAAATATTAATTAAGGCGTTTGTGTATGGAAATACTTAGTTTTTCTTCTGTATATAATATTTATTATAGAATCAAACAATTGTATTGGATTAAAATGTAAAGAAAAAAAATATATTTATACATATACAGATTATATGTATGAGAAATAAAAATTTCAAACTCGCTTTCATATTGCATGAAATACTGTCTACAGCTTGTTCATTTCTTCTGAAACCTATATAAGCCTGAATCTCATTTTGACTTGTCGTAAAATATCCGGCTACGACATGTAAGCATTACCATTGTTAAAGACATTATTGAATGACGTTCGGAAGATTATTATTAATAGACGTATTATAAGAGGAAATAGAACGCACACCTACGGAAGTTCAGATAATTCATTTACGCAAGTAAATAGCTATAACTTAAGGAAGTTAAAATAAATTTATTGTTTACATTCATTATCTTCACAGGCCTTTTCATTTTTAATAACTGGCATTTATTAGTACAGTAATTAAGTCGAAATGCGCCAATAATTTCATCTGTACATGTATCCATTAAATGTACATCATTTGTACACGGAACAAATTATATAAGTAATTAAGTTGCATGATACTGTTATTGCGTAATTCCTCATAACGAAAAAATCAAATATCTTGGCACTAATAAAAATGACTGATCAAACCGTAAGCGTTCTGGCCCGCGATATAATAAGATTATCTACACAATTATAAACTAATATTAGTTAAAAAGACTTTGGTTAGCACCCTTTTTATTACATTATTCTACAAACTATAAATATGAACGAACAGCATATTTTCGATCATTGTCATCATCCCTCATTCTACGACTGAACGGAATACTCAACGCAGTAAATGCATCGCAAAAATGTAGACCGAAATTTGTAAATTAAATTCATCTCTAAACTCATACATGCCACAAGACACTATATTGCGGCAGTGATCAAAGTACTTAATTCACCTTACACATGTATCAAAATTCGTTTCAACGACTGTAACTCAGCTTTCATCTACCTTCTAATGTACATACGATATATAATATTTCATTTCGAAATTGGAGGGGAAGAGCCTCGTTCTGTCACTGCGTATTACTTGCATTAGACTGTACGTAACTCTTCTACGCATAAGTAACAATCAATTCCATACGTCTGCTATGGTGCACATTCGTTTTGTTCAAAGAAAATTTTATCGCATGACGTATCGATTCCCAAGTAGGTCGTGCTATATATGCATATAGCTACGTAAAAAATATTTACTATATTATATTGGTATTATTTTTGTTATTAAAATTCATCGTGTGGCCGTGATAAGATGTGCCGATGGATTCAGCATATATAACAAAACGCTCATTAAATTCTTGCATTACTTTTCAGTTTTAATAGATAGCTCTTGTCTAAGCTAGAGCTATACAGTATATTGCGAACATTAAATATATGTATAGGCGAGAGAAAAAACCATTGGATTTCTATCTAAAATTCGCGATGCACGCATCAAATAAAAACTCGACTCATAAAAAATCTAGGCGTCCTCGCGTTTTCAAATACGCCAAAACCATCGGGTCTTTCGTTGGAAGATAAACATTATTCAAATAATAAGATTCGGCCCAACAAACTTTCTTCCTCATTTGAGTCTGCTGACGCACCTGTTGCCGTTCAACCGAAAAGCTTCTCGAAGCAGCCATGGCAGTAGGGCTTGTCATTCTGCTCTTTGAACGTGCCCTTGTTCAGTTGTTTTAGACAGAAAGCGCAAACGAAGTGCTCGGGGTGAAACTTGCGAAACATGGCGGTTATGCAACGGCCTGTAAAAAGAGAATGGTATAGTCAGTGAATGTACGTACAGAGAAGAGTTTATGCTTGGGATCGATAACCAGCATGTATGGACTTGAAATAGAAATGCATCATAGGATTACTGCAGACGTATAAAGATATCCGTCGCTTTATCGCTAAAGATGACCGAACGAATTCTGCTGAATAAAAAAAATGCATCTCGAGTACACACCTGTAATGGGCTTATGACAACCGGCGCAAAGCGATCCCCTCTTGGCATGATAATGGGTCTCGCAGTAAGGCTGTCCCTCGTGATCGAAGAACGAGCCGCCTTGAAACTTTTGCCGGCAGTCCTGCAATCAATCGAAACAAGGATTAGCAAAGCGTGCGTCGATCAGTATATGCGTATCTTTGAAGGCTCAGTTGGGCGGAGATAAAGCGCGGATCGATCGTTAAAAATAGCTGAGCTTAAGTGAGTAATGAGATAGTTACTTTTATTTCGTGGCTCGATAAGCTGTTTTTACTCGGAGTTAAATCCTGCAAACAATGAGTAATACCGATTTACGACGACCATTTCTAGCCTACCAATAATAACTTTTCATTTAGTTTTCTCAAATTGTCATAAAAATTGGATTCTCTTATTACTCTTTTATCATCTCATTATACATTCACTTGAACTTGTCTACTTTTGACGATGACTTCCAAAGAGGCCCTTCATCTTCATCCGATTGATAACAAGAAGCCGGTCTGTGCGCAGGTGCGACAAACGATCACACCGGTTCCAACAACGGAGAGGATAAGGAGGAAACAAGAGCCCCTAAGACGAGGAAAGAGCATCGCTCAGACATCCACACTCGTACACACATACAGTCCGCGCGTGTAAATTTAGCACGGCATCGACGTCAGCCGGCGCTTCGATTTCGA
The DNA here is from genome assembly GCA_024372645.1 of Trichomalopsis sarcophagae. NCBI lineage: Eukaryota > Metazoa > Arthropoda > Insecta > Hymenoptera > Pteromalidae > Trichomalopsis > Trichomalopsis sarcophagae. The sequence goes on from QLSS01000004.1 coordinate 4,272,814, forward strand.
CACGTCACTGCGCACGGCACACAGTGTGTCGGCACGGCCGCAAGGAATTTCGACGTCGACGTCCTCCTCCTTCACCTCAGCTGCGCGACATGACCACACCAGGTCAAGGTTGCGCGACTAAGGGACGCGAGGAGCATCGCGCAGTTGTCTATCCTACTTGATTTGTTTTTGTTGTTGTTGTTTTTTTATTTGTTTTTTTTTTTCATTCTTTTTTTTTTTCTATTTATTATTATTATCGCGCAGAGCAATGTTACATAATTTTGTATTTTGGAGAGGGAAAAATTCGCACAGGACCGGTATGACGAGCGCGCATACCACTCGTCGGTTCGGAGAGAAAAAGGGGAGATCTGCAGCTGTTTGATTCGGGAAGCTAAAAGAACGGGTGGGTTCGGCGCATGTTCCCCGCCTCATGTAGACATCATAGTTGGAGGTTGCTCTTGACAACGTCGATCAGATAGAGGGCAAAGATAGAGAGGCTCCGCATTAGTTGGAGCCCGGAGGGCATAATATTGGGGTCTGATTGTTTCTTCTTTTCATGATCCGTTCTGCTGGAAAGTGGGTTTTGAGGGAGGGGGGGGGGGGGGAATGCTGTATAGAAATTTTTCACATAGAAAGAAGGAGACGCTCGTTTTTCTCTGGACCGCGCTCACACACGCACAATCATACGCAGACAGACAAACATTCGCTCGATCTGATGCTCTTCTGCCTTTCGTCTCGGCGCAGTTCCGGTCTCACGCCTCCTCCTCCTCCTCCTCCTCCTCTCCCTCTTCCTCGTCGACACCCACGCACTTAGGGCAGAGAGGCTTTCCCTCCATGGCGTAGAACGACTTTCCGGAGACCGGCTTCTTGCAGTCCTGCAATATGCAACAGGCGATAGTTAAGTGTCAGCGAGGGGATGATCACCGCGCGACAAGCCGATCGCTGGTCAACCTGCAAAACGAAGGAGAAAGAAGGCGGGGCGGAGGGAGGGGGGCGAGGGTGAGCGAGGACTGTACGAGAAAGCCTACCCGGCAGACGAAGCAGTCGGGATGCCACTGGCTGTTGAGCGCCGAAATGTAGTTCTCCATGATGGCGCGATTGCAGCCGCCGCACTTGGGGGCGAACATGTCGAAGTAGTCTTGACGGCAGTAGGGCTTGCCATCCCGCTCGTGGAAGCCCTCCTCCCCGAAGGGGTTGCCGCACTGGGCGCAGAAGAAGTGCTCCGTGTGCCAGGTCTTCTCCAGGGCCGTCACGCATTTCTGCAGAACAGAGAAGGAGAGAGTGTGAGTGCAAGGCTTACCGATCCCGCTCGCGGGACAAGCGATCGAGGTGCAAGGAGGGGCGTACGTCGAGGATGGGTCCGTTGCAGTAGGCGCAGCGGGGCGAGAAGAGATTGTGGTAGTCGGGCTCGCAGTAGGGGTGTCCCTCGCGCTCGAAGAAGTTCCTGGTGCCGAGCTCCTGGCTGCAGTGGGTGCAGGTGAAGTGCTCCGGGTGCCATGTCTTGCCGAGCGCGGTGATTACCTGGAAGGGGCAAATGACTCGTTAAATGAAAGTCGCGCGAGTGCCAGGACAACGACGAACGACGACGACGCATCACCTGTCCGACGATGGGCTTCTCGCAGGCGCTGCAGCAGCCCTTCTGGGTTGTGTTGACTCCTTGGCGGCTCATGTCTGCCTGGAGATTGCCGAGCATAGAATCCAACTGGTTCTGCTTGATGTGGGTGACCGACTGGGCGGTCGCCGTGTGGCTCTCGTACTGCGGCTGATAGTGGTGGCTCGTCCGGGTCTCCGATATGTGGACCCTCTGCTCCTGAACCCCACCACCTCCTATTACTCCTCCTGGCGGCAGCGGGCTTCCTCCTCCTCCTCCGCTGCTGCTGATGCTCTGGTACTGCTTGACTACGGTGGCCTTGTTCGGTTTCGCGTACGCCGAGTCCGTCACCGTCTGCCGCTGGTGGTTGCTGCCGTTGATCTGTGCAAAAGTCCGCCAGAAAAACACGGCTTTTATTGGCGCGCTTCACTGCCGATGGCTACCTCTGCTGCCGCCGCCGCCGCTTCTGCTCTCGCGACCAGAGAGCTTTTGGGTATTTTCAGAGGCTCTGTGCTTCGCGGCGACTGGGGAGAGAGAGAACGAGACTCGCGGAGGGGGACCAGAGACGGCGAATCCGCTCCGAGCTGCTCCAGAGTTATAGATAGGAAGAGAGAGAGAGAGAGAGAGAGAGAGAGGCGTATACCGGAAGGTCTTGGCTGCGAAGACGACTGCCAAGAGGAGAGCATTCGACACTCGTCTCGAGCTTCCATTTGAAAAGCAAAAAATTTTCCGTTCCAGTCGCGGGCTGCACACCTATCGATTCGACTCGATGTAATCTACATATCCACGTTGCAGAGAGCTTCCAGAGTGCACGCGTATCGCTTGTTGAGGGGAGCGTAAGGCGGCGGCGTTGCATACATGCATAAGCGCGAGAGACACATGCGTGCGCTAGGCGGAATGGAGGTTATTTCGGTAACCCGGCCGGCCAAGAATGGTCAGGAGCTACTCCGACGTCAATGAGCCTCGTCTCTCTGCCCCTCTCTCCGAATGAACATCCGAGTTCATCTCTCGCGATCTTGGACGACGAAGCGGGCCTGAACTGACGTTTTTCTCGACCCGTCGGGCTTTGTTTATGTTCGTCTGTTCGTCAACGATTGTTAACCGCAAGCTTGACACTTGTTGAGCCTCGGCTTGGATGCTACGTGCCGGGCTTTGTTCAAGCGCTGTCGCTCAGCTCGTATTCCAACATTTTCAAAACTCTGCTCCCAATCTATATGTGAATATTTTGTCAACATTTGCAAATCCGAAAATACACCCCGATGACCTCCAACTGTGTCGCTCTCTGGTATCGCTCCACTTTTCACACTACTCATTCGCATTGCCCTTCTGAATCAACGCCTAGTTTAACCGAGAACAAATAACTTGCTTACGCTAGCAACTATTTGTTGAAGTTAAAAAAAAACAAACACTTTTTTCGACTTATTTTCGGCGGAGTAGACGCGACAAAGCGTGATATCGTAAATTTTCAAAGTGGCTCAGCTTGAGTGCGTTCTTTCTAAAATAGATTTTTATTGAAATAGAGCAACATATACGTATACTACTTTTCCCCGGATTTAGATCTTTCGCTTGTCATTCGGCTTCTTTGCCGTGGTTTTTTCCTCCTCTGCGTTTTCAAGTATAACATGTTGTGCTGTCATTTAATCGAGAGGCCGACTGTTCAATTGTTTTGAGGGCTTTATCGTGATTGATACGTTTCTAAAGTTCAATGAATCGATAAATGTTTAACGATCCTATGATAAATATGTCGACCATTGTTGTTTTTTTTTATTAATCGATCGTTTCTCGAACAATGCAGAACACGCTGTCGGGTCCACTATTAGTCGATGAAAATATCCGCAAACAAAGTTCTACCTGGAGCAGACGGACGCTCTCCACTTAACGCTCTCGTGTGATTTTGTCAGACGCGTATAAAATGAGAAAAGCGATAGAATAGTCAACTTGCCAAATCACTACCTACCACGAGGCTTGCTTATTTTTGTAAATAAAAGTGTTATAAATAAAGAAAATAGACCGTATTTGAGATTTTAAAAAATTTTCTTGGCAAGTTTTCAAAGTTTCTCTCGCGCATATGCAAGAAATAGTTGTCAAACATGTTTGTCGCGCATTTGAATAATTATAATGGATTGGGTATAAAAAATGAAGATATCGTGTACATAACAGCGGCAGCGGCAGCAGCTCACGCGCAGGCAAAACTCACTTTGAATTCGGAGAGCGATGCCATGAGGTCGTCGAGTTCCTTGGTGGCATTGCTGGCGGTCTGTCCGTTGCCGGTAATGGCGTAGCTACGTTCGATGTCGCGCCTGTTGAGCGAGCCATGATGGCTCGGAGGGTAGTAGAGTTCAGCAGAGCCTGGTTGTACCTCTGTCGTCGTCTCCTGGACCGTCACCTTAACCCGCTGACCTTCCGGGTAGTCCCTAAAGCGGCGATCGTTGAGAAGACAAGAGAGGCAAAAATGCTCAAAGTACTCACCCATTCGGCATGCCGGTGCTCAACTCCTCGAGCAAGGTATCGACGGTTGGCCGTCCGGTGGAGAGGCTGCTCGTCGACCGAAGCATCGGGCTCGTTGATTCTGGAACTAGAGGCAATAACTGTGGTCAGCCAGCAGGCATTGCTAACGAAGAAAAATAAAAGCTATGACTTGATCCGCCGAAAGGGTGGTCGCGGATCATGGAAAATCTCGGAAGCGATCCGCGAAACAAGGCTCAATCGGGGCAGCCTAAATCGACGCGATGACGCGAGCCGTTAGATTAGTTAGCGAGTCAAGAGCGGCGATTGGCCAGCGTCCAATCTGGCTTTTCGGCAGTCGAGAGAAGGTCACGCTTCGAGAGACACAACGCGTTGCTGCACACGGGGCGGGCTGTGCATATACTTATCGGAGAGTAAGTATACCATCGAGCGTCCGAAAGGAGCGGCGTACTCATTACCGGATCGGCTACGCGCCAGGTTTTCATATCGACGAGCAAGCCTCGTTATCGGGACGTGCGAGATTCGCGCTAATAGGTCGCTTTAATCGCGTTATTGCGTGGTGAGAGACGAGATGGAAATAGCGTTGCCTTTGTTTCACATTTTATAGTAAAAGCCTGATCGTTCGAATCGGATTCTCGAATTTCAGCTGCGCAACTTTTAGACTCTCTGTGTTGTGAGATTCTTTCTTGTTGTGCGCGGTTATTTTTATCCCAAGCACTAATCCGAAAATAGCAGCTCCTCTATTAAAAAATTCGATACGGAAGAGAGCACAGGTTTTTGTTTATTTACCAGTTTTAATTTCAAGTTATATATCGCCGGATCAATAAGTTTAATAATAGAATATATACAGAGCATGATATTTTTTTTATATGAGACATCTACCTCTGTCGGTGGCGTGAGAATTGTAACGGGCGTTGCTCAAATCTTGCAGCAGGGTGTCCAATTCCGAAAGATTGTTGTTCAGAGACGGCATTTTCCCTCCTGTTCCAGCTTGATTGTACTGGCTTACGCCACCGCCGCCGATTCCTCCTGTTCTCGCTTCCTCGATAGCCTCGCGATTCTGATAGGTTGGCTGCAACAAATGACGATTAAAAGATAGAGACACTGAATTACATAATATTATTTTCTACTTTCCGCGTAATTTTTTAATTAATGACGGGCGTCGAAAATACGAGAATTGATGCTGATATTTTTAGGCGAAGCGCGCAATAAAGTCTAGTGACGCCGGAGATACCGAGCTATCATTGGCCAATTTCCCTGTACGTAAATTAATAATTTTATGGATCTTTATAGAGAAAAAAGTCGCTGCTGCTAGAGAGGGGCTAAAATTTTCGAGTGCAGCGCTGTAAAAATAGCTGAATTGCCCGAGGAATTATATTGTCTTTGAAAGAACGCAGCATTTGACATGCGCGCGACTCACCGATTGCGACTGGAGCGGCGTCGTGCTGCGCGGCACGTGGTTCTCGTAGGTCGGCCTGTACGCCGAGGAGACGGACGTCCCGTGGCCGCGCGTCCCGTTAAGAGAGCCGTAGCCAGGTGTGCTGCCAGTGCTGCCAGTGCCGCCGCCGCCGCCGCCGATGAGGCTCGTGTCCGGAGACACCGTGTTCTGCAGGTCCGCTAACAAGGCGTCTACAAAAAATGCAAGGAAAACAACTCTGTGAGTGTGCATGGCTTGTTAGAGCCCATTCCGTGGGCGCGCTCGCTTGCTAATCAATTGCGCGAGCCAGGCAAATTTATGCAATGCAAATGAACGGGTATAGCTATATAAGCACTTGTAGTCCGAGCCAAGATTGAAATCGTGCTTCTACAATTGTTCTTTCATTTAATTTTGAATATTCGTAGGCGCGGCTCGGTAAATGTGCATAACGATCTCTCTTGCGGTTTATGTAACGGACGCCGCGAATGCGCGCGAGCTAGCGGGCGACGGTGGCGGCCCCCCTTTTTTAGCGTCTTTTCAAATGACAAGTAACGTAAAGACGAATTAAAGAGCGTCACAACGTACAATTGAACCTAGCCTCGAGACTCGGCCGCGCGTGTCGATACGGGAGAAGCTTCGGTGTCACAACTCACTGATATAAGCCTCCCAGTCCCTGTGCTTCCTGAGGGTGTCGGTCCTGAGCATCCTGCCGTAGAACGGCGAGCTCGGCCTCGGCTGCGCGTCTGCCATCGCCCGGTACTCGGTTACTCGGTCGCACTCGATAGACGCTCGGCTAGCTCTCGCGCGCGCAGCAGATCGCGGATTAATAGGAGAGCTCGCGCGAATAAATCGTCTAGCTGTCTAGAGGTCTGGCGCGGCCAGCGGCTGGGGGCACGGCAGCGCGGCAGACCCCCGCGGACGAGCGGTTGCCGGGCCGGCAGGCGCAGCTTGCGATTTCGGACATATGATTTTGCTTGACATCTACCCAAGACGTAATATTTAACATGCAACGGGTCTCGGTCGCGCGAGAGGCAAATATTATGCCGCCTTTCTGACCTTGTACATGCCTGTAGCTGCAGCGCTCGCTCGAGCCCATGGGCACGGGAATCACGCGGCTTCTCGCCGCGCCGGCGCTAAGAATAAACGGGATTGCGCACTCCCGAGTTTTGAGAATACCCGCCTGAGAGAGACTTTTGTTCAAGATAATGGCACAGGCTAATCGACGTTGTAATATATGAAGAGAATGAACGTTTGGGAGCTTTGGATAACTGTCGAGTCGCTCACTAGGAAGAATCGACGTTGCGAATCCACTTTATTCCAACTTAAGACACTATAAACTCAAATTAATGATAGGGCTTTGCCTAATTCGCGATCTCTGTCGCGCGAGGCAGAAACTGAGAGGAGGCTCTCTCCGTCGATATACTTCATATTGGGCCCGTTTTCCTTCCACGCGGCTTCCCACCACTCTTCGGCGTGCAAATTCTCTCCCTCCCATCCAATCACCGCCACGAGTAATTGAATTTCGCACCGGAGACCATCAGCTACGCAACGAGTGCGGAGCGTAAAATTAGCCTCGAGAGAAGGAAAATACGTTAACGGCTATACTTGGACGATAAAACTCGATTCTTTCAAGCAACAGGAGTCGAAAATAAAATGAAGCTTACAGCCAGGCGCCAGCCCATTCTTCTGAACGGTAACCCTGTACGGCTGATAAGAGTAGCCCGGCTCGAGCTTGCCGTACATCGTCCGGTCCATCTTCGGCTGCTGCTTTGCGTCGCTGCGTATAATGGTATCTCTCAACTCGTCAACATTGGCTCGTCAGCGAGCGCGGCGGCGTTATCTCGGCCGCGCATTTTGAAAATCCGCGCGCGCAGCTCGCGCTTGTCTGCACTGTAATGATACCACGATAAACGCGCGCAACTACTATAACTAATATGCACCGACTGCAGCGGCCTCGAAAGCGAAAGTTCCCTCGGCCCGCGCGACTGTGCTACCGCTCTAGCCGCTGCTGCAATTGCCGTCTGTCGCGCGCGAGAGACACACGGAGTGGGCGAGAAGAAGCCGCTGAACTCGCCCTCTTTCTCTCTCTCTTTCTCGCTCTGTCTCTTGGCTCCTGCACGTGGTGCGGGTATAGAGGCTAAAAATATATTTTCGGCCATCCGAGCAGCGCCGGACGACGACGCGGCTACGCCATATTGTATACCGGCACGCGACAGCTTCTCTTCTTCTCTCTTATATATAGGATGGTTTGGAGCAGCGAGGGTCAACTGGCTTCTCGCTCAACCCATCAACTCGATCCGAAGCGATCCGAATACGCCGCGAGATGAGTAAGCCAATCTTCCGCCGCGAGCGCGCAGAGGCCGTTCGCGGCGTAACCCTATTCCTTAATTAAGTTCATCCCCCTTATTCAGGCTATTTGCGTCTGTTTCCGCCGTCGCGGCCTCTCTCTCTCTTTTTTCCTGTTTTCATTATAATTTTATCATTAGCTGGGCGTTTTCGTCGTCCCGGTGTTTTTCCCCGAGAGGGTATCGTTTACCCGCGGCTCCTCCAAAGTTTGTGCACGCGTTGCTTGACAAGCCGAGTGCAGGATAACATAGCGAGTCATCGCCTTTTCCGTTCGCCTCCTGCAGCAGCTATACACGCTATTATGCACGTGTGGACCGTGTGTAGGACGCCCGTAACCGGCTAACCGGCTGGCGAGCTTGTCCGCTTGAGCGAGCAGCCGGCATGCGAGCGAAGATATCGACGGCGCTGTGTTATTTTTTTTTCACGAATTTATTTCGGGAGGACCGGTTTAATTGTCCGATTAGAATGCGTTCGGCGTGTCCACCGGAATCGCCAAGGCCAAGCGTGAATGCCGGACACTGTCGCTGCGTAGGTGATTTTTTTATTCCATCAGTCGTCAATTAAAAAGAGAACGACCCAACCCACCGCTTCAATTCCGAGGCGGGCGACAAATCTTATCATCAGAGCGCTGCCAGCGACGACGTCCCGCTTATCGAAGCCTCGCGTGGGTGTTCGTGTACAAAGAAAGATTGCAGACGCTGACGGTGCGTTGCAAATTCGCTCGAAATCACGCGCTACTTGCGGTCTGCATAGCGTGCAGGTTATTAATTTTCGTACGCGGCCGGTTATTAATTTTCAAGCTCGATTCCAATGAGCATTGGCATTTTTATTATTTTTTATTGCACTTTTAACGACGCGAGAGCTAGTTTCCCCCCGATAAGCTGCGCTACGGGATTTTTAATCGCAGATAGTACACGCCTATAAATATAAAATCGTCGGAGAAAAATGGACATTAGCATCGCAAATCAGCGCGGAAAAGCCACTCCGCGACGACGTCATCTGCTTGGAATATATTACGGAATATGTAGAATGAAGCTTTTCCGCTTCCGAAAACGGTCCCGAGTCTCGCAGTTGAGTCATCCTCTCTCATGATCAATGTGCGCAGTGTAAGTAGCGGCCTATAGCGGGCCGACCATGATGATTGCCTCATCTCAGCGAAATCCAAGTTTTATTTCCTCCGTATGCAGCTACGGACTCGAGAAACAACAGGGGGCCAACTGGACGATGCTTTGCATAATCGTTGTCCAATGCCCGAAAGAGCCATATAAGAGCATAAACCTTTCGTGCAATACAATTTCGCCGAGTTCTTAAGGTTGCATAAGTTGTACCCAACTACTCGTATAATCTCAACGTAAACATAGATGCAGATCCTCGACGAGAGACACAAGTGCTCGTTATGTATGCATGTACCCAAGTATCGCGCGCGCGCGGCTCTGACACCGCGACACTAACACCAAAACAATGCAGATATATAACCTCAAATCCGAGGACTATCAACAGACACTTGCTCCTGCAACCGTCATGTCGGATATTCAAGCGCGAAGAAAACGTTGGAGGCTGCCGTCAAAGCTGGACTCGTATACGCACGCAAGCACGTCACCGCGTTCGAAAAACGAGCAGTATAGCGGCGCATATTTTGAGGTTAAAATCGCAGTAGCCTCGATAACGTTGTAGACTAGTAGATACTACGGAATCCCAAGAAAACACTCACCGAGGTCGTCCATGACAAGTTCAGATGCAGCTCCCGTCTGATCTAATCCTCACTGTCTGCACCAAACGTCACTTGCGGGATGGAAAACACACGGGGCGTAGCGCAATGGGCGCACACAGATACGCGCACTGATGTGATGACGCTATACTCTTAATACGGGCTACACTGTCACGGTTCAGCGGCGCGACTGCTTTCCGATGTCTCGCCGTCTCGGTACTGCGGGTACCTACCACACCACACACTGATCGCAAACACGAAGGTTCGCGAGTTTCTGGACAGCGAAAGAGAGAGAGAGAGAGAGAGAGAGAGAGAGAGAGAGAGAGAGAGAGA
>QLSS01000004.1:4282663-4536791 GCA_024372645.1 Trichomalopsis sarcophagae
AGAGAGAGAGAGAGAGAGAGAGAGAGAGAGAGAGAGAGAGAGAGAGAATAGGGAAGATTCGGGGGAGGGAGGAGCTGCGTATGATAGGTACGTACACTTTTTCGCGGCTCTTCCTCTATATGCGATTGCCTTCTCTGACGTTGCTCCAGTCGTTTTAGGTAATTTTGCTTTGCTGGTTGTTCAATTGAAACCATACGCTATAATGATTTTAATATTTTTTATCGAATGTCATAAAAAAAAAATAAAAGTGCGAATAAAATATTTTGATGCTTTGTTCGATGTTTATTTTATATCTTAATGCTATACTAATATTTAGTCATTCCAATGACTAATTTCCTTTGTACATATGTTTTTAAAGTCACTTGATTTATGCACGCCCTCATCGTCTCGGGCCTCAAATCATTTTCACCCCCGCCTTAAAAAAGCAAAGCGCTCAAAAACAAAAAAGCAAGCTTGCGCTGATTTGCAAAATTTCACTGCGTCAAGGAATGCAATCCTAGCGAAATCCGAGTGGTCGAAGAGTTTCCGCCACTGCAAAACTGTAAAGCCACGGTGCAGCGGCGAGATTCCGAAAATGGTCTTAACCGCGAGAGAACGAGATCTAGTCTGTGTCTGTGTAGAAGGGGGTGAACCTTAAGCGGCCGCTGTACTTATAGCTGCATCGTCACAACGAACAGGTTTTAAGGTCTCAGAATTGCCGGAGGACGATGACATTCAATAATAATTTACAATTTTTACAACGTTTCTCTTACACCAAGGAAATCGTATCTCGAAATCACCAGGTAGCAAAGTCAAGCTGATTCGATACGACTTTCTTCTTCTTTTTAGGGACGACCGAAACCTCTTCTTTTTTGGACCTGAAATTCGTCGTAATGTTTCTTAGAAAGTGTCTTTTTTAAAGACCTGCTTAATTTTACCAGTGTTTGTAACAGAAACTCACTTATCATTAAGTTTAGCTGTATTAAGGTACTTTCCGACTCCTGGACGATAAACTTTTAAAGCCTGTTCTTGCTCCTTTTTCCGTGGAGCTTTTAGTTCAGCCTCTTCCTTCACCAGCCTCTCGGTCTCTGCTGCTCTTTCGGCGGCTAACTGTTCGTCGGCTTCTTCGTACGGGTCGACGTAGATTTGTACTGCTTGAATAACTATATCTTCAATGGGTCGGTCTTTGTTATCTACCTCAATTTTTTCAATAGCATTCAGCGTCTCTAGACCACCAACTATTTTGCCAAAGACCGTGTGCTTATTGTCCAGATGTCGACAGGACCGATAGGTGATAAAGCTGCATTTACAACAGATGGTTTAAAATTTGTTTTTAATTGTATCTGCATATACGAATATATAAATAAATAATGTCATTATTTTCGTACTAACAATTGCGAGCCATTGGTGTTGGTACCCGAATTAGCCATGGACAAAATCCCTCGCCCTTGATGAACGAGATTGGGCTTGAACTCATCTTCGAAAGGTTTACCCCAAATTGATTTGCCGCCGTTTCCTGTATTCGTTGGATCCCCGCCTTGTACCTGTTTGAGATATAGCATTTAACATCTATGGCACGCATTTGACATGAACATTGAAATCCTTAATTTGACGCTTAGATACCATGAAATTCCTAATGGATCTGTGAAACTTGGTGCCGTTGTAATATCCGTTTTGGCAGTGTTTCATAAAATTTTCACATGTTTTAGGTACCATATCACAATGTAGTTCTAAATTAAGGGGTCCAAAATTTGTAATGATTTTAACGTATCCTACAACAAAATATTAGGTGATAAGTTAACGTGAAAAATGATTTAATTTCTGTTTCTAGACATGCATACCTTTTTTCTTGACGCGTTCGTAACGTACGACGTCCTCTTCCAGAACAGCAGCTTCAAGTGTGGTCACTCTTGGCATGACTGTCGATGTAAGACCTGCTGCTGCAGCACCAGTTGAATAATGTGCTGCATTGAACTTGTCTGCTTTAGTTTTATTAACAGCCTTAGACTCTTGTGCTGGCTTGTAATCGCGTTCCAGTTCACTCAAGATCTCTTTTGTTTCCATTGATACAGTTTTAAGTTTGGCATTAGGATTGTTGCGCTCCTTGACTACCTCTGCAATTAAACAATTTCTGGTTTATTCATTGTTTCATTGAGCCATTGAAAATTAAAAGAAAAGTGGTTGTGTATTTCAAAAAGACTTGCCTTCATCTTCAATTCTAAGATTATTTTTGATGTGATGGAATGTAGAAAGATTGAATTTTCGAGCATCAGTAGGATCTTGAATGGTAATGAGATCTTTTCTAACAAAAGGTTCATCGTTAATTAAATCTTTCCAATTTTTGGTTTTAATGTTCAACTGCTCTACTGCCTACAATACAACAGTGATTACTTTCATTGATACTCATCGAAAGATTGAAATAGTTTTGTGAAAATCATAAATACCTCAAACGAAAATACATGCCCAGTAGTTTTAACAGCAACAATATGAGAATGCTTGGAAAAGATTTTAAACAATACTGGACAGTGATATTCTCCTTCAGCATTTTTGAAAAAGTTAAGTTTTGTCAGGGACTTGATATCTAAGGGTTTTCCAGTGACAGGATTGTGCTTAAAATGTTTGACATAGGGCAACAGAGCTTCCAGTTCAAAGATGTTTCCCTGAGCATCGCAGTAGGGATGCTCAAAGGGTTGCAGACTCAGGCAACAGTGATCGAAAGGCAACCTGCGGAATGTGGTGTCTTCACTTGTCTCCGATGAAGTGCCAGACATCTTTCCCCCATACAATGTGGTCCATTCCGTGTACGTAAGGTACCTGCATTTAAAATTCGTAGCAACAAAGTTACATCAGCCGAAATCCATCGATCGCGGAATAGAAAAAGCAACTCACATCTTGTCCTTCTGATGCTGCCGCTTCCCCATGTTGGCGGATTACCAGCTCTTTGAATAAATCTTTCGAAAAAATACCTTAGCTCTGATGGAAGAGCAACGAATAGCAAATAATGTCAACAATAGGTTAGGTTTGTTGATTGTTCATCTGGTTGCAGATTGCAGATCTATCGCAGCGAGATCTGTGTTGACATATGTATAATATACATATATGAGGTACGCTTCTGGCGCAGGCGCGTATATCTAGGCGTCAGCACTCAGCCCGGCGTTTCCGGCGGCGGCGCTGTCCGTAATTCGTTCCTTATTTTCCTCTCTCATCCGGCGACGCCGCAGGGATGCGCGAGAATCAAGAGCAGCAGCATCAGCGGCAGCTCAGGTTCAGCACCGCCAACGTACCCCCCGCGAATAGTGATACTGCACTGGAGACAACAATAGTCGCAGCCCCGAATCAGCGGTCGTCACGAGAGGAAGCCAGCCCTCTATAGCAACCCTCCAGTCACTGCAGCGCGTAAGTCGTCTAGCTAAGGCACCCGTGTCCGACTCCGAACTCCGAAGCGAAGTACCTGCTCGAAGCGGAGCACACACGCGTTGCAGGATAGAGAGAGAGAGAGAGAGAGAGAGAGAGAGAGAGAGAGAGGAGAGCGCGAGAGAAAGATAGTATAGGTACATATAGGTGTGCGACTACGGGGGTGGGGGTAATCGGGGGATTCGCCGGTGTCTGCAGGGTCTCTTTCTCATTCTCTCTAACCTATCGGTATATTAATTATACGAGCCGGTGTGTAAAAAAGTGGTGGGAAATTCAAAGCTCCGCTGGCGCGCCGCTGAGAAAATAAAAGCCTTCTTTTCACCTCCTGCAGCTCGGTGTGTAGCGCGAGTGTTTACAAACAATTGCCTTGTTCACATCGCCTGATATACCGAATAGAGGAATTCAGTGTCGAGCTTTCGAGTGAGTTGATGTACAGTAGTATATGCATCTGATGGTCGTCAATCGCCTCCGAATCATAATCTGCACCGGCGCAGGAGCAACGAGAGTAAAGCAATAAGTCGTTATAGGTAATAGAGAAACACGTACACGAGCGCCAGTCTATTGTGCGCGACAGCGCCGGCTTTCCCCCCCCCCCCCCCCTCCCTCACTCGCAGGAGTGTTGCAGTCAGTTTCCGTATCGCAGTATTCGTATAGCTACACAATGTGGGCCTAGTCTGTACGTACGTAAATCGTATTCTATAAGAAGATAGTGGGTTAGGAGCGAGTGCAGTGCGTGAGGTAAGGCCTCAGATCCATTGTTCACGCGACTGCCTCTCCTCCCCCCTTCTCTCTCCTCTCTACACACTGTTTTGACTTTTCTTTTTACTCTGGAGGTAAACTGTTGATGTACATGCACGCATGCAAGAGTAACTGAACTCTCTTCTGTTTCTCTTCTTTTCCGCGCCCACACGCTCAACTCTTCGAGCAGTTCGCTGTTCGAGCGTTTGAGCACGCACACATGGGTCGGTATATAGGTATACCTATAAGTAATACCTATAAGTATACTTACTGCACACAGAACAGAACACTGGCGCACTCACACACACACACCTCTATACTTTAGTTGGAGAGAGTCGTTCTGTTCGTCGTTTCTCGTTTGGCCCGTGTGGCGCTGACCAAGTGCCTACTACTTACTCATCTCTGTTCTGTCCCGAGCATCAGTTAGATCTTTTTCGATCAAGTGTCGAGCAGTCGAGAGGACGAAGACACGTCCTCCCCGTTAGCCCGGAGCAGCTCGGCACTATCAGCTTACACTGCAGAGTCATATATTTCCGCCGCTTTCTCTGTGTGCGGGCCCTGGTGCTTTATGTAAAGGTACGTGTGCAAACCGGAGCGTCACGGAGTGCGGACTTCTTCAAGACTTGGGCTTCTCGTGCATGTTCGTAGGTACTGTGAGTTCCGCACTTCTGAAAGAATTCCCAACTCTGCGAGCACTTAGTACCTGCTATGCGGTGGCTTTGACCGCGAGGCTACATTAGGCCGCAGTTGGTGTAATTCCGCACGCACTTTGTTCTTTGGATGTGAGCCGTTCTTGCCCCTGTGGGTTGGTCTATTGATACAGTACCTGCCTTTTGTTATTTTTCTTAAATGAAGCTCGTTCAATTGTTCTTGTTGAGCTAAACTTCTTTCTTCTATTTAGGTGGAACAAGTGCCAGTCTTTATTTTGGAGCCGATTCAGCTTCGATTAACAAACTGCTATAATTGCAGTGCGATAACTAGAGTTGATGTATCTTTCAAATGAATATAAGATTACATTGTTCTTTTAGGGTTGTTAGGGAAAATGGCAAATATTGAGATCACAAGGAATCCATACTGTAGATTATTATAAATGCCTGTACCAATATTATACAATAAGAGAGCACTTTTTAAAAGACTTGGTTTAATGAACGATTGGTGATAAATTAGAGGTGGTTGTGTTTTTTAAATGTATCCAAGTTTTAGAGCAGGTCAATTAAGATTGATAAAACATGATAATGATATTCATCAAAGTATGATTTTAAATATTACGTTTGTTTGCAATTGAATTGTAGTTAAATTTGATTAAACAGTTCCATTTCCTTGGATTTCCAGTATTGAATGTAAATTTGATATTTAAAATTTTATTACTAATCCTATATGATGTACGATAATTGCTTGAATAACTGTAACTTCCACTTCATGGTCTAACTTCATTAAGCATAGTCTTTTGTTTAAATTTTGAGGTTATTCTTAAAATTATCTGTGTTAGCTATATTCATGATCACTAAAGGTGTTTTTTTCTATTATTTTTCATTTTTTAGATCATGTCATCTGGAGCTGGGTCTAGTGGCACCGGCAGAGGCCGTGGATCATCTTTGGCTGACAACAAGCCAGAAAATAAAGAGGCCAAACCTAATCCAAAGATGTCTAAGGCATTGGGAACTTCTGCCAAAAGGTAAAGCTTAGGAAAAAATTAATTTTTTGTTTGTACTAAATCTTACAACTTTGTAAAGTAAACAATCTTTGTGTTTTTCAGGATACAAAAAGAATTGGCAGAAATCACTTTAGATCCTCCTCCAAATTGCAGGTTAGTTTCCTCAAAGAATCATACTCAACTTTCAGATTAAAGTCGCTAAGTACTCTCTAAACTATACCATTTTTCATGTAATGCACATTATTTTATTAATATTATTCTTTTAGTGCTGGACCTAAGGGTGATAATCTGTATGAATGGGTTTCTACAATTCTGGGACCACCAGGATCAGTATACGAAGGTGGTGTTTTCTTTTTGGACATACATTTTTCTCCAGAATACCCTTTCAAACCTCCAAAGGTACTTGATGACTCTGTCAATTAACTATAATTCTGGATAAAGTTTTTATACAACAATGACTTACAAAACTGATTATTTGATTTCAGGTAACCTTTCGAACACGTATTTACCACTGCAACATAAACAGCCAAGGAGTTATATGTTTAGATATTCTTAAGGACAATTGGTCACCAGCATTGACTATTTCAAAAGTTCTGCTGTCCATTTGTTCTCTTCTTACAGACTGTAATCCTGGTGAGACAATCTTTTTAGTTGCCAACCTTACTATAATTTAATAAATAATAGAAATAATAATTTAAGTCATATTTAAATAATTATATTATTTAATCTTTTAACAACTTAATACTCTTATTGAAAAACTTACATTTTGTGATTTTGCAGCGGATCCTCTGGTTGGTAGCATAGCGACACAATATCTGCAGAATAGAGAGGAGCACGACCGCATAGCACGCTTATGGACGAAACGTTATGCGACATGAACAAGTCGTGCGATATCGCGAAGAACTCCTATCAAGTCTCATGCCAATTTTATAGCCCACACAATATTCAGAAAACGCTGGCTCGGGTAATTTGTAAAACGTTTTTCCGACAACATTATTAATAGACAAGTAAATTTTTCCACGACAGAATATACCAGCACAATGCATAAATGAGTCGGGGATCTTGTCACCACTCATTTTCGCCAATTTGCATTAGAATCATACGCCCGATCAATGTTTATTTTTCATTTTCAATGATCGTATCGGGGCGCGACGCGATGTCTTTTACACGGTGCTCGTTTCTTCCTTGATTACACGATAGTGAAAACTATGCAACAAGAAGAGACGTAGACAGTGCTCAACTTTGTTCGCGCCTCTCGGCCGAAGGTCTAATCATGATAAGCACAGTGTGCCTGAAAATGAACAATGTATTATGTGTTGAGGCATGAGAATAAGGAGTATTACTTTTTAATTTCGAAAACGACAAAAAGTCAAGCAAAAGAATCATGGAAAGGGTTGCTTTTACACTCGAGAACGAAGATGGTGAAAGAAAGATTTTTTTGTCGAGAGGAGAGGAGGATAACCACGACGATTTAGTATTTAATTTACAACACGAAAAACTATAATTAACGATATACTCCTAAGTTATAAGTAATTAGGTACTTAGGCAATAAGAACAAGAATGTCAGAAAGCTCGGCTGTCCCGGTCGTTGGTTTTTTTTCCATCTTTCGACATACTGGTAATTAGATTTTACTTTTCTCTATTCCATTTTATCGTTATTTATTTTTTATTTCCAAAAGCTCGATGTTTTAGAAACCACAATTGGTAAACTTTTCACAAGGCTAATCGTTTTTTTTTTTAAATTGTAGTTGCATACATGAATAAAACTCGTTTTTTAAATTATTTTGTTTTGTAATAGTCGCATATAGTTAGTAACCTAAATTGAAATAAACGCTAAAAAATTAATCTCTGTACACCGCAAAACTATTTCACGAGTTGACTACAATTTTAGTATACGCAAGTATGAGCACCACGAACAGATTAAGTATGTTGGGTCCAGCTATATCATCTTGTTAAAAAAATTAAGTGAAATGAAAAATTTAGCAAATCAATTGTAAATAAGTATCATTTTTTCTGTACATTCACAAACGTGTTCGTGGGCGTCGAGAAATGTTGAACTTACGAATTTGTAGTCTTGCCTTTTCTGTTTGCTCATCCGCGAGACAATTATTTTTTATATACATTCATTAAAAGCAAAGCTTTCAAGCATGTGTCCGTGCGTTTTTTCGTAAGTTTTGAACTGAGCGGCGAGGCGTTAACTATTAGAGAACATAATTGCGAGAATGAAACTAAATGAAACAGGAGTTGCGGGTTATTATTACTCAGTTAAAATTTAATTGTTTTCTCCATATAGAATGAAAAACATTCAAATCAGGTTTTCTGCCAACACGTAATACATAAGACAACAAATTTGACGATTTAAAATGCCCATTTTAAAAAATCTGAATAAGGTACTGACTTTTTAAGACATTCTTCATGCTTCCACGTTATTTTTGTATAAGCGATAGAGTTGTAAAAGCAAGGCGGACTAATCCACTTTGTAAATAATTGACTCTGCGTGCGTAGCCGTTCGATTATAAACTGTAGTTGTCTGTAAGATATTAAGTGTATCTTAATAATTGTTAAATGAAGTGTTAGTAAGCCAGTTCACAGTCCGTAGCGAAATCACGGGAGAAAAAGGCAAGTGATTGTAAAAAAAAGATATCAGACATAATTTACGTGGTTTGAATTCAGGTGCGACTGCGACGACCGATCCGACGAAAAGTTATGAGCCAAAACGTAAAGCAAGAGGAAAGCTTAGCAGAAAAATAGATTCGGTGCAAACCTGTACAGGTCATGTTTCCTTAGAGCTATATAAATGAAGAAATAATAGTTGGTCGCGTTGAGCCGTAATAAAATTAATAAGAGAGAATCAAGCAAATGATGAAATGTTGTAAATATCTTAGGCCTGGAGTTTGCTATACACTTCTATACTACTGCTGCTACTGCTGCTTCTACTCGAATTTTTTATGATAAAAAAAGGGGAACGATGAAAGAAATACAAATCGCGACTCGCGTACCTCGCGCGATTCCTAATTGAGCTGCCGACTTTGCACACTCATCTATATATTATATAATGTATGTTCCAAGTTTTCTTTGGGATAGCGAAATGAGAAGAATTGGAACATTGAAAGATGACGGATGTATGTAGGTGCACGCGAAAAATGAGGAAGAATCCCTCTCTCTGGACTCGCACTTCTACGAGAACATTCTGTTACCATATAAATCTGCGCTTCGTATCTACTCCGTAACTACCTTTTTACTGTAATGTACTATATGTCTGTCATGCTATTTAGCCACGCAAAAACGAAAAGTCCCACGCGTTTTTCACCTTTGATTTAAATTTCACTAACTATCCAGGAATCTCTAGTTTAACATGAATTAACATCCCAAGGAATCGTACGAGAATTAGCCTTTTCCAGTTATTTTCTCTGCCCGGAGCAAACGCGATAGACCGTTGACTTCTTTTATTATTATTACTGCTTTACGTAGTTCGTAAAACGCGCATCTTTTGAGTTGGCAATCGAAGAAGCAAGAAAAACGACGCCTACCGTTTCTTTTCTTCCCTTTGCACATAAGTACAGCACAAAGCGCGAATGATCGGTTGGCACATGTTCGAGGTTTCTTCCGTACTACGTTTGATTCCGCAGTTTATAGGTGAGCAAGTGTGAGCATGCCAAAATTGAAGATTAAAAAGCTGACTTAAGTAGTAGAAAAACAGAGCGAAAGAGAAATTGCGTGAAAGAGGTGCCGGTCTATCCGTTCAGTAGTTGTAAAACTGTTGAACCCCTGGAATATAAGCAAGAGATTGAAAGAAGAAGAAAGAATTGAACTACAGCTGCGGCAAAACGTCTGGTCCGAACGGATCGGTATCTTTTGTGTAAATACATTCTCGTGAGATTGTATTGACTTGACTCGATTGTGCGCGAAATCCGATTGTGTATAATGTTAGCGATCAGAAGTGTAAAATTGAAGTATGTAGAAAAGTGATATCAAGGAAAAACTTGGCTCAATCGATCGATCGATGATTAAGTAGTTGTAAGTTGAACGAGCGAAGGGGAAGCAAACTAAAATCGACGGAACGAGAAAAGGATTGCGCGCGGACGATGATCGCAGGGACGGAACGAGACGAAAGAAATTTGGTCGCTGAATTGGGTTCGTGTGATTCGTGCAATGAATCGATAGGTTTCCAAGTCCAGGCTGACTTCACGCGTGCATACCTATACGATAGAGACTCGCCTCTATCTGACATAATATTAGTAAATGTTAGTCTGCTAGATAGTGGCATTGATATGAAAGTGGAATAAAATATTATACTCAATTATTGTCTTTTATTTGCACCTCACCTTAAATCTACCTTCGGTGAGTCCTCTGTCAAGTCATGCTTATAATCGAGCGTTTAGTACCGTGAAGTAATCTACAAACATAATAATAATGACTTGCGCAATTTCACTTGTATCAAAATGTACGTTCTACCAAAATAATCATTTACCAATTTACTATTTGGTACCGGATCAAGGATATACTAGTATGCATCGGAATGCTCGTTGCAATGTTGCAGATCATGTATACAAATTGATTACCACGAATCATGTGACGAGTTTTCTTCGGGCTTTAAAGGTGCCCAGTATTCGTCTTAGATGTAGCTGGTATTGTCGTAAGTTGGAATAGTGAGAAATAAAAAGCACCTCATTATTTTTGTATTTTTATTAATTTATCAATACGTATCATAAATGCTAGACAAATATGTGCCAAGGACAGTTTGTTGGCTCCCAAAAATGCCGAACGCAAAAAGGCGCGTCAGTTAGTGACTAAAATATTATTCATTTATCTTTCGTTTGCGCTTCCTTATTTTTTTCGGTGTACTCGTTGATTGATTTTCCGTGTTTTTCTTCTTTTTGTTCAATTGTTCAATTCTCCAACCAATTCAGTCTTTTCACCAAATTTATACACTTACAGAGTGAATTACAAAAATTGCGTTAGGCAGCCAAAATAGATTTTCTTACAAATTTAAATATTATATCATTCTTATATTCTTCTTTTATCTTCATATTTAAAATACCAATGGCTGTTAATACTGATTACAATTAATCTTTCATCAGTCTTTGTTGTTTCTTTTTATTTACTTTAGTTTAAAGCTTTGTGTTTTTTACTCATTATTCAAAAACTTTTTGTAATTTCTTAGCAGTTCAAGGGCCTGGTAATAATTATAATAATAAGTTTACATATCATTACGCATTACATTATGCATTTTATAAATATGTTGAGCACGTGATTAAAGCTGAACTTAAGTGTCTACTAAAACAAACCAGCGACGAAACGGAAAAGCATTAATTAATATAACTATGCACGATATAAGGAGCGAACTTTGGACAAGTGCTACAATTCTTGAAGTAAGCGTTACGGCGAAGTATAATTACCAGAATTACAGCTAAATATTTTGTTATTTTCTTTTCTCTACACTTTATGCAATATAATGACATATACAATATACGTTACATTTTTCACTTTTTTTTTTTTTATCAATAATTATTACAACAATAATCATTATTTTGTTTTCTTCAATATGCGTTAGGCACACTCCCAAGTATGTAGTTAGCAAGTTTCGTTATTACAATCGTAAACTTCATATTCGAGCAAAGCAATGCAACTGGGCGCAAAATGCGGAGTTTCACAGTTTCGAGCGGGGACGACTCCGACGACAACTCCATAGACGATATGGGTGTACTCGCAACGGAAAAATTACAAAGTGACCGCACAGGCCTCGCAAACCTCGACGACCGACACCGCAACCGCGACTTCGCAGACGGGACTGAAGTACGACGCTTTATTTTCTTTTTCGATCTCCCTCGTTACTTTACCTGCTTTTTTACAACTAATAAACGCACTATCGTCATCGTCCTCACTATCCGTAGTAGTTTGGTCACAGCGAAGGGTGTATCACAACAATCGACAGAAGCCTAAAAGGACTCACTTGCTTATGGTCCCCACGACACAACGAGAGAGAGAAAGAGACAAAAATAAGAGCGTGCACTGTATACACGTACTCGTGCACAGTATTATACGTATACGAAAATCTTTGCTTTTAAAACGTCTGAGAATTACAAATAGAGCACTATACTTTATAATATTAAGATGCACCAGTATATAGAGGCAAATAGAGAGCTTTTGTTTACATTTTTATATGTGAGGTTTAGAGAGCGAAGGCAAGTCTGAACTGCGAGTAGTCCCGAGAAATGACGAAGTCTGCGGCGAAAGTATACCTCCATTATTTTTAATTTATCTACTTTCTGCGACGTCGACATTCCTCGTTCAAACGACGCAGCCGTTCATCATCTTTTTCTTTAATCGCTACATATGCGCAATGCGGTGTCGATCGTATGATAACGTGAG
Source organism: Trichomalopsis sarcophagae (assembly GCA_024372645.1). NCBI lineage: Eukaryota > Metazoa > Arthropoda > Insecta > Hymenoptera > Pteromalidae > Trichomalopsis > Trichomalopsis sarcophagae. Next base: position 4,294,821 of record QLSS01000004.1, read on the forward strand.
GTATATAAGAGGGTATCACTATGATCGTAGTACGGATAGCATTCTCTCCAATCAAGACCAGGCTAAGCGCAGACACCCTGGTCTTACAACACTTTGATAGCAGATACAGTTAATTAAAATTAATTAATTATAATAATAGACGCAAATTTCACGGTTTTTTTTTACTACTATTCTAATGAGCGGAAAGTATGTCTCGGTGAGGATCGCCGCTGCACAATTTAGGATTTCAGTATCGACGAGTTTCGATATTCGTTTAAAGGAAAAATTACACACGAGTACCTACATAAATATACGTAACAGTCAAACGTACACTTTTGATCAATTTTCGCGCAATCTTTACTTCAGACTAACGCATCATTCGTCCGACACCGAGAGAGATACAGGATCATCTGATCAACTCGCAGTAAACAGGACAAAAAAAATCCTAAAAAACTATTTATGATATCGATACACAAAGTATAATATAATACGCAATAAAATAGCAGTTGGTTCACATCCTCCATGGCGTTTTCTCATAATTCTTTTTTTTTTTTTGTACGACAGAACGCTGCAAGCTTGTTTTTGACCCTTTTTAATCGAGCCTAAATTATTCACCGCATTAGAATAGAATAAGATCGCGATGACAGGGTTGGGCAGCGGGAGAATTTGTCATTATTAGGCTCTCGCGACACATACATACATACATGCGGATGTGAGAGGCGCGCGACTAGCAACTCTTCCTTTATTGTATGACACACTTGATTCCTCCTTGGTATAGGTATGGATGCTCTTGCTGCTGGTGAACACCATTGTGTCATCGGACGCTCAGAGTAGTTCGTATATGAATAGAGAAACGACGCGCGCGCGATTGTTTGCTCTTCAGCGTCAATATCACATCGCTCTGCCTAATGCAGGGAGAAAGCAGCGGCCCTTGCTCTTGCGAAGATTTCTTTCGACGCGGCTCTTTTACTTTTGGCAGATGACCTGGCAGTAATTCGTTTGAGTTTTTTGATTTGCTTTTGCTTATTCAATCAGTGAGTGGGCAGTTGAGAGCGTCGCAAGAACGTCGTTTCTCTTGGGCGCGATGTCGCGTATACCATCTCTTTTTTCCATGCTTTCGCATTTTTTGCATTTAAGTAATATTTATAATATATATATATATTGCCATGAACTCTCAAGCGTATCGAAGATGACTAAGGTCGCGATGATTCTATTTATTTTTTTTGCTTATCTATCAATGCATGATGGACAAGATTATGATTATATGCCTCCTAAGCGGTGGCTGATCAGTGAGCTGTGGTTTCGCTGTAAGAGTAAAAATGTCAGATCACTAAGCATGAAAGGTAATTGGCACAAAAATTAAAGACATGAGTGCGTGGTTTGACTTTACACGTAGACACAACATTTTGTGAACAAGCAGATGAAAGATGCGCGCGCAGGTATGTGTGTGTGGGCGTATGTGTATGTGTGTGCGTGTGTAAAGGGGTGGGGGCTGCCTAACTTCAGAAAGGCAGACTATTAGAAATAATTTACATTTGTGGCGTAGTATACAAAAAACAATTTGCCACTGCATTAAACGAGATAAAGGCTCGAATTTTTTAGTCAACCCTTGCTGACTTAGAACAGCGAATATTGCATATCGTAAGTGTATTGGTGAGGGTTAGTGTATTTAGCGTGATTATACATACATTCAAAACTCGCGTACATAGCTTGGGCTTTGAACAAGCACGGAAAAACTGCCACCACATTATCCAAATTTGACAGAAACAAAAAGCCACTTTAGTCCCAATATAATAGCGACGATTATACATTGACAAATAATTTAATATATAGATATAGTAAATATAGCGTTACATAATAGAAAATAAGAGCCAGCATTTTTCGCTCATTGTCAGCTTTTTGTTTGCATTTATAAAAGAGAAAAATAATTGAATCAGCAAACATATAGATAAAATTATGAACTTTTTTTTTTTTAATGCAGGTGTTGTACCGCGCCCTGTCAAAACTGAAAACAAAAGCTATTACATTTCATTAAACTTTGACACTGTCAAAATGTTTTAAATACTGTAACACTACGTAGACTTTATAATGTAGGAAACAACAAAATATGCTTTTATTTAAATACTAAATATAGATCAATTCTTAAAATAAGATTTGCTATGATAGTCATTAATAAATGCATAGCTTTTATTGTACGTGCACGCCGTACAGGTATCTACGCACACTTTGTTGCTTTGACTTGTTACTTACATTAAAATCTTTGAAAAAAAAGTACGAGGAAAAGGCGTAATTTTAGAAGAAAAAACCAACATTCATTTGCTTAGGAACAATGATGGACGATTAATTTTTCGTATAACATATTCAATCTAAATTTGTTACTTAAAATTATGGAGGAAGGAGCTCGTTGACTGCGGATGCATCGATGAGCTCTCCGCATCCTAGCGTCAAACCGTTCTACTCCATTATTATTGTGCTCAAGTTGGTCAAGGCCCGTATAAAAGATTCAAATACGACTGCTTTTTTCGTTAGTTGAAAACACCAGTGTAAATATTTACAAAAACCAATTAAATTGTAGGAATCCATGCTCCAATCATATCACGTACTTATTAGTTAATATTATTATCAAAGCTTTTATGAAAAATATCCAGAAATATTGTGCTGTGTAATACAATAGATGCATACGGTATTCGAGTTTTTTTCGTTTTTCAAAAATGATTTTTGTTATCGTATGAGTCAAAATTAAAAATTTTTAGTTTTAAAAATTAATATTCGATAAATACTGTGTATGAAATTTCATTCTTTAGCGATTTGATTAATTTTGATTAGTATAAATGTTAACGTATGTAAGTTATTACTTTTGTTAAAGATATCATTGAAATAATTTGAATCAGTCTTAAATCTATTCAAAACTTTTGGCTATAATGATTCTAAATGTATATTACTTTGAGTACAGGTTGATTATACTTTTAGTTTTGTGCCTATGAGTAGTTACGTTAATACTAGTGGTTCGCAGGCGTGCAAGGTATGCATGCATTCGTCAATACTTCACCTGTATGGAAGGTACAATGCAGAAATAGAATTGCAAAGCCACGATTATTATTTAAAATTGAAACTTGTACACATCACATTTTTTAGAGATCAAAAATAAATTTGGGGTATGGATTCCACGATGATAAATAATCGACAAACGAGAAGCCCTATCCTTTGTTCATGCTTTTACGCGGACGCAACCTAACGACCATCTACTTTCACGCGCGCGCATATATTATTTTGACTTCATTCAATAGCATTATTACACACGTTCTCAAGCTTCCTCTCCACCATAAATATAATTAATAGTTGTAAAAACGTATTATTGTGTTCTACTTTGCATTGCTGTACGTTAAAAACTTCGCAGATGAAAATAAAAAAAATTAAATGATTATACACTTAGAAGCTTTTTATAACAAGAACCACATTAAGGTTGGATTAAAAAAAGAATGTTTCGTGCGCAACAGTTGTGCATGAATAATGAACATATATAGCCATTGTAAAAAAGATTTGTTTTTCGATAGTAGAAAAGTGTGCACGCAACAAGAGGCGTAATTGGTTTCATTTTTTTTTTGCAATGGATAGTCCTGTCAATCGGCTTACACAGTCTCGTACTCGCGACGTATTGAGCGAGCCAGGCAACACGCGAAGATCACTCCGATCAGCTGAAACGTTACACAAACGAGCATTAGTCAGATCACCATAATGATGATCCTATTAAACTTTTTTTCTCTCTCTCCTATATATAATTTAAACGAATCGCGTCATTTAATCGCTTATCGAAAATCCGATTTAAAATTCAGTATAACAGACCTGTATGAGAGCGACGCCGATGCCGACCCCGCCTAGTATCAGCGCGTTCTCCTCTATCTTCTTCTGCAGCTGAGCCTTGCATCCCTCGGTATTAGACTTTATGTCGTTGGTGTCGCAGGTTGGGTTGTTAGCCGCAATCTCGGTGCAGCAGGAGTTTGGCAGGGTGTTGCCGGTAAAGCCAGCGCGCGCCCAGTCTTGTGGGCTGTGCACGCCGCAGCACTGCAACTGTAACACGAGATGGGCCCAGAGTATGTAGACTCTCGTTGCGCAACGCTGAGATGTGGTTGGCTCCTTGATCTGAGGCTAGGCTTTTTCATTCTCGAGAACACGTTTGACGAAAAAAAGTTCAGGGAGTTTTTATAAAAATCTGGCACTACCCTATGCCATTATTCTCGAGTTATATAGTCCGGGTTGACCCGGACGTAAAAAACTCTCAGTAAGAACTAACTACCCCAACGCGACTCTTATCAGCTCGAGTGTGCGACGATGAGATTAGCTCTCGAGGCTCCGAAGTACCTACACCCTCACATACACATGCAACAGTTACATAATGCATGGAACAAGTACAACCCGTATTCCCGCATGCGACACGCAAATCACGTGCGGCTTATCGACGTCTCGGATCTCGTCTACAGCGAAAGTACGGCTTTCTTGCATTCCTCGCGACGCAATTGATGTCTTTTTCTTATTGCTTCAATGAAAGATTTCAGGATATGCTACGCGAACAGGTTCACGTGAGCGTGTAGTTTCTCTGCCTGGCTGTTTTTACATCGGGAATTTCAAGTGGATGACTGTCATGGAGCCTATCCTTTGTTTGCGTTATTCGTACCTCTAGTAAGGTACTAAAAGTGGAGCATTTGACATAGGCTATAACTGAAGTTAGAAAATATATGAGATTATCTTCAAATGAAACGTTAAATTTGTATTCTTTTATTTACATTATGTTCGCGCACATGCGCGAGCTTACACCAAAACAATTTAGCGAGCGATAACACAAGAGCGAGTCTATATACCAGCGCAAAGTAAGAGATAGTCCATAAAGACGAAGGGCTGTAAATGAGATTTAGCTCAACGGAAAAGAAGAGTATAGTCTGCTACAGTCGATCGAACCCGTGGCCGGTAAAAAAGAGAAGCTTATGTGTCTCAAGATGATGTACGCGGCCGAATCTTTTTTTTTTTTTTTTTTTGGGGGGGGGGGGGGCATTGAACTATAGAAGCTATATCAAGATTAAAATTAATTTAGATAAGATGCAAAGGTCTGATCATAATTCATCAAGCGGGAGGATAAATATTGTTATTTTTATTCGTAAGTATAGCCTTTGTGTCAGGGCTCCTTCTCGAGAGTCAGTTCTGCTGTGTAGGTATAGACCGCAGTTTGGTTCGCATAATGCGAGCAAGCGCTTGCAATATGTACACAACAGAAGAGAGGGACGACGTCGTCTATGGCCTTCGGAGGGGAGGGAGCAGTCGGTGGTATTCGTCCCGCGCACCGAGAATTTACTCGTGTGTTCATACGTACACACACACACGTACTCGTCGAACGTATAGAGTACCCCCTCGCGTACTTGGACTGCACCGTATAGTCGCACCGCGCGTATGTCGCATATAGGTACCGACAAGGTGATATATTGATTGAAAAATATACGTGTCTGCGCGCGCGCACCCGTATCGTTCTTATTCTTCTTTTCGTACTCTCCCGCTGTGTTGTATTCGTATCGAGCAAGAGTGACGTCGTACCTGGTTCGACAGACCTTTTGATTATTTACTAATTGTCTCAACTTTCAATGCGCGAGCATCACAGCTCAGACCACATTGCTCATTCATACAATATGATCTGAAATGCAGGAGCATTAAAGCGCGGTGCATTTGCACGTGTGTAAAAGCGACGCCGGGGCGATTAGTTAGTAGATTAGTCGGTCGATCGTTTGGGTGACGTTATTCAGTTGGCTGATTGTTTGATTGTCACGCGCACGGGGCAGCTTTTATTTAATTCGCGAAATCGGAACGAGAAGATGCGATCCGAGCGACGATTGCATACCGGGAGCGTCGAGAGCGCTTTCATTCCAAAGTGCCCTCTTGCAAGTAATTTTGCCGCTCCTGCAATGGACTTGCGTATACGTTCACCCGATGCTTCAAACAATGTCATTGAATTGAGATGTTCTGTAGAGAGAGAGAGAGAGAGATATCGTTCCAACTCAAAGCAAACCGAAATTTTAAATCAAATCATCAGATTTTTCGATCTCTATAATATGTGCGCACAAAAACATTGCCTTCGAAAATAAAATTAGTAGTGCAAAACCACTGCCAGATACTTACATCATGTTGCATAATGTCCCATGATTGGCGGAAGTCGGGTCTATTCTTGTACGAAACCAGCGTGTCGTTCATGCACTTTTCTAGCATAGAGCTGACCTTGCTGCGCATCAAGTATCCTGAAATTCCAGCGCCTAATTCGAGAGCGAAGATCAACAGCAAAAGTACTGAGAACTGCAAAAAAAAAAAAAAAAAAAAAAAAAAACATAAAAACATCAATCTCGTTATCGCTCATCGTGATCGCATATCGGATGCAATAATCAAGACAATAATAAAGAAAGTGAGAAGAAGACGGAGCATTAGATATTTTGGTAGCGGGCTCGTATAGGGTTAAACATCATATTAAAAATCAATGAACTCACCGTAATGATCATGCAGTGGTTCTCCTTGACAGCGCCGCAGCATCCGAAGAACGAGGTGATGAAGACGACGACGCCGACGATGATCATGAGGACGGGCACCGCGAACATCCATATGTCCACAAAATTGCTGTAGCCCCTGTATGCTATGAGGATGACTGCGCCGACCGAGATGAACACGATCCCGGTTATCTGCAAAGGACGGCCACGGTTAATCTTCTCCCTCTCTACTAGCACGTAACGTCTGTGCAATGCCCATGCACACGCGCGCATTTAAGTGCTCCTATGAAATTTCGGCTCTCTGATCGATCGTCGCTTAATGGCCCGAGAGTAGCAGCTTTGTGTATCAGCCACTCGTTCTCGTCAATGTATGTACCTCTTTAAGGGAGGGCTCTTGTAGCGGCCTTTGTCGGGGCCATCAGACGCTTTTTCGAAACTAGAATATATATGGCTGCTGTGGAGTGCCGGATATGCGAAATTGCCACGGCGACGAATTGCCAACCATACCTCCAGTATTTGCTGAAATGATACGCTTTGTTTTCGCAATAGACGAGGATTGCTTCGACCTTCCGAATAAAAAGTAGGCAAAGACTCTGAGAATAAAGTTCGCATCATACATGAAATTGACAAGCAACAGGCCGGGTATCGATCTCCCCCTCCCCCTGGTATAAGATAGCTCTTCATTACGACCAAATTCATTCATGCGCCTACCCCCCCGCCCCCTCGCCGGAGCGGGCGTTTCCAAGTCTATCAAGATCATTGATTAGCCCCACTCGCAATCGCAATCGAGTGCTCACACAGTTCGCGACGATGCACGCGTTGTCGTCGGCATTACCGGGGGGCGGACTTCCGATCCATTCTAGCCGCGGCCAAGAAAGGCTGCACACGCGGTTGGACTAATTAAAACTGCATCCGTCGCAAGAAAAGGAGCATTGACATGGGCGACGGGAGAAATGCGCTCCGCGTACGGAGGAAATCGAGCGACGCACACTAATGCGGCGGGGGTGACGATTTTGATACTGCTGGATAGATATATAAGTGCCGCAGGGAAGCATCGCGCCGGCACTGTTACCGGGCCGACTGCGCTTCTCGCATTTGAATTTCCCGCACGCGGGTCTGTGTATAATACGGCTGACGTGCATCAGAGTGCCGCCGGTGTATAACGACTGCTAGACACGGGACTTTGTCGTGAGCGAGAGGCGTTTGCTCGCGACTATTATACCACTGTGATATTATTGCAGGCGTGAGTCGGAAAGTGAGAGAGAGGATGTCGATGTCACGGAGTATGGTAATTATAGAAAATCACGATAGGGAAAGACACTTGTAGCAAACTCATTCACGGTGAGTACTGTGTGGGCACAGCTCATCCCTCTCTCGACGGGGCAAGAGTCTCGAATTTTGATCGATAGGCAAAGTAGCCTTCGTGTACAAGCGCAGTCATTTGAATGCCGAGACGACAGAGAATAAGGCCAGTGACTTTTTACAAGTCAGCGGAGAAGCTGAAGAGCGTCAACAGGTTACACTTCAATAGACGATCACGCAAAGCCATCGTGCGCGAGTCATTTGGAATTAGATAATTTGCTATGCGAGTTGAGAGATTGCTCGTCTTAATTGCTCGTTATTCCGTCGAGTTGCTGATAGCGGTATCAAAATTTTAATTAGTGTCGACGATTTAACGAAACGTATTTCCCAAAGCGAGTGTGAGTTCCGAAGCAATAGCAGATAAAACGCGTTGACCAATTCGCCTGCAGACTGTGGTGGTCACCGTCGAAAGTCAGTACCCGTTGTACTGCTTTTTGCCGCGTTTCTCACGCGATGTGGAAACTATCGATCCCAGTCGCGCGGCGCGCCACTATTCATTTTTGACGCTGTCTCCGCCACTCGTTGTCTCTTCTCTGGCAACGTCCGCGCGGTGCAGCCATCGCGTTTCAGGGTCGGATCGAGTTCGATACTTTTCAATAAGCCTGTTTTCCTCCGCAGGCTCTTCAATTGGAAGAAAGTTTTGACTTTTATTTCCGGGCTAAGAATATCAAATCTCCATGTAATGAAATGACGAGACGAAGAACGGCACTTGCACGTCGAGTCTTTGTTAACTCGAGCTAACGGAAAGCGCGTGGAAAATCGATAAAAAGAGGCAAGCCGAGGCTCTATACACCGTGACGCCGCTGTCGCGAATAAATGCAGACCGCATCTTTGCTCGAATCCTTCTCCATCAAGAGAACCATCCCCGAAGCCTCTCCATTCACGTTGATTGATCGCAAACGTTGTAGATTCGAGTGAAAACAAATGGTCGTTCGGAAGCGCGCGGAAAAGGAGGGAGCTTCAGCTTGCTTGCATGCAGGAACTGCGGGCATCGAGGATGATTTAGTGGCCACTTCGAAAATTGGCTCCGAGTCCACATTACATGTGTGTGGCGCAGTCTCGGCTATTCTCGAGGGGATTCAAATTTTCGACTCGAGCGATTACTATTTACACTGAGCCCCGATTGTTGACGGGCTGATATTGGCCACTCGAAATCCCGCATAGACAGGCGAAGATCAATACGCGCGCGTGTGAGTAATTGAGCATTGTATTATATAACGCGCAGGCGGCAAAAACAGCGCAGAAAGATATATGTCTAGCAACACACCGCGTTCCCCTCTCTTGCCCGCTTCGCCGGGATTATCGAACGGCGAAAGCCATGCTGCTGCTGCTGCTGCTCGCGCGAGCGCGAGGGACGCTCCGCGCTGCAGGCAGGGGAGAGCGCGCGCGGAACACACCCCCGCACACGCAAGCGCGCGCGCGAAAAACCGGGGAAAGCGGCTCGACCCTATGGAAACCGGCCGCCGCGAATAGCGTACACACAGCAACAAAGACGCGGGGCTCGCTCCGGCCAGCTCCTTCGTCCTGGACGCCACAAGTGTCGGCGGCGCAGAAGGATATACTCACGGCGAAGATGAGATTGAAGAGGAACAGCAGGTACTTGACGCAGGCCATGCCGCCGGACACCATCTTCCTGCAGTGGCTTCTAGCTCGTCTGGCGAATCAGCGAAAGAAGGGAACTCGGCTCCTTCCGGATGCAAGAGGCAGGCGCACTTTTCTATACGCTCGCTGCCTCGCGACAGAAGTTTGCGAAAATATCGATGTGACGCGCGCACAAACACTCGGAATGACTCTGCTCTGCGGCTGCTGCTATACTGCTTACTGCGGCTCGCTCCCTCGCGCTCGCGCTGTCAGCGGCTCGCTCTCTCTCGAGCCGCCGCCGCCGCCGCCGCCGCCGCCGACGCTAGCGCCGTCCCTCTATATTCGCGAAATAATCGCGCGCGTCCTATACCTATATGCGGCTGCCTGGAGCATAGACAGGCGCGCCCCTTCTGCGTCCGTTCCACCTCTCCTCGGCGGGAGAGCTATAGTCTGTACGGCCGCGGCCCTTTCTACTGCGCTGCCGAGTTCTGTTTTCCATCCACGATACCTGTTCTGCTGCACTCGGATCGGTTGACAGCTCGGAAGCTACCCATGCCTGCAGGTACGTATGTCCCGATTTCGTGTCATTGGACTGAGAATTTGATGATTGGCCGATTCCGCAGCTAAAAAGTTCATCGCTTGCACTGTTTACAGTTCGCGTCTAGACGACGCCAACGCGTGTATATAATGATCGCTAGCCGCGTCCTCCTCTTGGCGGCGCTTCGCTCTGACGCTGCATTCAATTTATTTCCCCCGACTACCGGCGACAACATTTTGGAATTCTGTTAGTTACTTACTATAGTTCCGAGAGAGTTTTAATCGTTATTACAGCGATGCGCCTGCCAGCCTCGATCGATCGTGCTTTTTATTTTTGCAACTAAAAATACGCGCGACACTTTGGCTGATGTGACCTTGCGCTGGATAAGCCAAGGCTCGCGCTGTACCTCTATATGTATAATGCACGACAGGTGCATACGTGCCTACCTCCAGCAGTCAAAAGTCAAATAATAGCTACATACAGGCAAAAAGATCTTGGCAGATTATAAAAAAAAAAGAATCTCTCAACCCCCTCGGCCTATTGTCTCCCCGGCATACCCACCTGCGCACGTGTATAATTAGAGTGCGGGCCGAGCGAATAATAAGTCGTTCGCCGATTTTTCCCGCACAAAGGCTGCGGTGCAAAAATCGAAATTTCACATGCCGAATATCCATCGCCAGCACACCGGACCCCAGAGGCGAAGTCACCCCTCGCGCGCACTTTTCCAAGAATGAGGGTGCAATCGTCCCAGCTAGCTGTACTTATACAGAGAGAGAGAGAGAGAGAGAGAGAGAGAGAGACATTTCTCCACTTTGAAAGTGGCACGAGACTACGCTCTATGCTATATATATAACAGAACCACACACACCCAGCGACAACCCTGCATGCACACCACGTAATGTTGTGTATAATGCAGCGCCTGGGATATAGGTGCTAGAGCAAGGCTGACATGTACCCGACTGTTCTCGCTGTTGGCGAACATTTTTCTTAACTTTCAATCGATCGGTTTGAGCCGAAATGCCGAAAGGGAAAATTTTAACGGGTTGATGAGACGTCACTTTATTTGTCTCTAGCATCCGTCATGCTTCTTGGATATTATCGATTATCGCAGATATCAACGCCCATGACTATTCATAGCTCACACGTTCGGTAAAGATCATTTTAATCAATTAATTTTCGAAGGCCAAATACAGAAAATTAAAAACATCATCAGGAGCAATAACGAGCATACTCCAGCTATAGAGCGACAGGCAGCGACATCTAAGCCAGTCGATCGGCAGCTTGGCGGGAAAAAAAGCGCGAGGCACCGCGCTTATATTAATTATATTAATAAGTATTATTGACACTATAGATAAAGTTGTAGCAATATAAAAAGCGCTTGTTTGTACTCGTATCGATTCGTCGAGTATACCTCGCTCGAACGCACGTTTAAAAACCCGTCATTCGAGTATCGCTCAACGCGGCGCAGTAAGGGCCTTCTTCGTTACTCAATCGCCGCGTGCCCGGCAGCCGAAATCTCCTCCTTTCTTTTCCCCTCTCGGCTCTCGCGCGGTCCGGCCGCAGTGCTAGTCCGGCCAGCACGCAGCTCGCACGCGCTCGAGTTTTCCGCCGCCGCTCGTAATCGTGCTTGTTATCTATGCTGCGCGCAGTATAGCTATATATATTCTCGTAGAGTCGTATACATAGAGTGGCGGAGCGGCGGGAAGCAGTAATCGAGTGAGTGACACATCGGCCGCCACCCGCGCGCGACTCTAAGCTCTCAGCAGGTGCCGCGCACTCTTGTACTCGAGTGCGGAGCGAGTTTCGAGCGAGCAGCAGCGGAAGCAGCAGTGATCCGTCGGTTTATTCGTTCGACTGTAAAATTTGTGCGCGACGCGTTGCCGCAAACATGGTGGGCAACCTCAGGCTGTCGACGAGCTCGCAGCTCATCAAGTACCTCATGTTCATCTTCAACCTGATCTTCGTGGTGAGTTGCGCCCTATCAGAGAGCTCTTCGTCGCGACTGCAGCGTGGCAGCGCGCATCATATGTTGACGTGTGCGTTCGCGGGCCCGCTTCGTTGCGCAAACGTTTCGCTCTGCACTGGCCAACTGGCGTAACGTGTTTCCGATATATCTGCGGCATAATATATATATATAATACTTAAAGTATGCGCGCGCTCGCGGTGAAAGTCAATCGCGCCGCGCCGGCTCCGGATAAGCCCCTCGCTCTCGCTGCTAGCATAATTGCGGCAGATCGGGGCCCGTTTCTGGAAAGTCTGCGCGACAAAAGTGCTCGCGATCTCGAAATTTCACGCTGACGCAATGCGCCGCGCTGCCGAGCTATTTTCGATACGTTGCGTCGAAGCTGGATGAGAGGAGTCTTTTGTTATCAGGACGAGATAAGCGGCGAGTATCGTATATACGTGTCGTCGGAAACGAGCATCGCGGCCTCGGACCTTGGATTCCGATATACAGGTATATAGGCTATGAGATATAGGTAGCGGGGGGGGGATGCCGCCGTCGGTAAAACAGGACTTTCGCGCTTATCCGACTTTTCGGGAAGTTGTAACGCGAGCTCGCTCTCTCTCTCTCTCGAAAATCTCGACAAATACGCGGTAACTAGGGTAAATTTTTACACCGCTCGGCAGCCCTCGGTGCTCGGCGTGGCATCGCGCGACAAAAAAAATATCGCTGCGGACAGGATTCGAACCTGTGCGGGTAGAACCCAATGGATTTCAAGTCCATCTCCTTAACCGCTCGGACACCGCAGCTGTTGGAGCGCACGGCGCTTGAAGCACGACAATAGCTCCCCGCAGGCCTCCGGGAGCCCGATTTTGATAACAACTCTTTTCGCAGCCTGCGCTTCTGGCTTTTCAGCTGGTGTGTCGGTATAAATGAAATTATCGGGAATTGAGAGCAGCGTTTTGTCGTCACATTGGGATTAGAGGCTTTTTGCGGGAAATAGGCGAAGCCGAAGAAATGACGCCGGGTCATCAGCACTGCGGAACACGAGTCAACGAAGACTTATGAATATATCGCTCTACTGCTCTATATAAAACAGTTTGCCGGATTTTCAGATCACGGGAATCATCCTGCTGTCCATAGGCTCGGTGATACACGGCGTCTACCACGACTACCAGCACTTCCTGGACGACAGATTTTTCTCCGTCCCGTCGCTTCTCATCGCCATAGGATCCATCATTTTCTTCATCGCCTTCTTCGGCTGCTGCGGAGCCATCAAGGAAAATTACTGCATGATCGTCACGGTGAGTTACCAAGTGGTATATGTATATTAGTATTATTAGACAACCCGCACCGAAGCTGCGCATATCACCACGCACGCGGCATTGCTTTTAGTTTGCCACGCTGATGGTCCTCGTCTTCATCCTCGAGCTGTCTGCTGGTATTTCCGGATACGTTCTGCGCAACGACGCGACTGAAGTGTTGAGCGAGAAAATGAAAAAGTCCATGGAGAACTACAACAAGACCAACGTGGAAACCTACGTCATTTGGGACCAGATTCAACAAGAGGTGCGTATACAAGCTAACAGCGTTAGTTGTACAGTTGTTCGCTTACAGATCCTTATTATTGTGTTGACGGCTTCTTTTCTGCGACTCTATATATAGTTCGAATGCTGCGGAACCGACAAGCCAGAAGACTGGCTGACGGAGTTGAAGAACCAATCGGACCCCGACTCTCTGCCGATGACCTGCTGCAGAAAGCACGGCGGCGAAGTCGGCTCGGTCAACTGCACGATAAAAATGGGGAGCCCGGATAGGTTTACCGACGGCTGTTTGCACGCGCTCTCCAACTTCGTCAAAGGACATGCCGTGCAGCTCGGTGGCGCCGGCATTGGTATCGCATTCATGCAGGTCGGAATTCTTCTTATTGTTTCTTATATTGCTTCAGCTCTGGATGTGCCACTGTTGAAATTAATTACTTCGTCTTCCCTTGCATTTTCAGGCCTTGGGCATTTGGTTCTCCGTCTACCTAGCCAGATCCATCAAGAGAAATTACGATAACATGTAATAGACGCCCGCTGCCATAGCTTGTAAAATTCAGTTCCCGTGATTATCCGCCGGATCGCTGATCTCGATATTAGATCGTTAAATTTCAAGTAATCCGGTTTATCTCTCTCTCTCTCTCTCTCGAGTACGAAAACATGGAAAAGAGACTTTTATCACTTTTATCATAAGAAAAGAGAACTTTGTACATGTTATTGATCGAAATAAAAAAATTTCGAGCGCCGTTTGTACTTATAGCAACAGACTATGAGTAGTGATATCACACTCAAATATGATGCACTGCATACGCGTGTTCTCTTCGTCAAGTTGTCGTTCGCAAATTTCAGGCCATAGCTGAAGCTTCCAGTGCCATTTTTTGTTATTGTTGACTGTGACAAGCGAACGCGAACGCGAACCTTCCTTTAAAAATCGTTTTACCGTATCTTTACGCTTTACTTTTCAACACCAAGATACCTGTTGATCTGCGTCGAAGAGGAGACTAAAACGATTCATCAACTAGTTCATATAAGCTTGAATAAGTTTACGTGAAAATTCTTAGTTCTATATTGCTAATTGCAAAATAACACGCATGTTTGAAAGTACTTTATATATTAAAATAAAGAAATAAAGGTTTAAAATGTTTTATCTTTAGAAGCTTCGTATATACATATATCGATCGCTTTGTTTCGCAAACAACATTCAAGATCGATAATAAATGACGCACATGCGGCTAGCATGTATATATAGTGAATCATTGGGTAATCTGCTGCTGCGATTAAAGTATAACATTCCTCGGATCGATTGAAAAATCGTATGCATCGGTCTTGTACCATTCTAGATCTATATTACAAAAAACGGTATCGCTTCGCAGCTCGTGTGTACGACATATAGGTGTTCTCCCACGCGCCAATTCTATCTCGTCGCTTATCGTTGAGATAAGAGTCCGAGCTCTTTCCACTAGCACCTGTCCGCGCAGTATAGTTTGTCGCAGCGCGAGCTCGCGCCTGCTTGCGATTTTTGTCTCCCTCTCCCGTGAATTACAAGTGTATCGCCTCTAAGTCCTACCTACATCGTCGACAGCAACGAGAACAAGCGCAGTATTAATACACAGTATAGCAGCAATCATGGCGGCGACGCACCTCGACCTCGGCCTGCGATGCATCAAGTATCTCCTGTGTGCCGTCAACTTCCTCTTCGTGGTCGGTATTTCATTCAGAGTGGATTGCAAGCTGCAACCACCGGTGTTTTTTAGGCTCGATAATTAATCTGCCCAATTGAGAGACTGCTCGAACAATATGGTCTTGCCGTGCCCGGACCTTTCTACTGCTATATTTATACTGGTAGAAAGATATGGTTCCGAAATCCTTACTTCCACGCTCGCGCGCGTACGAGCAGATTGATAAAGCGAGCGACGCGCGACACGAAATTCTTCGTATATTCGTATATTCGTATATTGATAAGAATCTCTTCTCGGATTGCTCGTGACACCCATTTTTCTGAAATAGAAATGGAAAATTTCCCGATGTCATTTTGCTTACAACTTGTATGCTCGCTTATATCCTTAATTCCTTATCTTTGCGTGATTGGATTATTGACACCTAGCGCGCGTGCGCAAACGTTAAAAGTGCTCGATTCCACAGATGACCGGCGCGATGATAGTGTCGGTCGGCACGACGATCTACGCGGTCTACGAGGACTTTTCGCACTTCTTGGACGCGAGCTACTTCTCCCCGGCGACTCTGCTGATCGTCGTCGGCGCCCTCATCTTCGTCATTGCGTTCTGCGGCTGCTGCGGAGCCCTCAAGGAGAGCACCTGCATGGTTCTCGTGGTAGGCAGCATCGAGTTTGCCATTTCCACTTGCTCGAGGAAGCATCGACACTCAGATAGCGAGGATTTTTTCAGTTCGCGGTCTCGCTGTCGGCCATCCTCATTCTCGAGTTCTCCGCGGCGGTGGCGGCCTACGCGCTGCAGGACAACATCACCAGCCTGCTCAATCTCAAGATCAACGAGACCATGCACCGCTACGAGACGAACAAGGAGGCCCGAACGGCCGTTGACTTTTTGCAGTCAAAGGTGCGACACATGGCCACTTGTAATGCGATACCGATATAACTATGCCTGCTTAATTAAATACCTGCCAACAGCTGCACTGCTGCGGTTACAACGGCGCGGCCGACTGGGCCGGCATCTTGACGGACGCCAACAATACGGTCGACGTCCCCTACTCCTGCTGCAACTGGTACGCCAACGCGGGCGGCTCGCCGGCAAGTGAAATCTGCCCTGCGATCTATGGACAGGGTTGCTACCGCGGGCTCGCCCTCATCGTCAATCGCAGCGCGCTCTACCTCATGACTGGGGCTATGATGATCGCCATCATTCAGGTGACCATTACCCCCTCCTATTCTCACTGATTCATCTCGATAAACTGTCCTATACTCTCTTCTCTGCACAGCTGGCTGGAATCGTGTTCGCCTGTATGCTTGGCCGTGCCATCAGGAAGCAAAAGACGGAACAGGAGAGACGTCGATGGCAGTTGCGGGAGAGCTTGCTGACCGGCTACGAGCCCTTGGGCAAAAGCGATCCGTTCACGACCTTCCCGGTCGTTTATATGACTGACAACGATTTTCGAACCCAAACGGCGGTTAGCTAATGATTTTCAATGACCACACGACGGATATATACCGATATATATATTTATAAGAAAGTTACAAAAAAATACACATACTTTGCGGTTCTCACTCGTAGACTTCTTTTTTTTAGCAGCTAATTCGATCTACATTTTCGAGAGATTTAAATATTCACTGGATATTCAATGTTTAGCTATATGATCGATATTTACAACAGCTTCAACTAGCATAATCAATTGGACTTCGTATACCTATGTACAAATTTATAAGAATCGGTAGAAAATAGTATCACCAAAAGTTCAATGCTCTTTCGAGAATTTCACGTGATTCTTCATTGCAATCGCCTTTATCGTCAGGTAGGTAAGGGGGCGTAAACTCACGGTATGCCAAGCAGATGCGTCGTGAGTTTATGTCTTCTCTTAAAACTGCATGTTCCCAGCTATATCTGCATTAAGAAACAAAAAAGTACTTACTCCAAATGTTTAACATTTTATAAATTTAATTGTGCTGAGCACACTTGGCAATATCATGTATATAAAAGATTAATGTTATACATGAAATATATTTTAAAATTCATAAATGTAATAATTTCAATTCAAAGAGAATAAAATTTTGGTTTGCGAGAATTTGAAAGATTACCTGGCAGCTCCATAGAGTACCATCAATGAACCCTCTGGCATGGGTAATCTCACTACGATATTTTGCTCTGGTGCTGCTTGATTTTGAAGGCTTTCAACGCAGTCTAAGTTGTACTTATTACTGGAACCTCGATATGGGGTCATCGTCAATACCGAATCTCCCAAAATATTAACAGTGACAATGCGTTCTCCCCAAATCCAACAGTCATCGATGTGTGGATCAATAGAAGCTCCTCGCTGGGAATCATACTCCAGACTGCATTGTTCAATAGTTTGGAAATTCTTGAGTTCTTTCACATCGTTAAATTTATCTTGTACAAATTTAGTGCTCTCTGGAAAACCAATGAAATTTCCCATTCGCAGTCGTTTTTTTTTAAAGTTTGTCTTAGGCCCAAAATTCTAAAAGTGAATTCACGTTTCGTCTTAGTCAACAACAGTTGTTTAATGATAATACACATACACACCTGTTTTCTTCTACCACTTTGTGATATTTCCCAAGGTAATAGATCCAAACTGTTCACTAAAGATTTCAGTTCATCTTGGTTTAAAAAGTCCAACTAAAACAGTAGTATCACGAAATTCAAGTGTCCGCATGCCATGTACTATGCATATAATTAAAACAAGCTAATTTATACCTTGATATATGTGCCAGGAAATTCAATTGGAACTCCAGAATGTCTGGGGTGTTGTTTGTATAAATTCATGTCCCATCCTGGCCAAGCTTTGTTACATTCAGGGCAATAAACGTAATTCGGGCATTTCTGAGAGAAATATATAAATTTACCGATTAACACAGTCAATGGATTGGATAAATGTTTATAGAAACAAGTGTTTCTAACCTTTAAATCAGCTGCGAGATCCGGCTTCGAAATGGAATACTCATTTTCACATATTAAACATGTTCGTATACCTTTACAACCACATGGTCGTACAGTCTCCATACTGCTTTATTGCAGTAACAAATAAAATGTCTTTTCGTGTAAATTTAATATAACTTAACTTTAGCGTGCAAAAAACGCAAGGCAATAAAGAACGAGACCGAGTAGCAGCCGCTGCAGGGACATTTTTTCATAAATATATGGTCGCAATGTCATGATGAAGAGCTATATGTATTCCCTAGTCACAGTTGCTCAGTTGGTAATAGTGAGAAAGTGATGCGATTATCAGTCGCGTTTTAAATGTCAAGATCAAAAAAACTTGCACTAGACTTTGCATCTAGTCGGAATAAAATTACGTTCGTAAAAAATTGTTCGAATTAATAAACCAAGTACTTATTATCGGTTAACTACTACAATTGGGGGATTGAGATAAAAGCTAAATAGATTATCATACGTTATATAGAAATGTGGTGGCCCTGAAAAGGGCCGATTGTTTTAGGGATTGCAAGAAAAATAGTCGAGTTAATCGAGTTGCCTCGCAGTTACTCGCGTTGTTCTTCAGTTAATGGCTTTTTCGGCAAGAGTACCGAATGGATGTTCGGCAGAACACCGCCCCGAGCGATCGTTACTCCTTGAAGCAGTTTATCCAGTTCCTCGTCATTACGAATAGCCAGTTGCAAGTAACGGGGATTTATCATCTTTCTCTTGTTGTCCAGGGCTGCGTTGCCTCCTAACTCCAACACCTCAGCCGATAGGTACTCGAGGACTGCTGCAAGGTAGATCGCCGCACCGGTGCCAATAATCTTAGCGTACCGACCCTTTCGCAGATAACGACGGATTCGAGCGACTGGGAATACCAGACCAGCCATCTTCGTGAGAGATGTCCTCTTCTTTCTCCCTTCCTCTTCCCTCGATATCGCTGCTCTGCCTCGTCCTGACATGATGAAGACTTGGATGAATTTCGAGTTAACTTTATAAATGTTCAGAAACGACTGAGACGTTAATATTTTTGAACGGCCCATTTTTGGCTATGTCATAACTTTTGCGAAGCAGCTCCGAACCAATAGGAAGTTGCGCTACCCCCACCGCTGATCTCTGATGAACGCGAGTTCCAACTCGCGTTCCCGCCGAGCCAATTGTATGCGGGTACTCTACCGATTGTTCAACGTCCCGCAAGCGATGACCCCCGAAGATCCGGACTCGAAATCAAGTCGTGGATCAAAAGATGCGACAATCCTAAAGTAAGAAGGCCAGAAGGCTTTCGCTATCTACCTATACACATCCACAGAGTCCCGAATTACTTTCAACAGTCAACTTTCAATGCAACGAGCATAATGATTAGCCGACGAGGCCAACTAGCCCATGCAGTTCAAGAAATTTACAAACGGAGATCCAAACTTCTGTTCGACTTTTACTTTCTATAGTAAATTCTATAATAAATTATCCAAGCACACTGTTAGCAAACGCGCGATAGCTGAGTACACTAGCTAGCGAAGTGCATAGAAAACCTTACGCTTAATCGGCCCTTGTCACGGCCATCATAAATTTTTGTCGAAATTGAACAAACTTTTTCAATCATTGAAATCTCCGGATAAGAGCAGTACAGCGGTTAGGTCTAGTGGTTCGTGGAATTTACAGACTAGGGATTTTTAAATACATGACATAAAATTCAAATACACTTACTCCAAGTAATTACTCAAAATACAGTTGATGTTGATTAAATAATGAATCTTGTTCTTTATATAAACATTTATTAATACAAATCGTAAACAATATTTATTTTCATTTACATAATTAAACTATAAAGTTTATCTTGGCATTCCATTCGTAGAAAATAATTTATTTAAGCAAGAATTTTTTTTTTATTTAAAATATGAAGTGTACCTTGGTTCTATAGAGTTACATTTCACACTTTTTAAAATAGAGAAAAGTCTTATGATAGCTAACAGAATATTGATTCGTTACATAATAGCATTGATTTAACTGATTCTCATTAGATTTGTACATATCTTTTTTGACAATCATATTGTCACCTGGCACCTCAACTCTTTTCACCAGACTTCAATTGTAGTTAAGTATATTACAAACGATTTAAGACACTTTGAATGGACCGAAGCTTAGATATGAGTTCACCACCATTTGGTTTGCTGAATAACGTTGTCAAGCATTTGGAAATCACGTCTTGACACCTTGTTATTATTTTCCTCCTGTGAAAGATACGTACTTTAATTAATAAATAATAACAATTATAGACTGATGAATGATATCCATGTGCAATCGACTGATCTCTTTACCTTATGAAAGCATTAGTAATGTTAGAATTTGTGATGAAGTAATTAACTAAATTCGTCGTCGATTCAATCAAATGGAATTCATTTCCTTCATTAAGCCATGTGCGATTATTTCCTCCAATCATTCTACAAAATTGATTTTAAAATAAGTTATTTACTTTAGATAATGGATATTTAAATGGATTAAGAAAGTAATATTACTTGTCATAGTGATCCAGAAGCTCTTCCATTGGTATTCCAAGTTGCAAAAAACACGTAATGATGTGATTATTTGAGATTTTCAATCTGCAAGCTCGCACTTCTAGTTCCTTTATTAGAAAATCTGTAAAGTTACTGTTTATTAATAATTTTCAAGCAAAAGATTTTGTGTTGCAATTTTTTAATGATTATATACTCACCAACTGGAAAACAATGTGGTGTTCCACAGTATTCTTGACCTAGTAATTTTATTTTACTTGTAACAATAGCTAGTTGATCTTCGGCAGATGCAGGCGAAGTATTTTTCAACTCTGGAAAATTTATTATTTTTAAAAACTGTAATTTTAAGATAAGATTACAAAAATGATAAAGCAAAAATTTACCAGATTCAATAATATTTTTCCAAATGCCTTGAATCAACATCACATCTTGATGTCCAGAACAATGAATGATTGCCAATTTACATTCCCATAATTGCAATGGCTCTGAATAATCTTCATAAAGCTATATAAACATAATACTTTATTATTATAGGCTATTGTAAAAGTAAAAGTGAAGTACTTTACAAAATATTCTGTATATATACCTGAGTTATGTCAAGCAAAGCTGAGTTTAATCTCAATTTTGCATCTCGGACAGTCATTGGATCAAAAAGAACTTGTTGATTGTGAATAGTGTCTAAAATCTTTACCAAAAATTGTCTGTATAATTAATTCATCCACTACTTTGATGGCTAAATTTGTCTTAATTATTAACTACAAACTAACCTGTTGCTGTATACGAGCGACTTCCACTTTGTCTTCTAGTTCTCTTAAAAATACTCCAAGATGGGGTGCATAACCAGCTTCGTCACTTCGCATGCAAACTACAGCTCTTGCCAAATATTCAACTCGTTGCGCTAAGGTAGCATCAGTGCTGTTGAAGCAATATAGATTAATAACGAATAACTTTTAATAAACATTTTTCAACGACAAGGCAACCAGATGCTCTTTTAAGCCTTTATTTAACAAACTATTGACGTACCCAACTTTCGTTGCAAGGGCATACAAAATTTTGGCAGCAGCTGCATGATTCTTGTTTCTTTCATAAAATTGCCACAGCAACTCTGGAGCATTTACGCGAATAAGATAAGCTTCAAGAGACGGTGTTGCAAGAGCAACTAATTCACCATGAAGACCCTTTTCTATCATCCAGGCATAAACAGCAGTGTGTAAAGTTTCACATGGAGAATGCAGTGCTTCCTCTATGATTTCATGTAACTGAAGAATACACCAATTTTGTCAATTTACTCTACAAGGAATCATTTTATTAAATAAAGAAAATATAAGTACCATTTCTTTTGCTGAAGAAACTACAGCCATTGAATTCGATATACTCTGATTGTAAAGATAATCAAGCATGGCAGTGAATTCTTTATAAATTTCTAATCTGGAATAATTTCATGACAAGTATAAATTTCTTCCTTCATTGAGAGTGCTTAAAACTTAGTTTTATATTACCTTTTCAAATAAGCGAAATTTCCTTCTTGATCTTCTATAGGTTCGTTACTTTTATAATAATGTAGTGCAGCATTATTAGGATCAATTTTTTCTGCACAAGTCAGACACAGTTCTAATACTCCTTGGTAAAAATGACAAGCTACAAACTGTTGACACACTGCTCCGATGTTTAATCTTGGAGCAACTTCTTTACAAAGCTGGAAAAATATAATTTACTCTCATTGTAATAAGTACATATATCACTTTTTAAATCAAATTAACGAGAAAAGTATATGCATACCTTTAAAGCTGATTGAAGATACGTTTCTTTCTCTTCTGGATTTGTGCAACTTTTGGCTTTCAGTATTATTTCATTAGCCTATAGAAAATAAGAGAAAATATAGAAATAAAATTAAGAAAATTCGTTGAAATAATGCATTTTTTTACACGGTAGTGTTTAAATAATTCATACTTTTGAGCAGACGGCGTCTTCGCTACGATAAAGATTAGGGCATATTTCCCGAAGTTTTGCACTAACAGAATCAACGGACGCATTATCACCAAGATAGCTAAAAAAGGAAAAATTCAACATAAAATTATTATAATAAAAATCTTTGAATACTAATAAAAGGCATCGGTATCGCTTTACCTATCAATTAGGTGAATTATCAAAAGAGAAGAAATTTCATGGCCAATTAATATAAGATCTCTGAAAGTTGCAGTAGAAAATTGATTGACTTGATCTTTCGATAAGCAGCTAACAATATTATGCAACTGATTTTCACAAAGAATTTTCCATAATCCAAGAATTTCGCATGCGTGAGTAATAAAAATTTTGAGAGCATCAAGAGAGTTTCTTTCTTCCACAATGGGTTCTTGAAAAGTAGTAGCAATTGTGCTATCAAAGCCATCCGTGATACTCCTCACTGTGCTGTGCCTAATTGGATAAATTAATATTATAAAATTATATATTATATATTTACTAGCAAGAATATCCTAATTTATTCTTAATACTTACGGCTTGGAAATATGAGTATTTTTGTTTAAGAACGAACGGAGCGCTTGCAAATGACCTAATATCCAGCCAATCTGAGTAGCGTTAACAGTGCTGTGAATTTGGCACTTGCCATTGACACTCTCCTGCTTGATGCAACGGAGATTCCAGATCGGTCGCAGTATCCTACCTATGTAGAGATAGAGGCCACCATGTTTTGCCGAAAATTGCTGCAGGGCCGTATCAGCGTTTGGCCCACTTTGCTGGGGTAGCTGCTGCATTGGCGTGCGCAACAGATGCGAGCGCATGTCCATACCTGGCATTCTGGGTGTTGAAGTGCGCAAATCTGCTGGGAAAAACAATTAATCAACTATAAATTTATGTTTGACATAAAAGTGTTGGTCGGTTTCCAATGATTTTTTTATTTATTTTTAATTTTAATAGTTCGGAACTTTGGTAAATACCTGCAGTGACACTTGGAAATGGAGTGTGTGGCTCTGTTGATTGAACAGGTGCAATTCTTTGCCCTCCATACAAGAAGAAAGCTCTTGTGGCCCACTCAGATAACTATAACCCATAATTAATGTAAGAATTAAAAATATTATAATCGTTTATAAAGTACATAGTGAAAGAAGTTCTGTTCAACGTCGTACTTGCGCATTTTGAGAACTTTCTAGCGTAGCAAGAATGAGGCAGGTGGCACAGGCTTGCTCGGGCGATTGCGTCTGGAAATAAGCTCTCACAGACTCAGTGTCTGGACCTCGCTGCTCGAGAAGAAGTTGTCGAAGAATATCGACGGGACGCACTTGAATAAGAACTATGGCACCCTGATAGAACAATTACTAATTTTAATTCATAATTCAAATGGAAAATGATGAGCGAATTAACTGATAGTGTTGCATTTACTTGGGCAGTAAGGAAGATGAATTTGCGAGGTGGTTCCATGTGCTGGCGAACGAGAAGTGGAGGATCGCCCTGAGTTCCACACTGCTTTTCAATTTGAATAGCAGATTCTCCTGGAATTTCGGCTAACGCCCACACAGGGCTGTCCAGAGGTAAGATGCTCTGAGTCTCGGCGAGATAATTTGAGAAAGGATAAGCATCGTTGCTCAGGCACCAGGCGCTCTCGGTATCGCCACCACATATAAGAATTAGGGTTCCTGAGAATATAAATTCCAAATGAGTCGTGAAAAACTACACTTACATGTATCGAAATAAACTTACCCTTTCTGTAATGAGCCATCTGTACTTTCCTTGGCCTCATAACTGGCGCATTGGCGGCGTAACCAGGCGGCAACCTTACGTGTATTAGCTGTAAGCACTGGGGTCTACCCATGGGATTCGAAACAGAGGTACAGCTAAAGTAAAATCTCGTGCCTGTAGCCGCGACCGCCACCAAGTTCAAGTGCATCGATTCGCTTTCGTTAATGGCTGAGATACTGACGAGTGGTCGGAAGTTATTGCTGTCTAGAGTTTTGACTACGTGCACCGAGTTTTGAACCAGTGAGGCTTGAGACATTGAGGTAACTTTTGAGGCGCCACCATTATCAATGTCCCAGACGCTGATCGTGCCTTTATCACCGAGAGTGTAGAGGATGTTGCGTGAGTCGTCTACAGAGATGTGGACTATGGCTTCTTCCTCCGAGAGAGCCACTGTGACAAAAGAAGGAACCAGGAAAGAAAACGGACCCTCTGAGTGATTTACTTTTTTGCAGCGCTTTCCGAACCAACTGCTCTCTGCCTGTAGATTTCGATGATTTGAATAAATTATATGAAAAATTAGTGAAACCCGACATTGATGTAACATTTACCTGATAATATATTTCATATAAAGAACCATTTCTACCTCCTAGGAAAATTCTTCCACTACTTGTATTTGCAATGGTTGTAATAGCAATTCCATCGGTTGTTACTGTAAAAATAGGCTCTGGTACCAATTGCATTTCTCCTTGTGTTCCTATAATACAATTTTTTTTACTGAATCTTTATATACTGAATAACAAGTTGATCATACTAGAGAAAAATTACCATCTTCATTATCATTTAAAGTTACACCAAGAACAGTTATCTCAACTGTAGTTGTCAAGACAAGTAAGTACTTTACATAGCTTTGAAAAATACCGGGTTTTGGCTTTACAAGACCAACGCTTATGATTGTCTCATTCAACCCATCGAAATATGCTACATCAGATCTAAAATTAAAATTAAAGATTACATTAAAATGGAATGAATGCATATTTTCAATTACAGAAATTATACATAATTAATGACTTGACGTACTCATTCTCATAAGACCATACATAAATATCACTGTCGATTGTAAGCCATGCTTTGGATATATCTGTGAATAAACCCATCATACAATGACATTGCATGTCTGTAAAGTGTTTGTTAAGGAAAAACTAATAATATTGAAATAGATAAGATTGATTGAGAACAATATTTTATAATTATGCTAATCTTTTGTAAGGATACGACCAAAGTGCTCCATAACTTCAGATGGTAAAGGTATTTTGCTGTGTGTTCTCATTTGATTAATGTTAGTTAAACTTAGCGATGCTCCATTTAAATTTGGGTAGTCGTGAACGTCAAGTCCACTGACAGTTGGGCCACCTTGTGCATTATATCGCATGAGATTAATTAATGATGGAAAATTGCTATCTGCAACAATGTGCTTGTCCACCATTTTTCCTGCCATTTCCAAAGCATCGAGATGAATCTTCATGGGCTCCATTTTGGCAAGGGTCGTACCACTTTACAGTACCTAAAGTTTTGTTTAAATACAAACAAAAGATTTATTAAATAAAAATAACCATAACACAATAAACTAAGTTAAACTATAATCTCGCAAGTACCAAATTGTGTCTACAATATTTTATGTGAGCTGACACTGTTTTACATTGTTCTGCACATGCATTAAGGAGACGTATACACATAAATTAAATTTAAAAGCAAATGGGGTTAGACGCACTCCTCAAAAAACACGTATAGTTTTAAAATAGTGTCTTAATACTTACACGAAAATGAATGAAAATATTTGCAATTCTCGCAATAAATCCAGTACAAGTATTAGAATAACATCCGTTCTCAAAATATTTACAAAAAACTATCAAACAATAATTGTAACATTGAGGTTAGTACCACCGAACGTGTTTTACACCACAACTTCATCAAATTCTTAAAAATAGAACACTCATATTTACAGTCTTTTCGATACGTTAAATGTTTAACTATTAGATAGTAGATTCACAAATTTATTGACGAAACCAAGCTTAAATATTAAATGATAAGCACTCAAAAATAAGGTTTCATGCCGGGGATCGCCGGCTGACCAACCGACATATTTTGTCCAATCTATACTCGAAGGTTCGCGCCATCGTGTGTGTGTGTGTGTGTGTGTGTGTGTGTATACATATACAATTATTTATATTAAACAGCGAAGTATTTACAGAGGGCCTATTTTATTAATAATCGAAAATCCCGTAGACGTAAACATAGTTATCAAGGCTGGGATATACCTAGTAAGAGCAATATATTTAAAAAATTTATTTCTATAACCCACTTTTTTATTCTTTTCATTTGGGCGTATTTTTTAATACCAATCGATTTCAAATCGTTTAACAGCGCATTATAAACAATAAAACAACTATTTTTTTTTTAAATATTTATTTTTATTTTGATATTGAAAAAATTCAAAATCCCTCAAAAATTAGTTTCTTTTGCACAAATGCACTCAATACTATTATTTAACAATGATCTTATATTGAATATATAAAAATATCAAAAAGTGTATATGTAGCATAGCATATTTAATGATACGCAAGTTCCGGCAAGCCAATCATACTTGGCCGTTTCTTGGCAGAAATGATTAAGAACTTTTGATTGGTCAGGGTATCAGATCATCGAGATCTAGAGGGAGGTAGGTGTCAGCTGAGAAAAGTTCATCATCAGTTCTACTCGACGGGATATAACAAATATAACATCTATATATATATAGTACTTATAAAATGTATATAAAAAATACGTCACTATAGTTTGTCGTGCGACTTTGCGTGATTGAATCGATCCGTACTAAGTAACGGAATTCTATACAATTAATTACACATAATCTTAACAGCTGTCTTCAAAATTAATCTTACAGAGGTGAGCAAGTCCGCCATAAAGGGTGTTATATTACTTGGTTAGAGGTTAGTGTTATACCTATATTAAAACAAGATACTTTGTTTATCTCGCTTTTATATCATTACGACTAATTTCTAATCATTTCCAACCTCTATATCAATTTGTTTGCATGCGCGTATGCATACGAGCGTGGAATTCGTCATGTCCACGGTGTTGACATTTTAATTTACTGGGGTATCTAAATAATAATAATCTGTGTATTTTTACAGCCTTTCAAGATGATGAATCAATCTTTGACTGATCCCCTGATTTTGTCTGAAACAGACATTGAAGGAGGTGGGAAGGAAGAGCGTAATAGTGTACAAAATGATTTTGCATATCACAACAATGTGCATAATGCTGCAATTAAAATTAGAATGGGTATATTATTTAAATTCTATTGATAACTGTATTAACTGCTAGCTAAGTAAAGCTAAATATACTTAATATTTGTTTTTTTACAGCTTTTATTCGAAAAGTATATGGACTTCTCAGTATGCAATTGCTCATGACTGTAATTATCGCTGGGATATTTTGTCTAGTTGAGCCTGTCAAATTCTACGTTACGCACACGTAAGCATTATTAATGTCTCTTAGACTTTTAATGATAGCTCAAAACTAAAAATAAAGTTTATTATTGCAGTGGCTGGCCTATAATGACATCATTCTTTGTCACCTTTGGAATCCTCATTGCTCTTCATATCAAGAGAAGAGACCATCCGTCAAACCTCATTTTACTAGCTTGTTTTGTAGATATCATATTTTAATCCCTAAATATATACTTTATAGAAATTTATTCATCTAACACCTATCTTTATATTTCAGACTTTGGTGCAAGCGTGTACAATTGGAATTGTTGTTAGTCTTTATGATGTTTTTCTGGTCCTTGAAGCACTTTTTATAACCTTGACAGTTGTTATTGCTTTAACAGCATTTACTTTTCAAACAAAACGTGACTTCTCTGCCATGCATGCTGGGTAAGATTTTATTTAGATGATATTTTTTTTAGATAAGGAATCAACACAGGTTTAGCTCACAAAAGCATGAGTTACTTAATTGATCTTGAAAACTGTATTTTTCAGACTATTCTCTGGCCTCTGTGTTCTTCTGATTGGTGGTTTACTGCAAATGTACATGCAGAGTAGCTTGATGGAACTCCTACTTTGTGTTGGAGGTGCCATGCTATTCTCATTCTTCATTATTTTCGATACTCAATTATTGATGAAGACTCTTTCTCCAGAGGAATATATCTTAGCAACAATTAATATTTATTTAGATATTATTAATCTTTTCCTGTATATTCTTCGTATTCTTGCAATTGCTCGAAAGTAATTTTTTTGTTGAAGTTAGAACTTTTATTTTACTTTTCTCACACATTAAATTTCTTTAGATATTACTTTCCATTTTGTGCAGATTAGAAAGCATTTATTTACCAAAAAGTTCAATTCACATCATTCGGAAATAAAATTAAAAATTTGAATATGTGAATTATATTTTGACTGATTCATAGTATTGCTTTAATTTGATTCCAATACATATAAGCTATCAAAAATAACTTAAAAGTACATACAGGTTGAGCAGTTAAAGTATTTTTTACTTAAATGAAAAATACAAAGCTTTCTTTAAAAGGAAGCAAAACTTTTCTAGCAATCATACTTTTTGTTAATTAAAAAGTACATAAGCGGTAATCAAAATTTTAAATAGCAATTATGAAAGTATAGTAAATTATCAAT
This sequence comes from Trichomalopsis sarcophagae, assembly GCA_024372645.1. Lineage (NCBI taxonomy): Eukaryota > Metazoa > Arthropoda > Insecta > Hymenoptera > Pteromalidae > Trichomalopsis > Trichomalopsis sarcophagae. The sequence goes on from QLSS01000004.1 coordinate 4,323,780, forward strand.
ATTAGCTGTATACATACAATATCCACTTTATATTCTAGTTACTTATAAAAAGAAGTCAATAGTATTGTTTGCAGTAAATTGTTAAATATTGTTGGTGCAACTAATGTTTGAATCTATTCATATGAAAAAGCAAAACATAAGTTCAAAGGAATAGTAGCTCTATTCCATTTTCTATTTATAATGTAAGGCAATAAGGTTACAAACTTTACAAGTGACTATTTTAATGAAATAATAAGTATAATACAAATGTGTTAATATGTGTAATATATTGGTTGAAGGGATATACTAAGAGAAAATTAATTATTTTATTCTCAGAAAAAACAAAATTAACGCAACTTTATAGCAGTATTTTAAAATTTTAACAAGTGTATATGTATTAGTCATCAAAAGATGGCTGTTGGAATAGGGTACTCACAAAGTCTGGAGTTTTGCAAATGAATGCACAAAATCTATAACTATGGGGTTTGTGAAATGTAATTCGTTTTAAAAAAGTGAACTGTGTGATAAAATTTATCTTTTAGCGTTAATTAAGCTTATGATAATGTGTAACGAATCTAATGGTGCGTTTAAATGTTGATAATTCTTGATTCAACTGGCAACTATAATTTAACGTGTTAGGATAGTAATGAGTGATTGTAATGAATTGTAATAATTGGAAAATGTAAGCCAAGGGTAGCAAAAAACTGTTTATGAAAACAGTACACAATAAGCGTCAATTTTTACAGCAATCCTTCTTTTTAAGCTTCCTAGATTTCCAGTGTAATCACGTTTTATTTTGTGCAAATAAATATAAAAAATTTTTTTTTGAAAAAAACAAAAATAGTTTTTTAATTTTTTTTTTTAATATTATTTCGATTACAGTCAAAACTGTAGTATTTGAAATAATACATATTTTTTTATTAAAGAAAAGGGCGAAGTGGTCAGATTGAAGTTTTACGACGTTTCCATAGCAGCAGCGCTCTCTTCACTGTATTTGCCCTTGTCCTTGCCAAGTGCAGCAAGACGTCCCTTGCTCCTTCGGTCAATGATCTTCTTGCGATCCTTGTCCATCTTCAACTTGACAATAACAGTCTGCAAAATGCATAAAGTGGCAGTTACAATATAAGCTCTTTCTTTCTTCGATGAATAAATTGATTTCATTTCAATAATTCAGTGCCAACTTTTCTGCAGTGATTAAACTAAGTAAGATAAGCTTGTCAGCAAACAAGAGAACCTTGAAAGTGACTTACAAATCAAACTTTCTGTTTAAACCTCTGTGAATGGTTTAGATCATCATCTTAATCATCTTAATAAAATGGGAGATTTGAATACGACACATAGTAAATCAGAATTAATACCTTTGAGGGGTCAATGCCAACGTAAACACTAGCGCCGTTCATCTTTTCTCTCTGAATCCTCTCAATGTAGATGACAAACTTTTTCCTGTAAACTTGGATAACTTTGCCAACCTGTTGCCCTTTGTAGTGGCCTCGTACAACCTGAAAAGATAAGAAGGACTTTACACTACTTTGCTCTTAAATCATTACATATCATGTACTATTGTTAAACATTTTAATATCAGTGCCAATTTCTCTGCAGTTGATGTGAACAAGACCAATTCTGACCAATGTTAATAAGAGAACCTTAAAAACTATAATCAAGAAAAGGTCATCTCACACCCTATGTGAATGGTTTAGATCATCATATGGAAATGTTTGTCAATCATTCAATAGATTACTTTATTGACCAAGACAATGTCATCTTTGGTGTGTACGGAATTTGAATTAAAATTTGGATGCAATATGAAATAATTAATGTACAGTTAAATGCCAAAACACTACTGAAAGGTGTACAAAATTTTATATTATCGTTACCTGAACTTCGTCATCCTTGCGAATGGGCATGGAACGGACATTGTACTTCTGTCTGAGCTCTTTTGAGAGAGGAGCAGACATGAGCCGCCTCCGAATGTGAGATGGAGCTGTGAAATGCCGCTTCCTGTTTTTCCTCCTTGAGGAAGTCACTAAACTGTTAAACTTCATCTCGTTACTCCTAAAATAGAAAATTTCAATACCTGTATAATTACTTTCTAAAAAAATAACTAATCTTGAATCCTGTCGTTTTCACACATGTGAACACAAACATAACCTCACTAACACACATAAGAAAAATTTACTTATAGCAACAATAGCTTTGTGCAATGAATATTGACGAAAATAACATATAATAAGCTCAATGAAATACGCGATAAAGAAGTGCTATCTTTGCAACAATTAAAATGAAAACATAAAATGGGAACATACTCATAACTGTCAACAAAGAGGTTACACGACTCAATAATATTTTGTCAAAGCAGAAAAATATATGAACAATAATGTCACGAATCAATGTCGTATTCATTTTGCAATGTCGCTACAAGTAAACCTCGCACAATTTTTGAGGATTGCGCGGATTTTCGGAGGATAACTCACCGAAAAGCGGCACCGTTCAGAAAACGAGAACCGGAAGAGCACACGACGCTCCGGAAAAGAAGTTGTACAGCAAGACTAAAGGTAGATTTGCATGGCCGTATAAGTTTCAGCTATGACTGGGCGGCCAATGAAATCAAAGCACCGACTCCTACCACTTGTTAAGAAAGACCTATTGGTCGCTGACTCCTATAATTTGAAAACGCTTATCTAATGTTCCTACGCATGCGTTCTTTTAAATCCCTCGAATCTCGATCTTAGATATATCTCTTCTATATACACATGATCAGGATCGCATTGATAAATTGTTGTAAAATCAAATTTATTATTGAATTTCGAAGCAGAAGGATATAGACTCTGCTACTGAGCCATGATGAGAAGTCCTAAGTAAATCGATTAACATTATATTTACATAATAAAACATTGATTTTAAAATAAAATTGTTTTTATTTGTACGCCATACACTCAGTTAAAAAAAAATTCAACAATATTTCTTCAAGAAAATGTTATCGTCAACAATAAGTATTAACTTGTAATACAGATCAAGCAATACCATTTACTTTACAGGTATAGTCAATAATTCTGTAAGCAGATTAAATTGGACGCACTATATACTTTTTGCATAAATACAATATATATATATATATATATATATATATATATATACAGAGTAAATAATGAGCAACTTTCCATCTTAAAAAATATGATTTTATATTTTAAATAAATGTTACTAAAATATCTTTATGACGCAGCCGAGCTAATTAAACTTGTAGAAATTCCATTAGAATTGGAATTACTTGAAGAAATAGTAGTGCTTTGGGTAATCAAAGATTCATCTGTTGTCGCTTTCGATGCAGCTGCGCCTCTTTCAATCTGTTGAGCTTTGGGAGCACAAGCCTGACGCACGCTCATTTCCCAAGAATCTAACAACTGTGATACAGAATACATTTTGGGTAATTTCGAAAGTCGAGCATCTAAACCTTTTTGTACAGCACTTAAATATGGAGTTGCATATTCATGACTCGTAAGGACACATCTTGGAGGTACATTTGGATAGTCTTTAGGCACTATAACTAACACTGGAGGCACGCAAGGTAAATGCTTATCATCTAACCAGCATATCAGCTGGATACATTTTGAACCATTTTGTTGTGCAGGGTCAAGACTCACCTGAAAGTAAAAAATCGTTTTTAAATATAATTTATGTAAACTTTCTCATTTCATAAAGCGTATTAAGAAGATATTTAAAAATTACTTTAAATCTTTGATCCAGACGCGCTATTTCTCCTTGAAGAACGTCTGGTATTTCACTATGAGCTTCTTCAGTCTTTCTTATCTTTAATGGTGGAGGCATGCTTCTAAAATGAAATCAAGGAAATATCTTTAAACTGTGAAATCATTGCATCTATTTTAATAAAACTAACATGTAGCTTGCTTACTTGATCTCTGGTCCGAACAAAGATTCTACACAAGGCCCAAATGTTCTGTGTAAGGTATGATTGGCTACTGGAGTTTGAAGTAGAGTTCCTACTACTTCTAGTAACGGCGTCAAAAACTGATGTTCTTTTAGACTGGGAGGTATTGTGGGACCTGTATTGGATTCTAACTTTTTATTAAAATCCATTTTTTCCAAGGCAATTTCGCATTTTTGTAACACCTCTAATTTTGTGACTTGACTGGGGTTTTGTAAAATTTCCAACAGTTTCTTCATCTTGCTCATCCGTTCAGTGTCTGGGTGTATTTTAAAAAGTTCAATAATGTTTTATAAAAGAGATAAATTTTTATGTAATATTGAACAATTACTTACAGCCTTCATTAGTCATTTTCAATATCATTTTGTTTAAAGGATCTATATATTTACGAAGTTTTTGAATCTTCTCTTTGAATGCCTGATCATCTTGCAATGGGCTAGGAACAGCACCACCAATCATTCCAGCAGGAGTGTTTAAAGAGCTACTTGGTGATGGCGCCATAGCTTCAAACAAAAAGTAGATTACAAATCGGTTTAAGGTATATCATACTTTCAAAATAAACACAACTCACTCATAGACCTTGGTCCTCCAATCATAGCATGTTGAGGATTCGGCGATGGAACTAACGCGGGCGATGGCACCATTTGGTTACTTTTAAAGTATAATTAAAAATTTTAGTAATAAATAAATAAATAAATAAATAAATAAATGTAACAACAAGTACCTTCCTGGTGCACCCAATCCACTAGGGCTTGGCACAGAAGGGGAAGGACTCTGTCTTAAAAACTGATTAGGCGTTATATTTCTTGGTCCTGGATATCCGGCATTCATCATTTCAACAGGCTGTTGATAACAGAGATTAGTTGTATACATAATAAAATACAAAATCCTTTTTAAAATAAGAATTAACAAAAAAATGGTATGGCTACCTTTCGTTGCATATGACCAAGTTGTTGTTGAGACATTTGGTTGACATTCATTTGGGTGACATTCATCTGGTTCATATGTTGCTGCTGTTGCTGTTGCTGCTGCTGTGATGGCGATTGTTGTGGTTGTATTGTGGACTGCATTCCAGAATTCATTGGACCTCCCAGTTGATGGTTTATCATTTGATTTTGTACCTGATTCTAAAGCAAAATTTTCGCTGATGAATATGGTTTTATTATTTTGAACACAATAACAAAATGTTGTCAATTTGGTAATGATAGCGTGTATAAAAATGATATCAAGAAAAATATTAACTTTATTTTGGACCTGCATAGCTTGTTGTAACTGATTAGTTCCCATGTGGGTTCCACCCATTTGCTGTTGCTGGCCAGGTTGAGATCCCATTTGTTGAGGCATATTTCCTTGATTCATTTGATTCAATTGATTCATCATTGGACTGCCTTGCATATTTTGCATCTGGCTAATTTGATTCATGCCCATTTGCTGACCTTGCAGCATGCTCATTCCAGACATTTTATTATGCATAGCCTGCTGGATGTTTATTGCCTGTCCAGGGCGCTGATTTAAATTTTGAAGTACTGCCAAACAAGTTTATCAAATAGATTAGGACTCTTGAATGTTATTATTCTTATTCTTATTATTCTTATTATTATTATTGTCATATAATTGTTAAAATTATGACTATCATCATGATGTATAACCATTGGTTGATGAAAAAAATATGTCCTTGTCTACATCCAAAATATTGACAGAATACTTTCATTGAGACAATATATTTCTAAAAAAAATGAAAAAAGTAAATAAAGCTGAGCAACGTTCGAAGTTTTACATAAGTGAAGAATCTGTGCGTAAATGCTTAACAGTAATTTATTTTGTATTTTCTTATCAAATTTTGAAAACAAATCAGTAGTAGCGATTGAATACAAAATGACTTTTTAGCATATTAGAAAATATGATGATACTTACAATTACTAGCAACTTTACCAGCTTGCCCCATTTGTTGACCCATAGGTTTCTGATTTTGACCTGGAGCTTGCATTCCCATATTATTATTATTACTAGTACCTTGATGTGATGCAAGTGATTGTAATGCTCCAATTGGATCTTGCATACCTTTTTGTACTGGGTTGGCTGCATTTGCTCCAGGTACCATGCCTCCAATTGGTTTCTTTGCATCTGCAAATAGAAGAAAAGATTATATTATCTATTTTCTTTATATATCATTGAATTTTTTTTTGTCTTGGTTTCATACTTACTTGTTTTTATATACATCAATAGTTTAGCTGTGTAATTGAGATACTCATCCTGAAATGTTTAATATGCTGTATAGTAGAACCACAAGGTGTTTACAATATCAAAACTAAATAACCAAATACAGAATATTAAATCTACTTTTCACCTTAGTATTTGCTTTGCTGTATACGTGATTCTCCAGGTCGCTAGCATTCCTTGCCATTGGTAATTGGAATTGTTGAATTTGTTCATCTCTGAACAGTTTTAAAATAAGAAATTGTATAAATATTTACTTTGTAAATGCTTTGCAAATTTGCCATTGTATCTTACATGAATACAAAATATGTTATCTTACATTTTATGTATCATACTTTGACGAAAAGTTGGGGTCCTCCATTCATCTGATGCCATGGTTGAAATTTTAGTCTACCAATTAAATTATCGGAAGCTATCAAAAAGAAATCTATAATTAGGAATTTAAATTCTCATGCGTATCAAATAGGCATTATAGTGTGCATACCTTCCAAGTTTATCAAACCTGTGGAATACTAAGCTGAGTACAGATTTTTATCTACACTTAATCAATGATGAAGAATTTCTCTGTTCATAAATAAAAGATTTTTCAAAATCTATACTTTGGTTTATTGGATTTCATCTGGATATTTTTCATAGGCATGATTCCTAGCCTACGCAGCAATAAAATTGATACCTACTTATAAATCAATTGCATTGCCCACCATATTGTTTTAGAAAAATGAAAGTAAACCACTATATTTCACTGATATTACTGTAATTGCTTAACATTGGAAATAAGAAAAATTAAAAGTTTTTTGTGTAAACTGCACGTGCGATGTAGGTGTTCGCCATTGCAAGTACATGCATCCAAACAAATAGGTACACTTATAATACTGATGTATACATGTATATGTAAGCGACGATGCTCAAAGTATAACAAAGATCCTAATTCTAAATATACATAGAAACGCTAGCGTTGGTATGGCGTGTGGGCTATATATTGTATATATAGGTTAGGTATCCATATACTTGAATCACCATCACACAATGTCAGATGTCACTGACGTGCGTATGCACATGATATTGCACGTATATATATGTTGTACATGTGCAGTCCTATATAGGTATGCAGTACTACACCAGTGCATAGCTCACGAAATTGCGCTAAAATTTCAGATAAATGCGGGATGTTTTAAAAATATATATCTTTTAAATAACTAATATCGATTTATATATACTTGAGAGTTTATTTCACAACCGTGTATAATAATTACAGCTATATTGCATTTTGCTTAATATCGATATACTTACAATTACAATACTTTTTTTAGATTAATTTTATAAAAATATCTATTATGTATAAATAATACCTGTTACATTAAGTGGTATTAATTATTAAAATGCATATTATTTACAAATATGTAGCCATGTTCATACCTACGAAAAAAGTAGGTGTTTTTATTTATTATACTTTAAGCCTTTTTGTTTATCTACATAATTGTCGTTATCTAGAAATAAATGATTTTTAAAAATTATAAATCAATAATAGTTTTTGGCACTATTATTAAGAGCATGTATCAGCATTTGTTCATATTTCAACGAAAAACCAATGTAAAAGTACATACACTACAAATTACATTATGCGCACAACTATATAGATATTTAGGGCAGTGACATTGTTAACCTTAATTTATCTTATATTTTATATCAGATATGTTAAGAAAAAAAAAAAAGGATCGCTGATGCATTCATTTTAGTGAAGAATTAACATTTTTAGGAACATCCTTCAAAACCTGAGCGCTTATTCCGAGAGTCGTCTTATATTTTATCAGTACTAACACTGCATAAAAGAATAAGATAAATAAATATGCAGAGTTTTGTAAAATTCAGGACAGGAAAAACTTTACGTCGAGATCAACAATACAAAAGTAATGAGTATTTGTAACTAAAAAATAAATTTGAAAATAATACTTATGGTACCTGCAGTTGCTTTGCGTAAGTAAATAAACCTATATAAAAACGCGTAATCGCTTTCAAATATGAAATACAAATCTTTGTTTCGAAAAAAATCTGCAACTTGTTCTTGAAACACTTTTACAAATTCGAGAAAAATCACGAATTTTCACAAAACCCCCTTATAAATCTACAGATCACTATTCTGATAATCATCGTATGTCGAGGCTTTACGAGCTTGCCATAGTAATCATGCTATTTGCAGAAATGCCGTTGGCGATAGGATTGTTAGGTGCGGCGGTAACCGTAGTAGCGGGCAAACTGACTGGAACAGTAGTGGTCGTCGTCGCTGGAATCGTTGATGCCGTCGTCGTAGAAGCTACTAAGTCGCTGATCTGCTGAAGACTTTGGTGTTGGTGAGCTTTGGGCGCACTAGCCTGTCTCACGCTCATTTCCCAAGTGTCCAGAAGTTGGGATATCGAATACCTTTTGGGTAGTTTGGCTAGGCGAGCATCTAGACCCTTTTGAACTGCACTGAGGTAAGGTGTCGCATACTCATGGCTCGTCAGAACGCAACGAGGCGGGATAGCTGGATAATCTGTCGGGACAATTACCAGTACAGGTGGCACGCATGGCAAGTGCTTGTCATCTAGCCAGCAAATTAACTGAATGCACTTGGAACCGTTTTGTTGAGCTGGATCGAGGCTCACCTAGAAGATTGAAGAATATTGAGTAATTTCGATAAAGTTTTTGGGCTCAACAGTTTGGGTCAGTAACAGTTAATTACCTTAAATCGTTGATCTAGTCGGGCTATCTCGCCTTGGAGAGCATCAGGAATTTCACACATACTTTCTTCAGTCTTCTGTCTCTTTAAAGGCGGTGGCAAGTTTCTAAAAAATGTAAAAGTCAGCTATTTTTCATAATGAAGTTCTATAATTATGTATCATTAACTTAATATTATCATATCTTACTTAATTTCAGGTCCAAATAAAGCTTCTAAGCAAGGGCCAAATGTTCGATGAAGAGTATGATTAGCTACTGGACTCTGCAGAAGTGTATTCACTACTTCCAATAGAGGTGTAAAAAAGTGATGCTCTTTTAATGTTGTCGGCACTACAGGACCACAGGAAGCTTCTAGTTTCTTAAAGTCCATTTTTTCTAATACTATTTCGCATCTCTGCAATACATCTAATTTTGTACTGGAACTAGGATTAGTCAGAACCTCTAAAAGCTTTTTCATTTTACTCATTTTTTCGGTATCTGCTTTGACGGATTAAAAATACAATTAATATTTTTTGTATTGAATATAAATTATTAAAACGCATATATTCAATAAGAAACTCACTTCCTTCATTAGTCATTTTTAAGATCATTTTTCTTAGGGGCTCGATGTATTTACTAAGTTTTCGCACTTTGTCTTTGTAGGCCTGAGTAGTTTGATCATCTTGTAGTGGGCTTGGAGTTGCTCCTAATGTACTAGCAGGTGTGTTCAAAGAGCTGCTGGGAGAAGGAGCCATTGCTAAAAACATTTGGGAATTCTTACAAATGTTTGGCTTAAACAATATTAAAAATACACTATAATTTTTTGTGTTATTACATACCAACAGATCGCTGTGCTCCTGCAAGCATAGAATGTTGTGGATTAGGTGATGATACCAAAGCCGGCGATGCTACCATTTGGCTGTAAATTAAAATTCGTGAAAGGATAGTCGATTTTTATATTAATTGGTTGTTTATTTATGTGATAGTTGTATGAGAAATTTATTAACCTAGTCGGTGTTGGTACTCCAAGCCCACCAGGGCTTGGTGCAGAAGGTGATGGACTTTGTCTCAAAAATTGATTGGGCGTGACATTTCTTGGCCCGGGGAAACCAGCATTCATCATTTCTACCGGCTGCAAGTATAAATCTAATCAGTACCTTTCTGCCTAAAGCAAAAAGTTAATTAAAAAAAATACTCTTAAATATTGTCATGACCTTTCTTTGCAAATGACCAAGTTGCGTTTGAGACAACTGATTTGCAGCCATCTGAGCAGAATTTATTTGGTTCATGTGCTGCGACTGTTGTGGTGGACCCTGCTGTTGATTTGGAATTCCAGGTTGCATGCCCGAAGCGATGGGGCCCCCCAATTGATGTCCGCCCATTTGATTTTGCATTTGATTCTGCAACATGACAAATGAATGCGTTAATGCCAGTGAATAACGAGATTGAATGCTAGGTAATGTTACCTGCATGGCTTGCATTTGACCGGGCCCTATTTGTGGTACAGTCATTTGTGGCCCAGCCATTTGTTGCGGTTGACCAGTCTGAGGTCCCATTTGCTGTCCTATATTTCCCTGATTCATTTGATTCATTTGAGCTAGCATTGCGTTTCCTTGCATATTTTGCATTTGACCCATTTGATTTACGTTCATTGGTGGGCAACCAGGTTGACCTGGCATCATACCCATTCCTTGCATCTTGTTGTGCATTCCAGGCATATTCATTGGTTGTCCAGGGCCACGATTCAAAGTTTGTAGAACTGATAGTTAAGGAATTGATATGAGAAAACGTCGACTACTTATATTTCATTCCAATTAAAGGGATATTAAACTCACTGTTTGCAGCGTTATTGGTAACAGGAGCTTGCTGAGAAACCATATTTTGTGGATTTTGCCCCGGGCCTTGCATTCCCATGTTAGCGTTGTTGCCGGTACCTTGACGAGCTAGCGTTTGTAGTGCTCCAATGGGGTCTGGCATACCCTGCTGAACAACGGGATTAGCATTATTGGCTCCTGGAGTCATTGATCCTGCAGGCTTCTTATTATCTGTTATGGAGTGAAAAATTGTCTTCAACATGGAGTGAAAAAAATAAATAAAGGAACGCAAATATCAAGCAAAAAGACTTACTCATTTGAGAGATGTGGAGTATGAGTCTAGCAACAAAACTCAAATAATCATCCTGAAATGTTAAAGTACATTAGATGAATATGCAAAATAATTGCTAGCAGAATTATGAAAAGGTAGACAACGATGGTACCTTGGTCTTGGCCTTCATAAACACGTGGTTCTCCATGTCACTGGCATTTTTGACCATAGGTATTTGGTACTTTTGAATGTGCTCGTCTCTAAAAATCAGATCATAATTGACATTGCAGCTTATGAAATATGAATCCTAAGAAATGACTGGACTTACATTTTAGCTATCATGCTTTGCCTGAAAGTAGGCGTCCTCCACGAATTCGGATCTTCCGAAGACATGTTTGCACTTTAACGCTTGATTGGTCTGCGAAATTTGAAGCTTAATTCCGATGCCCGAAACCTAGCGAAGATATTATACCGGAAAAGAAATCGACGCCGCGGGATACGTTTACGCTACATCGAGAGCAGCTATTCTTCCAAGCCGTAGGATGTTTAGTTTCGATTAGTCAGCAAAATGGCCCCCGGCAGTCTGCGGTATTATTGCTTTTTCGCTCGCGGACGTTAATCTGGAAATTCGGATCTGTCGAGGATAGTTGTTAACGCATCGCGCGACACATCGGGACTGTCAGTGATGCTTCGTGCTATAACGCTAAGTAGTTGTTTACCATCGAGGGCATGAACTATGCGCCGTGCGCACAGACTGCAGCGTTGCCAACTTTGGAAAACTGCGTCGCTCGAGTCCGGCCCGTTGGCGGCTTGCGTTTGAATAAGAGAAAACCTGCGGGAAAACACATAGTTTACACCGATGACAATATTCGACGATTGTAATTTATCGCGCGCTTTTCGGTAAGACGCTAAACGACGGTCATCTGCAAACGATGCGAATTTCCGATTGGGTATAAGCGAGTTTCCGATATATCGACTGTCCCGAGAAGGAAAAGCATAAGCCCTGCGGGCGGTGCGGGTGATTAGGAATTGTGTAACCGAAGCGCAGCTGCGTCTTCCTTTTCGCACCTCTCCGATCGCGTGTGTCGCGCGCGCGCTCGGGGGAGTCCCTGCGAGAGATATATATCGCGGGCCGTCAAGTGGCTGGCCGACACTCGACCGTCGAGTCTCGCCAAAGTGTAATCGAGGATGACCGAACGAGCACACTCCCTTGCTGGGCCGTCGCTGCTGCTGCTGCTGCTCCTGGTCGGCTGCGCCGCGGCCGCACCGTTCGACGAGGCAGATGGTAAATCATCGCAGCTCGCTCGCTTATTCATACTATAGTCATCGAATGAAAATTTGAAGCCGAAGCTCCGTGCCCCCGCATCGTGAGCCGAGCCGAGTGGAAGGCGCGCAAGCCCCTGGAGCGCGAGCCCCTGCCGACGACGCCGACCCCCTACGTGGTCGTCCACCACGGCGGAGTCTCGAGCTACTGCCAGGACCAGCCGAGCTGCTCGGCCATAGTGCGCTCCTACCAGAACATGCACCTCGACGAGCGCGGCTGGGCCGACATCGGCTACCACTTCCTCATCGGCGAGGACGGAAACGTGTACGAGGGCCGGGGTTGGGACCTAGTCGGGGCCCACGCGCCCGGCTACAACGGCCAGGGCATCGGCATCTGCCTGATCGGCAACTTTGTCGGTGAGTCGCGGCCGGGCTAGCGATATTCGCGATCGACTGATTGCCTGTCTTCTCTCCCCCGCAGATTTCCTGCCGAACGAGGCAGCGCTGCGGGCCCTGCGCTCGCTCATCGGCTGCGGCGTCGCCCTCGACAAGATTCGCGAGGACTACAACGTCATCGGGCACCGGCAGGCCCGCAACACCGAGTGCCCCGGCCAGGCCCTCTACGAGTACGTGCAGCGGATGCCCCACTGGACCGACAGCCCGACGCCCGTGCCGCTCAACTCCAGCTCCGATCTATTGTAATCCCTCTGTATTTAACAACTTGTATATAAAAGAGCCTGCGCTGAACCTCGAGACACGAGTTTTCTCTATTCCGAGTCCCATTAAGTCGGCTTTACGTAACGCGGCTCTCCTAGCGGAAAAATAATTGCGCGACAATTAGCGCGATGAGCGTCTGCTGCCTTTCACGGAAACAAGCTTAAGCCATATTATATACTTATTTCGCGTTACATTTGCGCGCATAATTCAATCGATGCCGGATATGTATCGCGATCGATCACGTAGCCCCGCTCGACACAAATTCGAGATAACAAGATCGCAGATCTGACAAGCCATGACATCCTATATTAACGCGCATAGCAGAAATGCGAGCGCCACACTCCGCTCTCGCGGAGATAAAAGGAACGGAAAGAGAAGCCGATAAGGAGCGAAAGCGATCGGGGAAGAACTGACGCGAGATATCGAGCTCGGCTTACAGATAAATTCACCGACGCACACTGCTGCGTTCGAGTGCTGCCGTTTAGCCGATCGAGTGAGCGTGGCTGCGGGACGGCTCTGCGAACGATTTTACAACGCCGCGATGCTTCGACGTATCAGATTCCCAGCGATAGGCGGGAGATTGTTGTTGTTCTTGCTGCTACTGGCTCCGGCGACTCAAGGGAAGTCCCTGCCTGATAATTCCGCAGATGGTAATACGATTATTTCTTCAGTTTTTACTTTGCCATTTCGAATTACGTAATATACGCAGGCCTGGTGCGACTCTCAGCTCCTACCATAATAACGAGAGCGGAATGGGGCGCGAAGCAGCCGAAGGGCCCGGTGGCTCCGCTGGCCGTCGAGCCCGCGCCCTACGTGATCGTTCACCACGCTGCCTCCGACACCTGCACGACCAGGGCCATCTGCCAAGCCAGGATTCGATCCTTCCAGGTAAGCTCACTCCGATAGCGATCGAGTGCTGGTTACTGGTACAAATTGATTCTGCGATATAGGACTATCACATGAACGCGAAAAAGTGGAGCGACATCGGCTACAACTTCCTCGTGGCCGAGGACGGAAACGTTTACGAAGCTCGAGGTTGGGGAAAAACCGGCGCCCACGCCAAAACTTACAACGACAAGAGCATCGGCATTTGCGTCATCGGCAACTACGAGAGTGAGTGCCATCCCGTTCATTATACGCGTGCGCAGCATATCCGTACACGTTTCCGATGCGCTTCACAGATCGGAGCCCCAACAGCGCCGCGACCGAGGCGGTAAAAAGCCTCGTTTCCTACGGAGTATCCTTGGGCAAGATCAGCAAGGCCTATTCGCTGATTGGCCACAGGCAGGCCTGGCCGACCTCGTGTCCGGGCAACAAGCTTTATCAACTCATTCAAACTTGGCCGAATTGGGTGAAAAGCCCCTGAGCGCAAATTGTTGATAATTAAACTAATTCGATAAACCATGTGTTATTTATGGACTATTTTTATTTTTAGAGTCGTATGTCACAGAGTCACACTTGGCTGTAGATCGTGACCAGCCGATTCACGGCATTGTCGTAGCTGTCCGCTTCGGTTCTCACGCATATATCCAGTCTGGAGTAGCCTTTGCCGTCGAGGTTGATTCCGTGATCTCGCACCTGCGACAATTTTTGCAATTTTCACCAACTAGAATCGAGTCTCGTGTCGGAATAGAATTTCTTTACCTGCAAAGGGATTCTTCTGCCAAAGTGCTGGTTGAGCTCCGGGACGCAGACGACGGAGCCGTAGCTCAGCCTTGAAAGCTCGTCCATAGCCACGGTGACGTAGTCGGCTCTTCCGTCGAGGAAATCCTTCGAAAAAAAAAACACTTTGCGTGTGCAATAATTTCGCGATTTCGCAACTGAATTTTGCACAAATGACGCGGCTGCCGCGGTCTTTATGCAAAGTTGCGGATAGCGCGTTATTGATCGGCTGTTATTCGCCGCCATTTTTTTCGCGATTTATCACGTTGAAGGAGAAATCTCGGTGAAGACCCGAGCGATTAAAGTCGTCGAATGTCGTCGACCTTTGTATTAATTATGCAGATGAACAGTTGCGGGATTCACGGAATTAGCGGAAAAAACTAGTTGAGAATAACGTCGTGTCATTCGCGATGACAACTTGCATACAGCGGCTTATTTTTCAAATGATGAAGCGATGGATTATCATTACGAATACCTGCAAATTCCTCAACTTCTTTCCTCTCGAGTCGAGGTAATCCGACTCTGCGTCACTAGTGAAATCTGGATAATAAGCCGTGAGAGTGGCGTTATAATGAGGTCGACCGGAACAGCTCAGATCCGAATCACTCGGCGCTTGTGCTGCGAGCAATCAAGTACAACTGTCATCGGTGCGATGGCGGAAAACGTTAAAAATGAGATTCGAGGAGAAGGATACCGAACCATTGGCGCCAACAGCTGCGAGCAGGCTGCAGACCAAGAGCAATTTTTCCAACCTCTTCATCGTGCGCGATCGGACGTCAGTGCGATTTTCGACTGGCCACCTTTTGCAAAGCGAACCGCTTACCAAATTCTCGCAACCGTTACGAAATTCGCGCGTCAGCTGCTTTCGAGTTTACCAAAACTCTGCTACTCAGCCTTTTTCGCGCGTGGGTATGCTCGGAGCCGCGCGGTAGCGTAAAATCGATGGCGAGCGCATCTTGCGCAGCGAAGCTCATGAATAAGTAAAAGTCGCAGCGATGCAGGCTATATAAGAGCGGGACTCGCCGGCCGGCGCTTGATACATGGCAAGTGCGCAGAATTTTTTCCGCGCGCAATCGGAGTGAAGAGCTAAATTTTCGAGCCATAATAAACTCGTTATTCAACGAGTACGAGAACCCAAGCGCCAGCCGAGCGTCGTGTACATTGTACACACACACACACACACACACACGCGGCTCTGCGTGCGCTGTCATTGCGGCGCAGCTGGAAAAGAGAGACAGGCAATGGGGTGGGCATAGCTATAGGCGCGATGTGGGCCGTCGCTTCGCCCCATTCGCGTCGCGGCTCCGCAAGCGCGAGCTTTTCTAGTCTCGGTGTCCGGCTCTCTGGTATATACACGCGCTCTCGACGTGACGGCTTTGGATCTTCTATATAGGGAAGCCTCCCAGAGCAGCGACGGATGACAGGCGCCAAGCTCGAGGAGTGCTGCTTTGAAAGAAGGTACGTATACTCCATGAATTTTCGCGCGGGCCATTTGAACGGGACAGGGAGTCGGATATAAAGTATGCGTAATTTGTGCGCATTGCGAAATAAAACGCGACGACGACGGCTTCGAGAAACGTTCGATTGAACGCACAATTATAGATGTAAGCGACGCTCGAACTTTCTGCGCTAGTTTCTTCTTTACCGCGAAACATAGCATATACAAGCGCTCTTGAATTATACAAACGTGACTTGCAGCTAATGTGAATTTTACTGCTTGGCTTTCGAAAGACAAAGTTTTTCTGCATATAGAAAGCCCGTCAACGGGCGCAGCCCCAGTTTCCGAGATAGTTATATACTCTTATATTATCCTCTCATTCTATAGAGCAGCAGAATATGTCGCGGTTTATCGATGTCCGATGCGACAAGCCTATAACGCCTATAACGTAGACCAGCAGCAGCAGCAGCAGCATTTAGGCCCCCCTTTTGCACTGCGTACTGAAACATTACCGAACCTCGTCAACGTTGCACACCGACGCGATTCCGCTCATCATCAGATAACGTAATGCGCTTTATCTTACACTGTTCGCAGGATCGTCGCAGATGAACTCGACAAATCTGAAGCACTGGCTGAGTCGCGGCGAGCTCGACAAACTCGAGCACGTCGTCCTGGAAGGCAGAGGCGCGCGACTGCTGGGCGAGCAGTCGCCCGACCTCAGGACGAGGGTCTTCCTCAAGGGCTTGCCGAATTACCTGGTGGGTATCGCGCTTCGAGACGCAGGCCGGCCTCTCTCTCTCTCTCTCTATCGAAAAAATCGACACAGCCTTTCTCCATTGCAGACCAAGATCTCCCAGATCCACGACGCGGTCGTGCGAGGCTCGTTGGCCGAGGCCCAGAGACTCGTCGACGGAGAGCCGAAGAAGAAGCTGGTCGTCGCCAAAGACGCGACTGGCACTCCGCTGATCCACAAGTCCGTCTACTACGACCACCAGGACATCCTCGAGTGGATCGTCGACAATTACCCCGGGACCGTTGAGCAAAAGGACAGGGTACGTCTACTCGCGTCGGTAACGACGAAATCGGCCCTCTATACGTCCGTCGGTAAAACAGAGCCGCCTACTCCTCCCGGCCGGCTTATTATAACGACGCGGCGCGCGAGCACGAGTCGAGACAAAGCCGGGGCATCGCGTGACACAGCGCGCGCTCTCGAGGCGCGAACCACCTGTTTTATTTTCCGGTTCCGCCTCGTTTACGCACACTCGAGAACGTGTTTTCGAAAATGATTTACTTTGTGCACATCGGAAAATCCCCGCGCGCTTCGTCGCGTGCAAAGCGCCAGTTCGTGCGGGTGAGACCGGGGGCTGTCGGGGGGGGGGGGGCGAAGACGCACCTCGACTCACTTGACTGTTGTCGCTTCGCGCTTCAGGAGGGTCGGACGGCGCTGCACTACTGCGCGGCCTGCCGCGACCCCGAGGCCGTCTGGGACATCCTCATCGAGGCTGGCTGCGACGCGAGCGTCTGCGACAAGCGGGGCAACCCCGCGGCCTACTACCTGCAGCGCGGCTCCGAAATCGAGCTGCCCGACCCCGACAGGATGCCCAGCCGCAGACTCCGCTCCAAGGAGCCGTCCAAGTGGTCCGGCAGTGAGTACAGCTCTCGTACGTTCCTTGTCGAGTCTATATAGAGTCCCCCGCTCGTTTGTCTCTCATCGATACAGCTGTCCGAGCCTCGCCGCGCACCGGCGATCGATTAGTCCGTAAATTTTTAAAGCGCACCTTGCCCGGCCATGTATATACGCTCCTCTCATTTGCGCTAATTCGCCGGCTATGTCACCTCGTTCCGCCAATGTTTCACCCCAATGGCTTGCGTCGTTAGGCCTAATGTTAATTTCGACGGTTGTATTTATCTTTGGGCGCTCGTTCGACTCTCTAATGGCCTTTTAATTGTTTATTATCGCTCTTGTTTTCCAGGGAAAATCCATGCCTCACCAATCATGCGCAATGCGCAATTTTAAAGCAGTACTTTTTATCACCTATGCAAATCGATAGGGAATTATCATTATATATGAGTTTGGATGCGCACACATCATCTAATGCCAAGCTAATGTCGATTTTCTGGCGTCACACGGCAGCGTGACGTATAAATTTGCCAGTGACCTAGAAAGAAATCGCGTCATGGACATTTCAGAGCTCTGTACACTGTCATCGGATTGCAAATAATACATTTTCTCGCCGTTAGGAGAAAAAGGAAATTTTTTATTTCTCCGAGAATCGCGAAGAACCTCGAAGGTTAAAAGGAAAACGCCTCAAAATCCCCGGAAATGTTTGTTCGGGAAACATGCGCATCGCGCTGTCGACAGCGTGCAACTCGACTGAATTATTCAGCCGGACGGTTATAATGCGCCTCGGCTAGGTGCAGTATACGCCTGTTTGCAGGCAGCGCGTCGGGCGCAAATTTGCAGACGTAGCGCGCATAAATTGTACATACACAGTCTTCTGCGCATCGGCTCCGGACACTGCAGACTATAGGAATATACTATGCGAGAGTAGGAAGAGAAATTTTAGAGCCGCGCGCTCGCGAGTCAGTGCCCAGTGGATGCAGAGTCGTCGCGATGGGGAAGGCGAGAGCGGCCCCGGCCACCGGTATTTATCGCCGAGTCCTATTCGAATTATTATTATTATTATTATTGCCTGATCCAATTAAAAAACACCGACACTAATTCAACTGGCTCACCCAACGCTTCTTTGCACGACGTTTTACTTTGAACGATCAGTTCCGCACACGGCCTTCCAGTTCAAGTTGCCCTGGTTAATTATATATATATATATATATATATATAAAAGTGGCAAACAAGCATATACTGCACAACGACGAGCGCGCCTGGCTATATACGGTCTAAACTTGAGCTTTTGCTCCATTTTTCCCCAGGCCTCGATTTCAAGCCATCGAACATAAGAATATGGATTCACAATAGAGACATCGGCAAGCTGCAGCACGTACTATGGGAGGGTCACGGATCGAAGCTGCGCTGCGAGACGAGCAACAACGTTCGCGTCAAAAGGTTCCTCGAGGCGGCTCCCTTCATCATGGTAGGTATACGCGACAGGCTCGTCGTCGTCGTCGTCCGAACGCGCGAATAACGCTAATGATGTCGCGCTTTTCTGATAAAGGGCACGATAAAGGACATCCACAGCGCGACCATAAAAAACGACCTGGACGGCTTTAGAAAAAAGCTGGAGGAGCCCGTCTCGCCGATAATTTTATGCAGCAAGGACAGCAATGGCCTGAACGTGCTGCACAAGGTATAGATAACGTAACGATCGACGCGAGCCTACTGTCGTGGCAAAGTCGATCGATCGAGGTTTTTAATGCGATACGATACACACAGGCCGCCGGTCTGGGCTACGTGGAGCTGGCGAGGGAGATCCTGGACAGATACCCGGCCATCGTGAACGCCCAGGACAACGAGAACCGCACGCCCCTGCACTACGCGGCCGTCTGCAGGGACGGCGGGCTCGTGTACGACCTGCTGCTGGAGTACGGGGCCGACGAGAGTAAAGTCGACAACGTAAGCGCCCGACCTGCTACAGATCTCGCCTCATGTTGAACGAAACGTCGAATTGATTCGCAGCGCCAGAAGACGGCCTCGTTCTACAAGAACAGGCCGGCCGACGTGGACCTGACGAGCCTGGTGATGGTGCCGGACGCGCCGCGCGTCTCCGGGACGAGCTACCCCCGGCACTGGGACTGGCGAATCATCGAGACGGACCAGCCGCTCACGCGAATGAGGCGAACCGGCAACAACGCCGACGACGATAGCGCCTTCGGCAGCGCAGAGTCGGCCAAGCTGACCGAGGACGTCGCCAGCCCATCGGAGGTATTGCGATTGACTTGCACCAACCACCACTACCAGCACACGAGCAAAAGAGTCTCTTGTTTTCTTCTGAATTAGACGGACTCTTCTAATTAGTACTCTGCTATTTTCCTAGTTGTCAGACCAGTTATTACAGACGTAGCGAAATTACAATGCAGCTGTAACGAATTATAGGCATCTGAAAAGTACAGCTCGACTCTTGAAATCCTGAATACTTTTAAAATTCCCCAAAAATTCTGGCACTGTACAAAGTAGTCGCACTTGTAGAATATTAATTTGATGGAAATTTGAAAATCATACTTTTTACCCGTGAATTGCAATTCATAAGAAAGTAGTGGCAAACGGAACGCTTGCTTCACTGGGTCGATCTTGTTAAATATTCAGTCGCCGCCTTCACCGTTTTGCCTTCGCCACTCATCGGCACCCGACGTGTACCATTCGTCCCAAGTTCGGTATTTTTATTTGTGCACAGACATGAAATCGCACCAAAGTAGAGACGGATCGATCACTACTTCGAATGCTTTGATAATTATGAAATCTTTTCATCATTTTGAAAACTATAAGAGGTACTACAGTGTTTTTATATTTTATAAACAATATCGATACCTAGTCAAGTATAGTCGATGTTACCTATTATACGATTCGAGCTTAATCAGCGTTGGTAACGACTTGTAATATACTAATGCTACTAATCACAGGGTGTAAAGTAGCCAGTACATCCAGGTATTGGATTTACGAGCAGTTTTTTACTCGATTGCCAGTTTGCTCGCAAGCTGATTCAAAGATTGTCGATAAAATGCAGTAAAAAGGGGGGTGAAGAAAATTAGCAGACTCTTTTACGCTGTAGTCCCTCTTGTCGAGTACGTAAGCGAAAAAGGAAAAATGTTCGCACAGTATCTGTCAAAGTGCCGAGGCACGGAAAAATACAATTGCCCCCTAAAAATCAAACAGATCGAGAACGCCGAAGACGAGCTGAACGGCAACGAAGAAGCCCCCGCGGGGGACGAGACCGCCGAGAAGCCGGAGGACGAGGAAGCAGACGACGAGCCCAAGGTAGACGGGAACGATAACCCGGAGATAGAAGTGACCGAGGCCGACGACAACAACAACGAGGAAGAAGAGGGGGAGGCGGAGGAGGAGCAGCAGCAACCCGTGGAAGGAGAAGAAGCCGAGCCGGAAGCGGGGGCGGTGGAGAAAGAGCCAGAGCCGAGGGACGAGGCGGTTCCCGCCGAGGAAGAGGAGGCTCCGGAGAAAGAGCCCGAGCAAGAGGGGGAGGGGGACGAAGAGGAAAAGGAGGAGGAGGAGGAGGAGGATAAGGCCGAGCCCAGCACCGCGGACTCTGGCTTGGTCGCCACGCCGAACGACGAGGAGCAGGTTAGAGATCACTAGACGCACCTGTCTTAATATGGATGTTTCGTTATTTCATTGCAGGCTCGACGGCTATTCACCGCACAATCTACGGATTTACGATGTACTAATTATTTTTCCGTTCGCTTTTGTCGAGCAAAACGCGCGGTGGGATAAATTGATTACCAAAGACTTTCTCTATTATATTTTCCTTTTACATGTGTGTATGTGTGCGCGTGACGTTTTATCGACAATCTTCTTCGTTACTCTTGTGATATTGCTAGCGTAGATATGAGTAAAGTTTCCAAAACAGTACCTAGTGTAATACACGAATAACTGAATACAATTATTTGTTAAGTGTCAATATGTCTGTTATTCACACCTAACTCTATTGCAAACATACACCTACGACTTCCCTAGAGTATTTCTTGACAGGAATTGAAAAAATTGTCTTCTTCATAGTCACTTTAGTCACCACACTATATCTGTTGATGTACAATTCAATTTATTTATGTATCACTCGACACTCTTTTACTCGCATACTATATATTCGAATAACCGCAACGGTTTTAAGAAATATATATATATATATATATATATATATATATATATATATATTATAACTACTGTCGTTTACCAAAGTTGGCACGCTTCAAGTATTACGAGAAATCCGAACAAACACGCGGGTAATCGATATACTTATATGTTTTGTACATACACTTATTATAAACACAGAACTCTCAATAAACTGTATGATTATTACACTGTACTACCTTGTATACAATAATTAATCGAAAACCACCAGCCCTACCATTTGTATTTTCGTCTCATCACCGAAGCTGTATTTTAGTTAGTAAATGTTGCAATCATCGTCAAAATTGAAATTCGTAACCTTTTCATACTTGTTTTTCAAGACTGAGGAAAAAAATGTTTACGCTGAAAACAAGCAAGAATTATTTACTAATTCAGAAGCTTCCTTGATTACCTTTTAACGAGCAAATGATTAAATTATTTATCCGTGAATAATAATCTGCCGACATATGCGAGTAAATCGTCGAAAACCGGGTCAGCCGAGCAATCAAACTGTACGTCGAGGCGAAAAGTCTGGTAAAGTAACGAGAATAACGAGAACGGCTCGCGCTTCCGTGTGTACAGAGCGGGCAAAGCTGACCAGACAAGATAGCGATCGATGATAGAGCCGCGCGTGTAGCTACTCGTTGCCCCATAAAAGAGGAAACGGACGCGTCTGTACGAAGGGAGATCGATCGATATCGAAGAGGCGCACGACGTACATACACCGAGTGTACGTCGTGCTGCTGGCGGCCAGTGAAAATCGCGCGCGCGCGGCCGAAGCTTCTCGAGCTTTTTCGGTAAGTTGCTTTAATCGGATGCAAGCAACGAAAAGACATCGCTGCTGTTTCGCAGATTAACGTCGAGGAGGAGGAGACCGAGGCGCCGGCCGAGGGGCACGAGCCTGGCCAGGAGGCGGAGGAGGATGGCATGGCCTTGGACGAGGAGACGGCCGAGCTCGTGGAGAACGGGACCATGGAACAGTTGGCAGCGCTCGTGTTGACGGGCGAGGGGCACCGGCTCGTCGGCCGGCACTCGAGCAACCCCGAGTTGCAGGCCTTCATCGACAATGTTCCCGCTTACATGGTGAGCCTCTCGATGTATGTACAGAGAGCCGTTGACGCTTCCGAACCCGAATTCGCTTTGCACAGGGGAAAATACGCGCCGTGCACAAGGCCGCGAGGGAGGGCAACCTCAAGGACCTGCAGATATCCCTGGACAGGCGCAAGTTCGCCGTCGCTAAGGACCCGTCCTCGCCCCACGGAGCCACGCCCCTGCACGTGGCCGTCATCTTCGGGCACACGCCGGTCGTGAGGTACTTGGCGGGCAGGTTCCCGGAAACGGCGCACGCCCTCGATCTGGACGGACGGACGCCGCTGCACTACGCGGCCACCCTGGCCGACAACGGCCACTACTACAATCTTCTGCTGCACCTCGGCGCCAACCCCCTCGTGCAGGATAACGTGAGTATGCCGCACCCTTCGGCCCGCTCGCGAGCTTTTCTCCCTTCTCATCCGACGACCTCGCAGTTCGGCCAGAAGGCAGACTATTACAAGCAGAACCAGGACGACCTGTCGCACAAGCAGCTGCTGCGCGACTTTGGCGCGCCGGAATCGCTCGCCGACGAGATGCTCGTCGACAAAGGTATCGGCAGTCTTGCACCCGCACGAGCACACTTCGTCATTTCATTACTCACGAGCGAACGGGTTAGATTAGAATTTTCCTTTGGCTCGCACGCTCCTTGCGAGAAGAAATAATTCCGATACTTTTAGTAGAGCGTAATTGTTTCTCCTCGCAAAACAGCCAAGGTATAAGCAACTTTCAGAATGAAAAGTTCTTCAAACATTATCATTTTCAAACTACATACGCGCGCACAAGCAGACTCAAGCAGAATAGATTATACCTATACTAACATGTGCGTCTTACTGTTCGACATCATGCTCACGACGAAAAAAATCACCGCACCACGCTCTCACGCCCATAAAAATCGAAACCACGCACGTAGTGCCCGGCGGCGACAAGACGTCCGCCCGCCGAGACGTGGCCGAGCCGGAGACCCTGGCGACGCTGGAGCGCTGCTTCAGACTGCTGACCAGCGGCGTCGGAGCAGGGGCCGGCAGGAGGAGCTCCGTTCCAGCGACCCCGAGCAGCCAGCAGCAGCAGCAGCAGCAGCAGACGGCCGGTACTTTGCTCGGCCGCTGCCTCAGGCGGCCGGTCTTCGAGGCAATCAAGCACCGCGTGACCTGCATGGATCACAATCTGTTTGACGTCATTTGGCCCGCTTTGAAAAGATTTAGCAACGCCCATGCCAGCAACAGCAGCCTCGAGGACGGCAATGTTAACGTGCGCGAGCGGAGGTTCGATTATTTTGCGAATGATGCCCGCAGCCCCGCAATCGCCTGCGAACTGCGCGATCTGCATCGATATCGAATTACGATTATAGAGGCCGAGTCGAGCAGCTCGCGCTGCGTCGCGGGCGAATGCGGGCCCATTGAGCCGCCCAGTCCCCGATAATAAGCAAGCGACGAGAGCGCTTTCTAACGCGCCACGCGCGCACTCAGACTCTCGGTCTCCTCCTACGACGAGGACTTCACGGGCAACGTAGTCGCGCCGGATTTCGAGAGCTACAGCGTGTTCGCCGAGCTGCTGGACCCCCTGATCCGCGAGCTGCACTGCGTCACCGCGACGGGCGAGCTGCCCGAGCAGCCCTCCTGCCGCTTCTTCCACGAGGACGAGGTCGAGCCGTCGAGCAAGGCCGCGGACGAGGCCGTCCGGATCCTCGAGGCCCGCGACCTAGACCCCTCCGGCAAGTACGTCATGGCCGGGCTGATCGAGTGCACGCGCAACCTGGCCGGGCACCAGCTGCCCCTGACCATGCGCATCAAGGACCTGGAGGAGTCCGAGCGGCTCGTCACCACGGCCCTCATGAGCCCCGAGCTGGCGAACCTCCTGGCGGAGGGCTCGAGCGAGGACGAGGCCGGGACCTACTACACGCTCAGCGAGATCCTCGACCCGTTAAGCGAGCTGCGCTCGAGGCTCGCGGCCTCGGGCCTGCTGCTGCCCATCAGCGAGACGGAGAACAGCGACGAGCGCCGACTGCACGGCAAGCACTGGCCCTACGGCCGCGGGCTCTACCTCGCCAGCGCCGCGGACCTGGCCGTCTGGGTGAACGTGCGGGACCACCTGCGCGTCGTCTGCTGCAGCAGCGAGACGCGGCCCGGCCGGATGGCTCGGGCCTACGTCAGGCTGGCCAGGCTCGTCAACGCCCTCGACCGGGCCCTCGAGTTCGAGCGGCACCCGAAGCTCGGCTTCCTCGGCTCCAGGCCCTGCGCCCTCGGCAACACGCTGCGCTTCGACCTGATCGTCAAGTTCGCCGGGCTCTCGAAGAAGCCCGAGGACCTGAAGCAGCTCTGCCTGGTCAGGGGCCTGCGCGTACACCCGACGCTCAGGAGGGACACCCTCAGGCTGGGCAACCAGCAGAGCCTCTCCATCGGCGAGCTGCAGACCTACCAGGACTTTGACCGAGCCGTGCAGAACGTGCTCACGCTGGAGAAGGAGCTGGCGCTGAACAGCTCCTTGAAAATCGCCACCGTCATCGCCAACATATTCAAGCGCAGGCGGCTCTCTGGCGCGAGACCCGCCCGCTCCTAGAGACACGCCCTACCCTATCCTCCTAATCTCAAGACTGACTATATACATTTATATTCTACACTTGTTCGAGTTTACCCGCAGCGGACATGAGACACCTTTTTCTAATCGCATCTATGATAAACTCGACCCCGACACAATCGATACAACCTTTGAACGAATGAGCGAGCGACTTTAACTAAAGATCATGCGAAAGACTGCAAAACGAGTCCATCAAGTTGGAAAGATGTATGAGAGATTCTTTGTGTAGCTGTAGCTGCTCGGAGTCGACTTTTTGGGTTAGTAAACATTTCGCACGTGATTCGATTCTAATATACATTTTTTACACAATACTTATATATTGCTCTTTCAAACGAGTCGATGATTTGACGCCAGATTTACCCCCAGCCCCGAACCAACAACTTTTCTAAACGACGTTCTCGCCGAGGTTAAAGACACTTGCTGAAATTGATTTTTCCCCGTGTACTATTCATGCGGCGCTGGAAACTTGTGGCGACAAACTATCGACGTCTTCTTCGTTCTATGTCACTCGCACCGAGCTAATCTACACTGATCAATAAATGTGGCGCAGCACATATATCTTTCCAACTTGATGTTTTTGCTACAGTCGAAGTGCGAGTTCTACGAATAATGCTAGAGCGCGAGAGAAAGCGACTTTTTACATTAATCTTGAAAAAACGCTCGGAATGAGTTTTAATTATACTTATTTTTTGCTAGAGTATTAGCTACGTAGACATCTCACTTCGATATTTTGAACAATATAATTTTAAGAACCTTGTCTATTTAACACCCCTGCCACTTATTATGCGCGCATCGATTTTCCCTATATAAACGAACCAAAGCCTCAACTATCGCCGGCTTCGCGACTACGCTTTTATGAGTGTGCGTTTGCTATGAGCTGCTGGTTACGCAATTTTCCAAACCAGACAATGGAGAAGAAAAAACAAAGCCTGCTCTTATCTTGTGTGTGCATTTTCATTTACTTGCATCTTCCGCTCGCAGTATTTTATTATGATTTGCTTGAAAATGTCCATTTATTATTTTGTAAATGTTGACAAATTCATACGTGTTTTACTCGTTGTTGGAGTAACTTTTCTAGTCATATGTTTTTGTTTAAAGTCGGCTTATTTGCAATTTACTTCAGTGAAACGTTTATATTATATATATATCTGTACTACGCGCTAATTTTTCCAACTTTGTGTTTTACCATGATTTCACGTATTTTCAGATCTCAAAATTTTTCAAGACGAAGAGGGACGGTACTTGGCGTCGTGTAAGCAAGAACGCTATATTATTATCTAAATCTGCATTTAAATTTTTTTCATCGGTATTATTTCGATTCAATTCATTTCAGCGCTAGGCGATCCACTGATAAGAGGCTTGACAGAAGTAGCAACTACTCGGCCAAAAGATCCCGTAACGTATCTCGCTACGTATCTATACAATTTTGCCAACCAAGGCAAGCCGGAAGAAAAGTCCGAAGTAAGTACTGTATATATCCCATCTGCACTGAGACCCTAAAGACGACAAATTCTAATCTGCCATTTCTTCTCGAGGATTCGAATATTTTGATAATACCAGAGGGGGAAGAGACTGAACAAGAAGGCAACTCGGAAGAAACTCAAGAGAATGAAGCAGAGAATGAGATTGAGAATGAAAACGACAACGATGACGGATATCCTCAAAGTCCGGACTTGGACAGCCCCGAGTCACTTTTCGCATCGACAGAACGGGTGAGCTCGAATTGCTGTCTTAATTGCAAAGCAACGAACCAATTATTTTTCATCTTTTCCGTACCGACTGCAGGACGAGAACGGCCAAAGCTCGTTACACTTTGCAGCAAACCGCTCGCACGCTAAAGACGGTTTGTACCACCTCCTGCAAGAGCGGCAGATCAACATCGCGTTCAGAGACTCCCGATACCGGACAGGCCGAGACGTGGCCCAGCTATCTGGCAACCCCGAGAACGTCCAGGAAATCGATCGTTTTGTTGTCTATCTCGCGGCTCGCGGTAATTTCAAGTTAAGCTTTATTAAGGGAGGTGATCATTGCAGACGCACGAGTAAACCATTTTTTTACGTCGTTTAGGTGAAACTGACAAACTGGTAGAATTGCTGATGGAGGGCTACGATCACATACTCGATACGGAGGACGACGGCAAAAACGTACTTCAGATTGCCGAGGAGGAAGATAACAAATCCACCGTTGAGTTTCTCAAATCCATAAAAAATTACACCGTACGTATTGCGATCGCTGTAAAGTCATTCGGCTTGGTAAGTGTACATACGCGAATCGCCTGCATATGAAAAATAACGATTTCAGGAGCTCAGAGACGACATTCATCGCGCCATAAGAGCAGGCGAGTCCCTGAAAGTGCGCGAGCTTCTCGAGGTGAACGGCGAAGGTGCGAGACTTTTGGCGCTGGGGAAAAATTCAACCGGGCGCTGCTCGCTACACATTGCGGTGTTGCGCGAGCACGAGGATATCGTGCGTTACATTGCCAAAACTCATCCCGAGACGCTGAGGGTTGGCGATAACGTGAGTTTTCAAATTATCAAAAGTCATCCTATTCGAGTAGAATTGTCCTGCAATTTCTCAAACTTACGCTTTCACAGCTGGAAAGAACCGCTTTGCATTATGCAATGGGAGTGCCTTCAGTGGAAAACATGAGCAGCATTCTAATAAAGGCAGGGGCCAAACGAGTGCAAAAAGATTTGGTGAGCTATTTCTATCCACTCTATACCGATATAATTGAAAAACGATATCGATCGTAATCTTCGGCTTATTCGACAATTGCAGAGATCCCGACAGCCGTCTTACTATTTTATGAACAAAACCGACATCAAGCAACTTCAGGACGAAGAAGAATCGATGAACAGGTGAAACGACAGGGAGGAAGCATAACGTGCAAGAATGAAGCAATGTTGAAACAAAAATACAAAAGGAAAAAACGCATACCAATAAATAAGAATCACGTAGCGAAGGTTAGATCGAGCAGTTTATATGAATAAATGCAATATTTATGTAAATACGCACGTCTCATCAAGGTCGTCTCAAAAAATAAAATCAAATAAAAAAATGTATCTTACATCATTGAATGATCTTTGTTCAAAGCGTGCGGCTCCTTATCTGCGTACGGATGTTCTTTTGCTGCGCTGATTTTTTTTCACTACTCTTGAAGTGGTCACTGGATTCGAGTTGTCGGAATCGTCGCTGACCTTCTCTAACAGCGGCTGCCATGGTGTAGGATTTGTGAACGCTGGCTTGGCTTTTTGATGCGCTGTAACGATGAGTGCAGTTTATGATCATTGGCCGAAGTTTAGTTTAGTTTACCGAGACATCATCCACGAGGGGACTAACGTAACAGTCCTTGGGTAGCGGGTTTAGGCGTATTCCTTGATTTTTCTCGCCACTTTTCGTAAGCTTTAGAGCTTTCCTGAAGTCTCCTCTCTTTCTCCTCTTCAGCCTTCTTTTTTCGCACCAGTTCCTCTTTCTCGTAAGCTGAAATACGCGCGTATATAGGCGTTGAACGAATTTTCAACAATTTTACATCAAACTTACTGCGTATTTATCGGAACTCACACTTGATCAATTCATCCTTCTTCCTACACCAGTCCTTGAGGCAGACGTCCTTGGCACTTTTTGCTTTGTTCTCTAGCTCGTGTAGCCGGTGCTGGAGCTCGAGCTCCTTGTCGAGCAGCTGACGTTTGAGTGTTTGTTCGCGACGTTTCCTCTCCAGCCAGCCCAAATAGGATTCGTTATCCCTACGTTCTCGAGCCTCGCGTTCTCGTGCCTCGCGCTCTTCGGCCTCGCGTTTCCGCTCCTCAGCGCGACGCTCCTCCTCTCGTCGATTCAGAAGCTTCAGACGCTTCTCGCGCGCCCAGTCTTCGTAAGATATTTGACGGAGCAATGGGACGCCGTTGAGACGATGACGACCGGACGATAAGGAGGCAGTACTCCAAGAATTGCTGGCTTCCATTTCGTGCATAGCTGTCGGCGATTTTCGGTGCTGATGCAAGTGCGATCTACACACACAGGATCGGACATTAATAATCAGACGACTGTGTTTTTGGACATTATGTAATAAAGATGATTTACTCCTGTGGCTCCTCCTCGTTGTCAGTAACACAGGTGTATCGCTCGTCATCGTTCTCATCGAATAACCGACATCGCCGTTCCATCGACGAAGTCGTTGTCTCCGGCGTACTGGACGCAGCTAACACTCTCGAACCCTCGTAAACAGTCGATTCCGTGATCTGTCGCCGCTCTAAACTCAATTCGGAGAAGTCGCTGCTGATGGCGTTAGAGTCCCCGCTGCCGAGTTCCAGCATCTTTCGATGGCAGTGCTGCTGCTGCTTCCCCGCGTAGTCATCTTCCGACGGCGAGCCCGAGATACGCCTATTACGACAGTTTTGTTATACCGAATGTTCAATCGCAAGCAAAACCCGTGAAAACTTACCAGGTTCTTTGTCCATCGCGGCTCTCTGCGAGCGTCTCCTCCTCGTCCTGACGGCAGTCGATCCGGAAGTCCGGTCCGGAGCGCGAGTACTTTAGCTCGTCGCGTTGCCGTTCAAAGTGTCTGAGCACGAGCGCTGCATGCTCGGAATAGCTGCGGCTCAAACCCGCCGATCTTTCTTCCGACCTATCTCCGTTCATGCCTCCTACTGCACTGCGACGCGAGCGAACCGGCGCGAAGTGTTGCGCACTGATTTTCCGTTGTTTTTTCTTATCGTCTGCTATATATGCGCGTTCTTGGAATTGCACATCAGCCTGATTACTACTTATATATGTAAACGAGATGAAGAAAATTTAATTTGTGTGTTTAAAGTAATTGCATATAAAAATGGAAGAACAATTTTTAATAAATTATAATGACTGGGTAAAAATTATCCCGGTTGCGAATAAATAAGTAATGCATGTTGATGTTCTATGTAAAAATGTATTTCAAATATTCAAGTATATTTAATTTATTCTTTCTACTTAAATATTTAATTTAATACTCTTCGGCGCCTTCGCCCTCGCCCTCGGTGGAGTCCATGCCGACCTCTTCGTAGTCCTTTTCCAGAGCGGCCAAGTCTTCTCGGGCTTCCGAGAACTCACCCTCCTCCATACCCTCACCGACGTACCAGTGAACGAAAGCTCGCTTGGCGTACATCAAATCAAACTTATGATCCAGGCGAGCCCAGGCCTCTGCGATGGCAGTTGTATTGGACAACATGCACACGGCACGCTGGACCTTGGCGAGATCTCCACCAGGAACGACAGTCGGAGGCTGGTAGTTGATACCGACCTAGAAATTGGAAAAAATTGTATCAGATTTTAATCGTAGAAATGAGAGAATTTCTGCTTGGATAGTTTTGAGAGTAAAAGTAGCGATATTCACCTTGAAACCAGTTGGACACCAGTCTACGAATTGGATGGTCCTCTTGGTCTTGATGGTGGCAATGGCAGCGTTTACATCCTTGGGTACAACGTCTCCTCTGTACAGCATGCAGCATGCCATGTACTTGCCCCGACGTGGGTCACACTTCACCATCTGGTTGGCTGGTTCGAAGCAAGCGTTAGTGATCTCGGACACCGACAGCTGCTCGTGATAGGCTTTCTCGGCCGAGATAACTGGGGCATAGGTAACCAGAGGGAAATGAATCCTCGGGTATGGCACCAAATTGGTCTGGAATTCAGTCAGATCCACGTTCAGGGCTCCGTCAAAACGAAGAGAGGCGGTGATGGACGAAACGATTTGGCCAATCAAACGGTTGAGATTTGTGTAGGTTGGTCGCTCGATGTCCAAGTTACGACGGCAAATATCGTAGATGGCTTCGTTATCGACCATGAACGCGCAGTCAGAATGCTCCAAAGTCGTGTGCGTGGTAAGGATGGAGTTGTAAGGCTCAACAACAGCAGTGGAGACTTGCGGTGCTGGGTAGATGGCAAATTCAAGCTTGGATTTCTTGCCATAATCCACAGAGAGTCTTTCCATGAGGAGAGAAGTGAAGCCAGATCCAGTGCCACCACCAAATGAGTGGAAAATCAAGAAACCTTGAAGTCCCGTGCATTGGTCAGCCAACTTGCGGATTCTGTCAAGGACCAGGTCGACAATTTCCTTGCCAATGGTGTAGTGACCACGAGCATAGTTATTGGCAGCATCTTCCTTGCCAGTAATCAACTGTTCTGGATGGAAAAGTTGGCGGTAGGTACCGGTACGAACCTCATCTGCAATTAAAAAAAATACATGCATTAGTTTATTTTCATTTAATTATCGTTGTTGAATTTTTGATTCTTTTTATAGAAACATGATTTTGAACATACCAACTACGGTTGGTTCCAAGTCAATGAAAACAGCTCTGGGTACGTGCTTGCCAGCTCCAGTTTCACTGAAGAAGGTATTGAAGCTGTCATCTCCACCTCCGATGGTTTTGTCTGATGGCATCTGGCCATCGGGCTGGATGCCATGCTCAAGGCAATACAGCTCCCAGCAGGCATTACCAATCTGGACTCCAGCTTGTCCAACGTGGATTGAGATACACTCACGCTAAAAAAAGTACAAGTCCAATATTAAATTAAATCGATAAAAATACTGTTAATTGGTATACATTTATAGAAGCAGCAGTGACATCAGCATAGCCATTTTAGTGAAAGATGACACAATACAATCTACTTTTTGATATTTTAAGTGAACAGGATGCATGATGTCATAGCTGCCTTATAAGGACATACTATAAGCCTCTCTGGAACCAATCCAACAGACTGGAAAAAGTCGATACAAATTCAAGAGCTCCATACATGGCTGTACTTTCACATTGTCTTTGAAGAGACTCGATACGTGAATTTACTAATGGTTTTAGTAACTATCAAAGTTTTAAAACAATTAACGAATGTATTCTAAAAATTTTAGAACTTGGCGATATACTTTTTCCAGAACTGAATATAGTAAGAAATGCCGTTTCTGCTCACACAGACAAAGACCAAATCTCTTATAACAGACGTATAAAAAGAAGCGTGTTTTATGTGCATAAAAGATATTGAGTTTTTTCTCTATCCGTGTCGTCAAGGAATCGTCGCATTCGCATCGTTTGTAATAAAGGTCCGCGCGAGTCGAAATTTTACTTTTTTTTTCAGTGCCTCTTAAAAACGAACAAAAAGAGGAAGATGACTCTGTGAAGCAATAAACGCAAGGGCGGTGCCGGCCGGCCGAAGGACTTGGCGACCGTTAGGCTGTGCGAAGCAAGATGGCCGTTGCAGGCGACGCTTACAAAGGATTCACTAGTATATTCGCTTTTCGGAGAATTGCCGTTTAAAACGTAAAATGCACCTAATGCGAAACGTCAACTTACCATTTTGATAAATAGCGTTGATTTTTAGCGTTGACGTCAAAGATCAGAGAAGGGAGCGGCGATTGTTGGTTGTCGGACGAAGCGGGCAATGCAGCTTCCTCGGCGGCAACTAGTCGACTGTGGAGCTGCGAGCGCGATCCTCGCTGGCATTCACGTAGTGCTGGAAGTGGATTTGACTATATATATATATATATATATATACACATCGGACGTTAAGCGATGCTACCTTGTCATTGGTATATATATACGGAATGGAACGCACGGCGTTTGCGCGTTGCAGGATGCGCGGCACTTTCAAATCGTGAAATTGAACTTTTTAAAAGCAAACAGTTTGGACTAAGGTATGAAAATGTTGCTGGCTCTGAAAAGGGCCGATTGTTATGTAATGTCGAGGATTTCAATTTCGCTCTCCACTTATGCGCCGAGCCAGCTGCGTGTCTTTGGGCATGATGATTTTGTATCTTCGATGAGGCTTCGCAGGCTTCCTGGAGAGCCATCACGGATGAACTCTGAAAGCGCAGATCCGTTTTCAAGTCTTGAGCTATCTCGCGGACGAGTGGCTGAAACGGCACCTTGCGCCGCGTTTTCGGTGCTCTTCTGGTAGCGACGAATTTTACGGAGAGCGACAGTGGCGTAGGACGGAAACGATGAGGCTTCTTGACACCTCCTGTAGCTGGTGTACTCTAGTGAACGGGTTGCGTTTAGTGCAAACCTCAGCAACCAACTATCGACTGAGTGAAATTTTTTCTTTATGCAGCTGTCGAATTTTATTTATAGCTTCTGTTGCGAGTAGCGCACGCTGGGATTCGTCCGAACGAGTGTGGAAGGGGACGACGCGTACGATGCGTGATTGGTCGGAAAAGACTGGAAGGGGAAACTGAGCAATTTTTTATCGCGAGAGGGGGGAACATAAAGAATCGCGCCTATAAAAAGAATCGGTTTCTTCAGCCAAAAATTTTGTTTCACGTTGCTCGTCAGCCGGAATAGTCCTCAACCTCCAGTTCAAGTAGTCGTCCTATTCGTCTGTTCTCCATCAAGATGACGGGATACGGCAGCCAAGGAGGCAAGGGTCTTGGTAAAGGAGGTGCCAAACGTCCGCTCAAATTTTATCGTAACTGTCTGAGGGGCATTACGAAGCCGGATATTCGCCGCCTAGCAAGACGCGGTGGAGTCAAGCGCATCTCCGGGCTGATTTACGAAGAAGCTCGTGCCATTCTTCGAGTGTTTCTAGGGAACGTCATTCGAGACGCTGCGATTTACACCGAACATGCCAAGAGGAACATCGTCACTGCTTTGGACGTAGTCTACGCTCTGAAGAGACAAGGGCGTACAATTTATGGCTTTGACAAATAGACGAGTTTCCTTCGTACTGAATAATTCTACTGATATCAGTTCTTTTTAGGACTAACCCCTACAACAATCGGCCCTTTTCAGGGCCACCATATTCATTCAACGTAGACAAAAGTTATAATCTGTGAGCAAAAATGCTAGTTAACTTAAATGTACATGTATAAGTATAAAGAATGAGTACTGCACTGTTTGAACCAACAACACGATCGAGCCTGCGCGTACAGCGTTTTTTTCGCTTTGTTTACGATAGTCTCTACTGTAGGGCTCTGATTTCTTTGTTGAAGGACGAACGAAGATAGGTATGTACTCGCTTGAAACTTTGTTGCATTATAAGGAATGCATCCAGTGCGATAGGAAACGAGCGTATACAAGCAGATAAAGTAGTAATCTACTGTGCGAATTTCTACTTCACCGATCGTATTATAATATAAATTTCTCGAGTTTACGAAAAACTCTGAAAGTATAGTAGAACTCCATCCCTCTACCAAGAGATGGTTCGTTTCAACGTCAAACGAATACCGAGAAATCGAGAATTGCAAGCTGATTACTTTTTTATACTCTGCGAATAAATTTAGTCTGACGCAGGTTGGTCGTTCTCGGACATGGGATAGAGCTGTATTTTAGCACGCGTTCGCCACGTGAGTTCGTAAAATGTGCGTAAAAAGTTGGCCGTCTTTGCGAACTCTAATGCCAATCACTGGGGATGTCAGTGAACATTGATTTGGATGCCTCGTACAGGACGAAATAAGTTAGTGCAGACGTAGCTGGATACAATGAAACTTCGAAAGCGACAAATTCCCGCGATTTTAAGCGACACGCACGTGTTCAAATATTTGAAGACATCACAGAGCCCGTGAGTGTAAATCGTCGCTTTTCGCATATATATATATATACTCTTGTAGCGATCGTAGGCAGCGAACAAACTGTGATATCTAGCTCGCTCGAGCAAAGCGCTGAAAAAAAGGATGAGCTTACAGGTGTATGTAAACAGCTTTTCGCTATCTCCCAATTTTTCCACGATAATAACAATTCACTTGTACATCTCTCGCAGAGCGCGCGACTAATCTGCTCGAGCGAGCTGATGCCGAATTGCGTGAGCCGTTCGCCTTGAGTTCGAGTTTGACCCAGTGGATAGCGGATCTTACTACTTATATACGAGAGGTTTATATTGTGCTTACTATTCGAGTGTCGATATATCCGCTATAGTTCGTGTTTTTTGTTCGTTTAGTTTGAATAAACGCGTTTACGCGTGTTTGTTTGCCATTCGCTCCGCTGCTTTCGAAAATCCTCGATTGATAATCGCTCTAGAGTATCGAAGAAAAAGTGCCTTGTTGTTACAAGTGCGCCAGCCAGATGTACATGAATTTTTAATGTTCATACGCCGACTGCGGAAATCTCGCTATTAAGATATGCCTGTAAATTTTTTCAACATTGTTCATGCGCGGTTTATAGCTACCGTCTCGCATATATAATAATATCCTTTGTATTATGCAACGGAGACTATTATATGTAGTGGAAAAACTACCGGCTGATTTGAATATATCCACGGAGACAAGGCCGCGTGCACGCTTTGAGCCGTCAAAGTAATCCTGCGCTTATCTGATGCCGATATCGGCGGATCTGCCGATTATAAATAGCTGTCCAATTTGATCCCTGTTGAAAATAAATACATTTTTTTTTTTTTTGTTCAACTATTGAATATATTGAAGCTGCCCATAAGTGGTGTCACTATCATTATGGTACTCCCAATATATTAAAAATAGTCAGTCCCAAATTAGCACATGTTTTCAACATCAGGGATTGTCAAGGCTCAGCGCTAGCTCTCGCATCGACAAAGCCCGCGCGCATCCTTATCGCGGCAAACTTGTTTGTTTGTAGGAAGAATCCGAGGAATGCGCGAAAAGCCGGGCGGCTTATAGCACATACCGCGGGGAAAAATGAGACAATGGTCCTCGCTCCGTTTCGCAAGGAGGCGCACTTATCGCTGACGAAAAAAGAAGAGTCGCGTGCGACTGCTTATACTTATCTCGCGTGCGGTGCGGTTGCGTCGCATAAAAGAATTTTCATCGCTTTATCGTATCCTTTACTCGGTCATGTGGCTGTAATGTCTGCATCGCTCGTTTCCATTTCGTTGATTCGTCGATCGGCGGCTGATAAGAAGCGACGATATTGTACTAAACTTGTTTGCGGTGAATCATTATCGAATTTTTAAAGAAAATAGAGGAAGAACCCGGCTATGCTCGACGAGGAGCGCGATGATTTGCTCTAGTGCAGCTTACGTAACGGATATACGGAGTGTATATCCTCATAGGCAGATGAAATTTGAATAGGCAACCAGTATCCAACGCTATATATGATTCGATATGAATCGTCGTCTACCTCAAGCGGCTTTTACTACTGCGAGAGGCGCTCGGATGTGGCTGACGATGTTGCGACGAATTTGCAAAATCGCGCGGGATCGTAATACAGGTTTGGCCGCGCTGGGAAGAAAAAAAAGCTTTTCGTTTAGGACGCGCGGGCTTTAGATAATTTATAACACTTGTCCGAATTCTATTATTTCTGCGCTTTCACTTATAACAACGATCCTCGAAGCTTCGTTTGCGTAACGCGAGGTAATGAACTTGATCGGCGTGAATCTTTTTCTTCGGCGCGTTTGGAAAAAAATCAGGTTAACGGTATAATGATCATCAGGTAGGTTGGAAATAGAAGATATGGAATGTGTGCTAGAGGTAGATAAAT
Organism: Trichomalopsis sarcophagae; assembly: GCA_024372645.1. Classification (NCBI taxonomy): domain Eukaryota; kingdom Metazoa; phylum Arthropoda; class Insecta; order Hymenoptera; family Pteromalidae; genus Trichomalopsis; species Trichomalopsis sarcophagae. The sequence continues at coordinate 4,360,640 of QLSS01000004.1, forward strand.
AGAAAAAGACACAGAATATATAAATATATGGTATATAGATACTGTCAATAGCTTCTTCACGCACGTGCGCGAGCAAATTAGTGTACGAGCTGTATCTCCCCAGATAGCTGATAAGAGGACGATTATCGTCGACGTGTCGAAATATCCACACTAAAAAGCATAGGAGGACTCGGAGAAAAAGTCTGGAACGCAGCGCGCGCATTATAGTTGCGCGAGAGATTTATGAGATAAATTGTGTCGTTAGATTGCACTCAATAAAGCCAGCGCGATCAACTTGGAGTCGGGCTTTCGCTGTCAACAACATCAGCCTTACTATACGGCTGTTCGACTCGGGACTCCGATGATGATCTTTCTTTCGCGTCGACGAAAGGCAAAAAGCCGTATTAGTCAGCAACTAATTGCTAAGTATTGGGTGCCGATGAGCAAAAAATAAAAAAGCTTTGGCTCGCGGTCCGCACAATATGTTTTCCAGCCGATCCAGGCCGCGTAATTAGCATCGCGGCGAGCGAGCCGAGTGGGGGCAAGAAAAAAGAAAAAAGCGAGAAACTGTATCGGCAACTGGATATTACCAGACGCAACCTACGGCCTCTCGACGACATTACAATACGCGAGAATACAAGTATATATCGCGCTGCGACGAGTGGCGCTTCGGGGGGAATTTCAAATCGAACACGCGATAGAGCGCGAACGGTATAATACGCGGCGCAGTCGGTCGCGTTCGCCGCTTGGCTCTGCAGCTGCTATCTCTCGAGCTCCTTCTCCGATCCGCGACCTCGCGAACAGGGACTTTTTTTTTTTTTTTTTTTTCTCCGTTTTCTCTTCGCTTCGCTTCCCTTGGCTGTTGGGCAGTGCAGCTGACTCGGGAATAAGCCGGGCTAGTGCGTTTCCTCGGTGCGAGTACGCGTACGCGTTGAAAATTTCGAAAATTTGCTCAATCGGCTCACGGGGCTTTTTGTTCCGCAAGAACAGAAAGACCAGCGTCTCGAGGATCAGGAGCCGGGCCCACAAGAAGCGCATACTGGGAATGCATAAGACTCGACGGAAAAGCCGCAACCTTCTCCTCTACCGCTGAGACGCCGCATCAACGAGCTGCGCGGCTGCAGGTGAGTTTGACGGAAGATCCTTATACCGTCGGCTGAGCGAAAGCGAAAGGAGCCGCGCCGAAACACTAATGATTTTTACAATCTCGCTATCCCAAGGCCCGTCGCCGCATTAATCAGCCTTTTCGAAACGTCAACGACGCGCAGCCGTCGTCACATTTTTTTTTTCTAGAGCTGCAGCCGCGATATATTCGCGCAAACAACGTGTGGCCCCATTCCTTAAGTGTTCCCTATAGCTACGCGTTCAACTTTATTGGAGTGAGCTATACTCCGGAAAAAAAAAAAAAGCTCGTAGCACACAAATAATCTTCGTCCTTGCAGCTGGATATCCCAGTCGTTTGCCTACTAGCTGTTAGCACACGCAACGAGCCGTACGATGGCTGGCGTCAACGCTGGTGAGTTTGCGCGAAACCGTCCTATAATCGCATTATTATTAACTATATATATATATATATATACACTTGTTCGCAGGAGCGAAGAGCCACGGACACGGCGAAGCCAGCAGCCAGAGGATCAAGGACAGCCAAGATGAGCAGATGGTGAGAGTAGCCGCTATGGGGATAACGTTTTTCACATATATATATATATATGTAATTACGTAAAGAGACTAACGATCGCTCTCGGGGCAGCACGCGTACGGCTACGAGAGGAGCATCACCGGCACGATGGCGACGGTGCTGGCCTGCCTCCTCACCGCGGGCTCGCTACGGCTCTTCTTCCACTGGTATCCCCATCTCTACCTCTACGCGACGCACAGGCGATGCGGCCTGGCTCGCGCCACCAAGATCCTAGTGGTGGTACGTGTAACGTTTGCTCTCTCGCGCACTACCTTATATATATGATCTCGATATACACGTGTCGCGTCTCACTGTCGCAGGACGATTACCAGGGCAAGTACAAGTCTTACATCGTCAAGGAGGTCAAGAGCGTGTCGACGAGGAGTCTGAGGTGGGTCCCATTATAGCTTTCCGCGAATTTTTTAATTTGAATAATCCAACTGCGCAGCTCGGACTCGTCGCAGGCGTCGCGTTACCTGCGCCGGGCGCACAAGCACCTGCTGGACGGGCTGCGGGGCAAGGACCTCGAGCTGAACCTGGAGAACGGGACCCGCTGCCTCGCGCCCGAGTACAAGGCCTTCTGGTGCAAGAAGCAATGCTACGTCTGGGACGACAAGACCTCCGAGTTCTCGAAGCTCGCCAGCCTGGACAGGTACGCGCGCTGCCTGGACCTGCACTGCTCCGAGAAGGTCCGAGGCCTGTCGCCGGAGCAGCAGCTCCTCAGGCGGATGCTCTACGGCTTCAACGAGATCCTCGTGCCGGTCCAGGGCTTCCAGCTGCTCTTCCTCCTCGAGATCCTCAACCCGTTCTACGTCTTCCAAGTCTTCAGCCTGATCGTCTGGTTCAACGAGGGCTACTTCTACTACGCCATCGCCGTCATCCTCATGTCCGCCTTTGGCATCATCAGCGCCATCCGCCAGACGCGGGCCGTGAGTACAACAACAACGACAACAACAACATTTAACACTTAATGTCCGGTACATATAAGACACAGCAGCCGCGCGTTCCAGAACCAGACGAGCCTGAGGAACACCGTCGCGTCGACGGAGAGGGTGAGGGTGCTGCGCAGTAGCGGCGAGTACGAGAGCATCTCGAGCGACGAGCTCGTGCCGGGGGACATAATCGAGCTGCCGAAGCACCGGGCCGTCGTCGCCTGCGACGCCGTCCTCCTGACCGGTACCTGCGTCGTCAACGAGTCCATGCTCACCGGTACGTTTTGCTCCAACAGCTCCTCCTCCTCCTTCTTCCCGTTTAATAAATAATAAATCACGTGCATCGCCGGCGCAGGCGAGTCCGTGCCGGTGACAAAGACGCCGCTGCAAGCCCTGCCGGCGCTCTACGACTCGAGGGAGCACTCGCACCACACGCTCTTCTGCGGCACCAGCATCATCCAGACCAAGTAATAAGGCCCTGCACCGATCTTTCCGTCTTTCCGTCTTTCACCGGAGTAATCTCGCGATTCTCGACAGGCAGTACGGAGACAAGCCGGTGCTGGCCAAGGTCATCCGGACGGGCCTCTGGACGACCAAGGGCTCGCTCGTCGCCGCGATACTCTACCCGCCGCCCACGGACTTCAAGTTCGACCAGGACTCGTACAAGCTCGTGGCCATCCTCATCGCCGTCGCGTTCGTCGGCTTCTTCTACACGCTCGCGGCCATGGTACTCGTCCTCTCTCCTTTATACCAGCTACTCTTGATTGTCCTTTCCTATTTTTTTTTTTTTTTTTTTGCTGCGCAGATCCAGAGGGGCAACACCGCGACCAACATCGCCATCAAGACGCTCACGGTGTTCACCATCGTGGTGCCGCCGGCCCTGCCCTCGGTCATGGCCGTGGGCAAGATGTACGCGATCTTCCGCCTGAAGAAGCGCCAGATCTACTGCATCAACACCAGGGCCATCAACATCTCCGGCAGCATAGACTGCGTCTGCTTCGACAAGGTGCAATAGCAAACCTAATAGCAAACCTATCGGCGTACCCATCACCGAGTTGAATGTGCTTGCAGACTGGAACTCTGACGGAAGACGGCCTGGACATGATGGGGGTCGTGGTGAACGAGGGCAGCAAGCTCGGCGAGCCCGAGAAGGACGTGCCGAGACTGAAGGACGCCCCCATCTTCGAGGGGATGCTCACCTGTCACAGTCTCGCGATAATCGACCAAGAGCTCAGCGGAGATCCGCTCGACGTCAAGGTATACATTCGCTCGAGTGTTGAGGAAAGCGCGCGAACGAAACCCAACGCCCAACGAAAACAATTGCAGATGTTCGAGAGCACCGGCTGGGAGCTGGACGAGCCGGAACTGACCGACCCCGCGAAGCTCCGCCGCCTGCTGCCCCTGACCTACGTCCGTCCGGCAAGTCGGTCCGACAAGTCGGGCCCAGCCGGGGGCATGGAGATCATCCAGCAGTACCAGTTTTCGAGCACGCTGCAGCGCATGTCGGTGATCGCGCGGCGCTCCGACGAGCCCTCGGGCTTCGTCGCCTACACCAAGGGCTCGCCCGAGATGATTCTCAGCCTGAGCTGCGCCGAGAGCATACCCTCCGACGTCTCGAGCACCTTGAGGTGCTTCACCGAGCAGGGCTATCGAGTCATCGCCATGGCCAGCAAGCGCATCGAGGTCACCGACGAGCAGGTGAGAGAGAGAGAGAGAGAGAGAGAGAGAGAGTGACTGCGACTATGTATTGCTATTTCAATATGTCGAAAGCGGCCTCATCTCGCATTAATTACAAATCGATATCTCCTTTCGTTCGCTCGGCAGGTGCAGAAAATCCCGAGGGACGTGGTCGAAAAGGACTTGGACTTTCTCGGGCTGATTATCCTGGAGAACAGGCTGAAGGAGCCGACGACCAAAGTGATAAAGGAGCTGAGAGACGCCAACATCAAGACCGTCATGATCACGGGTGAGCGATCGCCAAAGAAAAAGAAAAAAATAAACGGATATAATCCCGTAATTATTCGCAGGTGACAACATCCAAACAGCCATCAGCGTGGCGAAGGAGTGCGGCATCCTGTCGCACGAGGAGACGGTGATCAGCATCTCGGTGATTCCAACGGCAAGCAAGCTCCGGCCCGAGATATACTTCAACGCGGCTCAGGGATTGCCTCGATTGGTATAATACCTGCGACGACTTTATCTCTTGCGTAAATTGCCTCACGTGCGCCTTGTACTAACACCGCCGAGCGTCAATTCCATTCGCCGTTGCTTTTGTTAGAGAAAGTCCAGACAATGTTTGCTCGCGATAACTGCGAGCCTATTTGACTTTGAGAGCTTACCGAGTGGGATCTTATGCGCGGCTTTTCGGCTTATCGCGCACATGCGACAGAAATCCAGTTTTTAAAAAAGATGTCTGCTTCTCTCTCTCTCTCTCTCTCTCTCTCGATGAAGCAACCTTAGTCAACATATTTACATAATAGAATGCAACTATGACTGCCCACAGGAGAAGAAATTAAAGACGTCGTCTCTAGAGGATTTGGAATTCGGAATTTACGCGAAAAACTACAAGTTCGCGCTGACCGGCGACACTTGGCAGCTTTTAAGAGAGCACTACGATGATATCCTGCCAAGGATATGCACCAGGGGTGTGGTCTTTGCGAGAATGAGCAGCGACCAGAAGCAGCAGCTCGTTGTCGAGCTCATTCAACTCGGCTACCACGTCGGTACGTTATACCAACGATAACCTCGAGTGTTCAATTTTTCTGCGAATTAATTTTTTACACCGACTCTTTTAGATAAAATCGAGATCAATTATTCAAACAATTTTTTTTTCAAATACACTTTATATACTATAATCAATGCTGATTTATACAAAATATTTTACACCGCTTTCTGTACAACTGTAATTAATCGTATTCGACTTATCTCAACAGCTATGTGCGGGGACGGAGCGAACGACTGCGGCGCGTTGAGAGCGGCGCACGTTGGGATTTCCCTTTCCGAAGCGGAATCAAGGTGAGAAATTTTTTTCCAATAGTCCAACGCTCGACGCAACTCTGCGAGAACTCGAAGCTCGAAATTTCATCTAGCAGTGTAATGGAGCAGTAAAAAATTCATGATTGATTTATGAATGCGTGTACGATTGTAGGGGCATTTCAAGCTCAACAATTAAATTCTTGCCATTAAATGAAAAAAGTCAGTAGTTAGCTGCAACTTATTTGATCGATTTCAAGTTGTTGCATAGTGTGCCGAGAGAATGGAAAATTACTGTGAATAATCGTAAACTCGTGCGAAGCGTATGTTAATTTTAACGTATCGATGCTAATTGTTTAGTGTGGATGTAACTAATCGAACAGAAAACCATAAATATACGTCGCTTATAAGGCCAGAAATAAGTAGTTTTTGAAAAAAGAAAAGAAAAAAATTTCTCATCTTATATAATTCTGAATTCCAGCGTGGCTAGTCCATTCACGTCCCGCATCCCGGACATCACCTGCGTATCAAAGGTAATCCAGCAAGGTCGCGCAGCCCTGGTCACGTCCTTCGGCATCTTCAAGTTCACGGTCTGCTACTCCCTGACCGAGTTCATCAGCACGATAATCCTCTACTCGATCAGCTCCAACTTCACGGGCTTGCAGTTTTTCTACGTGGACGTGATGCTCTTCGTCAACTTCGCTTTTTTCTTCGGCAAAACCGAGGCGTACGACAAGCGGCTGGCCCGCGAACCACCTACCTCGAGCCTCGTCAGCTTCACGCCCCTCTTCTCGCTAACGATACACACTATAATCATAGCCGTATTCGAGCTCATCGTCTTCTATGCGGTCCAGCAGTTCGACTGGTTCACGCCGTTCACGCCAAAGGATGAGTTTCTCTACGATTGCCTCGAAAACTACTCCGTCTTCTGCTTGTCTACCTTTCAGTATGCCATTATTGCAATAGTCTTCTCGCGGGGCAAGCCATACAGAAAGCCCATCTACACGAACAAGTTGTTTATCCTCTCGATCGTCGTACTGACGATAGTTAATGCTTACATCACGATCTATCCGGCGCAATGGGTGGTCGATCTACTGGAGCTGCAGATGCCGCCGGTCTACGACTGGCGCTTCATGATCCTGGGACTTGCCTTCATAAACTTTCTCGTATGCATAGGCTTCGAATCGTTCGTCGTCGAGTACCTCATCCAGCAGAAGATTAAGCCACGGTTCTACAAGCCCGAAAAGTCGAAGAAGCGGTATCTGCTGCTAGAGCACGAGCTCCAGGACAAGCCCAACTGGCCGCCGATCAGCAGCGAGCTGCCGATTTTGCCCATCACCCCGAGTTATGAGAACATCATCAACTCGACCAGGAAAGCCAGCATCGCCGAGTCCACCATCTCCATGTGCATCGTCAATGAGAATGAGGAGCAAATACCGAGCATAAGCCGTTCGTACGTCGGAGTAGACAATCTCGCTTTCCACAGCGAGCCCGGTGACGTGAATCGAGTCGACTAAAAGTGATATTTTTAAGAGTATTATTTTCAAGACTTTTTTAACTATTGTTTTTATTAAAAATTTGTTTTTCTTCCTTTTTTTGTTTGCGTATTTACAGTTATCTTTACCTGAGTCACTGGTTTATTGTGTTTTTTTTTTTCAATAATAAACCTGCTCGTCCATAAAGTAAAACAAATTGCAAATCATCAGTCGAGAATTCTGCTCATCATCCGATCCCACTATTTGAATGCTCCGCGCATTTTCTGAAATAAAAAAATGTAAATTTTCGTAAATCGGTGTAAACTATCGTGCAAAACTATTGTCTATTTTCCTTTTGTAGATAGAATCATATTATGTATACTATGTATTATCTGCACACAGTTGTTTCATACCAATGATGGCGTCGTGATTTTTCTCCAACTCTTTTTGTATCCATTGTCTATACTGTAACACCACCCTGTTAAGCATTTGTATCGTACTGTCATAGATTTGTTTCTCAAGTAGCAGAGCAGGAAGTGATTTGACAAAGTCTTTAAAGGCATCCTCACTGTAAATTTTAATAAATAAATTGTATAAAAATATTTTACTCTTTTTATTTAAACGAATCGTTAAAATATTCTACTGAACCCTTTTTTTACCTGTGCAATAGGCCCAAATTGTGGTCCATAACGATTTCTCTAAGAATTGCAAATAACTGCACTTCTAAATCTCTTCTGTTCTTGTGTAAATATCCATTTATGACACTCTTGAGAATATCTCCAAGTGGAACCTTGTTTTTGTACCAAATTTTATTTGCTTTTAAAAATAGAACTCTTAGAGCTTTAATCAAATAAGGTACTGCAAACGTCTGATTATTGTTCCACTTCTCCAGCTTATCTGTTATGAATTGAAGAACTCTTAAACTTAATTCTTGATCTAATTTATCAGTTTTTATGTTGCTGGATATAGTCGTAAACCAGATATAAATGTAACTCAGAGTCAAATTTTGCTCTAAGCAATCCCCTGAAGAACTTATTGTTATTTCCACTTGAGATTTCTTTGCTCTGGAGCCTGATTTTTGTTGTACGTAAGGAAAGTCTTGAAGAAGATTTTTAATAAACACATTTTGATATTTACTCTTGAACCACGTGCTTGAAGTAACTGTTCCATTATCCTTTTCAAGAAGTTCTAAGTACTCAATTATAGACTGTATTATACTCGTAATACATCTTAAAAGACATGCAGCTTCTTCGGAAATAGGTAACTGAACATAAGAGGAATTTTGAGATTTAGGGCTAACTTCTATCCAACTGTCAAACATCAATGGCATCAGTAAGTCAATATAATTCTGCAACGCCTCTAAATCTAAAGATTTATTGATTTTACTGTATGAATGAGTAGTCGTAACATTGATAGGACAAGTCTGCAGAGAAATTGGTGTATAGATTGGATAATAGCCATTTTTATCCTGCACCTGATATACTTTTGAAGAGAACACTGTTGTATTGGCTTTTGCATTCTTCTTATTCTGTACAATTGCCAATAAGAATTGCTGCAAACTATTTAAAACTTTTATCCTCCATTTCATACTTGTACTTTTTGAATTCAAATTTGTTGTTAATTGTCGCCCAGGCTGAGCTTGCGATCGAAGTTTGGAAATCATATCCAAAAAATATAAGAGAATTTTTTGGCTATTGTCTGCAAGAAAACTATTACAGTGCTGTATGAGTATATCAAGAAACAGAAGAGAATCCTCCATTATATTATGATCGATGTGAGTCATCGCACATGTCAAGTATGAAATAAGAATATTGCAGAAAGGAAGAAGTTGATCTTTTGAAACTGGACTTAATACCAAATTGAGAGCCTTCAAAGCTTCCCTCCTAATAGCTTTTTCTTTATCTAGAACTAATCCTGCAATTCCTTTAAGCAATTCATTCAATTGCACATTCAGAACATCTGCAGCATGCTGAGACAAAATATCTTTTAATTCTCTGATTGCATCTTGTCTTACAGTAGAATTATAATGTTGTAATCTTGTTAAGAGATCCTGAAAAGATTCGATTGCTTCTTAAACATTTGATCTGTATATAAGACATCGAATAAAATTAGCTTGTCTTACCTTCACATTGAGTTTCCTACGACTAAGAATCTGAGTTGCATCCTGTTGCTTCAATTGCTCACGAATAACAATTTTCTTAACCTTGAAACTAGCATCAGTTATATTTAACCCCTTGGGTAAGGGTTGTTTAGTTCCTTTAGTCTTTAGTTTTACTTTGGCCTTTTCAGACTTTAATTGCTTCTGATGCCTATGATTTTTACCCATAATGTAAGATTAAAAAAATCAATCTGTAAATTTGAAGAAATATATATTATAATAATGAGATTGTAATGGTAAATTCTTGACTACTTAATAAAACCACGAGAATGTCATTTACTTATACCAAATAAAGAACAGGTTTCATTAACACAAAAATAAAAAATTTCCAAACCATGTGCTTCACCCGCGCATGTGTAAACCACTGATGAGACTCGCTACATTAACCATCTCTCGCCGCATCGATAAAATTGAGGTTAGAATACGTCCGGGGCCGGGGGTATATATGTATATAGTATTTCAGCTGACGTTGAAATGACACTCAAAAATTGCAGAGTGTAAGTATTAATATTAACTACCTATACTTACACGAGCTCTAGCGACGTGTGCGTCGAAATATTAATCCCAGAACTCCCAAAGTATAGAATGAGATACTTATTGGCATTATAAAGATGTTTGATTTCTTCACGATTTACATCGAAACAGTAAGTATAGTTTCCTTTTGTTACGGATCTTCGTTGTTGTTACAATACTCGATGTTCAGCGGTTAATAAAACGAAAAAATACGAATAACATAAAAACTTATCTGTGTTGCTAATCTGATTAAAATCGACACTTTTCCATTACGCAAGTGCGTTAATGACTATACGTTTTCTAGAATTTTTTTAAATATCCTGCTATACTTATTCAGTATATATAGTTGTGCCTTATACTGTTGAGAACCGTAGGTTGGAAAGAATTATTTTGATTTGTAAAAACGGTCGTTATATCTTTAGTATTGTCATTTATCAGTTGCTGTATAACACGTAGAAATATAAGATAAGAACGTGTTTATTTGATTGTAATCGTAATTGATTTAACTTAATAAACTTGCACATTACTGTTGATATTTAATATTTTTAGGTAACTTTGCTTGGAAGGATGAAGAATTTGTTAAAAAAAACATTTTATATATAAAATTAAAAGTGGTTAATTGAACAATCAATACATTTTAAATTACAAAGTATTTGAGACAAATTTCTTCTTCAATCAGAGGTATTAAAAAAGAGAACATTCAATATGGTCAATGCAAGCATGACTTATTGTCCACCAAATATTTCGTTTAATGAAATTTGGGTGAACCATGGAACTTCAAAATGTTTTATGGACACCGTTAGTTCTGCTGTGATTGCATTATATTTGCTAATATTTGGTTCAACTCAACTATGGATGTACAGGCGATATGGAACTGAAATTGACTTCCATACATTACCTAGAAGCAAGCTATATAATTTCCAAAAGTTTTTGCTTTTCTTTGTACCTATTCTCAGTCTTCTCAGAATTATTTTGCAAGCTACAGTTTTAGATGACAAGCAAGTTTATGGATACATGGTAAGATTATATATTGTACTAATCAATGTGGTATTGACATCTTTTGCGTCATAACCAAATCGGTGCTAAAAATATGTATTTTACCAGGTTCTTTCAACAATTTTAACAATAATAGTTTATCCATACTCTGTATATGTTTTAAGTGTTGAAAGACACAAATTGTTACCAAGTGTTCCATCTCGAGGTCATGGCATTGTTTTACTTGGATTTTGGACATTAGCATTTGTTGCAGAAAATCTTGTTTTTATTAATCTTTCAAAGTTGGAATGGTGGTTCAAACTGGATTCGTAAGTTTGACATTTTTTCTTATGATAGTTAAAATAATTGGATCAAATTCTGGAGTACACAATGTATAATCTATTTCACTTTAAAATGAATCCATTTTGTTGATTGAACACTTTTTCTATTGATGATTTAAAAGATTTCAGCTATTAAGCAGTAAGAGGTTTATCCAATGTGACTGGGGTTCAAGCAAGTTATTTTTACACAATGATCTATTTTCAGATTGTCCGACAAAATAGAAATGGTACTATTTACCTTGCGCTACTGCAGTAGCCTTCTCATCTTTGTTCTTGGATTGCGTGCTCCTGGAATCGTAGCTAATACACCGAGTAACTATCATAGTTTTGAAGATGGTGCGGATAGCCAAACGAGACATATTGAAGGTGTAAGTCATGTACCTGTTTGCATTTAAATTTGGTATTAGTAAATGGTTCTCAGCAACGAAAGTTTATAATAAAAAAATCCTTTAACATAAAAATAAATCGCTAAAGTCAGTGTATGCTTTCAGCGTCCAGATGAAAATGTTTCTACATGGAGGAATGCATGGTACAAAATTAAAACACTTGCTCCGTTTCTGTGGCCAAAGAAGAGCGTTTTGCTTCAGTTCAGCATAACCTTTTGTTTCATATTACTTATTGCTGGAAGATTGATCAATGTGTATGTTCCTATTTACAACAAGAAGATTGTTGATAGTGTAACTGATACTCCTGGAAAATTCAGGTTTGTTCTACATGTTCTGAACGAAAGCAATTTAACATACGTCGGGTTTATTAAAAAAAGATTTTTTTTATCAATAGGTGGGACTTAATACTTATTTATGTAGCATTCAAGTTTCTCCAAGGTGGTGGCACAGGTGGAATGGGTTTGTTGAATACACTGAGATCATTTTTGTGGATTCGTATTCAACAGTATACAACTCGAGAGGTTGAAGTCGAGCTCTTCAGGTATATTTAGATATAATAAAAGAATTCGCAAAATTCAGCATAATTTTTCATAATATTTATTATTGTTTATTTTAGGCACTTGCATGGTTTAAGTCTACGCTGGCATCTTGGTCGTAAAACGGGAGAAGTACTTCGTGTTATGGATCGTGGAACTGACTCAATCAATAACTTATTGAATTACATTTTATTTACTATTTTACCTACAATCGTGGACATAATTGTAGCAGTAATATTTTTCATTAGTGCCTTTAACAAATGGTTTGGATTGATTGTCTTTACAACAATGTTGCTGTATATTGGTAATAAGCAATTTCTTCTTGTGCTACTTTTTTAAAGTACTCCGAATTCTAAACATTGCTTTATTATTTTCAGCTGCTACAATTGGCATTACTGAATGGCGTACCAAATTCCAACGACGAATGAATTTGGCTGATAATGCTCAAAAAGCCAGAAGTGTTGATAGTTTGCTTAATTTTGAAACTGTAAAATACTATGGTGCTGAAGATTACGAGGTTAAAGCTTACAAGGAAGCAGTACTGAAATACCAAAGTGAAGAATGGAAATCTTTGGTCTCACTGAATTTTTTAAATACACTTCAAAATGTAATCATTACTTTGGGACTACTTGCTGGATCTTTACTGTGTCTTTACATGGTTGTGAATAACGAAGGCTTGACCATTGGTGACTATGTCCTATTTGCCAGTTATATCATGCAACTTTATGTGCCATTAAATTGGTTTGGAACTTACTACAGGTAAAAATTCAATGCTTAATTTTGCTTATTCAAATACATTTTCTGTTCTAATGTATTGATTTTTTATTATTTTACAGGGCTATACAAAAAAATTTTGTTGATATGGAGAACATGTTTGATCTACTCCGTGAAACACATGAAGTCGTGGATGCGCCTGGTGCAGGACCGTTAATAGTTAACAGGGGACAAGTTGAATTTTCCAATGTTACGTTTGGCTATACACCAGAAAGAATTATTTTGAAGAATGTTAGTTTCATCGTTCCTGCTGGCAAAACGGTAGCTTTAGTAGGACCGTCGGGTGCAGGCAAGTCTACCATAATGCGGTTGCTATTTCGATTTTACGATGTCGACGAAGGCGCTATTATTATTGATGGGCAACACATAAAAACCGTCAAACAAGATTCTCTACGAAAGGCAATAGGTACGACTTTTTCTCTGCATTCTTCAAAAACGAATCACTAATTTTAATAAATATATTTGCAATGTGTAGGAGTGGTTCCCCAAGATACTGTATTATTTAATAATTCGATCAAATATAATATACAATACGGAAATATCGACGCTCCAGAAGCTGACATTATTGCAGCCGCAAAGTACGCTGACATTCACGAGCGAATTCTCACATTCCCAGATGGCTATGAAACTCAGGTACCGAAAATTAAAATAAAAGCCACAATCATTGTGAACTACTTGGAAAACTAATTTAAAATTTTTGAATATCAATCAAAGGTTGGCGAGAGAGGTTTGCGTCTCAGTGGCGGAGAGAAGCAGCGTGTAGCTATCGCCCGAACAATGCTGAAGGCCCCAAAAATCGTGTTATTGGACGAAGCAACGAGTGCTCTGGACACTCAGACCGAACGCAATATACAGTCAGCATTAAATCGGGTTTGTGCGAATCGCACGACAATCATCATAGCTCATAGACTGTCGACTATCATCCATGCAGATGAGATCCTAGTGATGAAAGAAGGTGAGATTGTGGAAAGAGGCAGGCACGAAGATCTCATATCGCATGGAGGAATGTATCACGACATGTGGGAGGCGCAATTGAGAAACGACCAGGAGCTCGCCGAAGAGGTCAAGCCTGAAGCGGATATCAACGGCGTAAAGAAAATCAATTGACTGATTAATAATGTTTCATGAACTCGAGGCCAACCGAGAAAATCATTGAATATGTTATTGTTGTTGATGTAGGGATAGCGTTTTAAAATTAATATAAGAAACGGTAATCAACTTGATCAATTAAATATCAATTTTCCAGATTCATATATTCTAGCTATAGAAGGTATTTTCATACATTAAAATAACGTCCATAAATATTATGGCATCTAAATATAGTTCCGTTATAAATAATCGTGTAAGTTTTCACAGGTTATTTTTGTAAAAATTGGAAAAAATGAAAATTATTTATTCAGAGAGAAGGTAGCAATATTCAGTAGGTTGTAGCAATAAGAGCTCTTCAATAGATTAACATTTTTTATAATGCGAGAAGTTTGTACGCGTTTCTAAACTGATTCAAAATTTAAAATACATGTTGATAAAGATAATAAGTTGTTTTGAAAAGAAGCAACGATATAATAAAAAGAGAAGAATTAAAAGAGAAAAATCTAATCTATCAAAGGTAAAATATTGTATAGAATAGCTAGATGCGTTCATCCATAGTGACCTATCTAAGAACAAATAGATCTAGTATTATTGTTAATTGAATAAAAGTCAGATGTATTATTTAATTTATTATATTTGGATGAATCTTCTACAAAAATAAAATCGTCTACAAGTTCTTATAAATTTTTTTTATTAGATCATCATGTTACACCAAATTTTTTTTTATAGCGTCTAATGTAATTTATGAATTTGATAAGATACTGGCAAACGCCCCATCTGGTACCCAGCCAGTTTCATCTACAGGATCAAAAACGGTTTGTTCATTATAGCCCCACCAGAAGTAATAGCTTGATACGACTGCGAAACCCAGTACATAAAAAAACTGTGGAAAATAACCTTGTTTTGGACTTATTTATATTTATCCAATTTATTAAACCTAATTCGAAAGCGAAATAATTTTAAAATACCTTTATGAGACAAACGTTTTCTTCAGTCATTTTTTCAGTTTATCGTTCAAATTAAAAAATTATCACGTGTAATTTTTGTGTGAGTTTTATTGTAAATAATATGTTTAATTCGTCAGAGTAGTACTTACTTAAATTTTTTTTTTCAAACAAGCAAGAAATTTTTCAAAACATCTGACCGAAGATATACACATATATATGTGTGTGTGTGTATATATATATATATATATATATATATATATATATGTATATGTATTCCTAATTCATGTTCCAAACATGTTCCTATAACATCAGCTGTGATACCTAACCTATATTTATCAGTCAGTGACACAGAATGACACAATGACGAACAGCTGGTGAAATTATAAAAAATAACAAACGTTATTCCCATTTTTGGTTTTTATACTTTGTCGAAAATGAATAGTCTAGGTTTGAGCTTGATTTTTAAAATGGGTTGTATATGTGCAAAAGAAACCATAACAGTTAATGGTAAAAAATTTACAGTTTTGGAGCATCTTGGAGATGGGTAAGATAATCCAGATTTATTAACAATAGCAATAATAAAAAAACGTTATTTTTCTTGCATACATGTTTTTTTCTTATTTATTGCAGAGGATTTAGTACTGTATCGCTAGTCGAAGATAGCATAACCCATAAGAAATATGCAATCAAAAAAATCATTTGCCACGGTCCTGAGGACCAAAGATTAGCTGTTAAAGAAATAGAATATCATTCTGTTGTCAACCATCCAAATGTGATAGAGCTTGTTGATTCTACCCATCAAGGAACTGCAGATCCTGTTGTTAACGCTACAAGCGAAGTTTTATTAGTTTTACCCTACTACCACGTAAGTAAAATTATAATAATTTTCAAAGAAATTGATTTCTCAATCGATTATTTTTTTTTCTAGAAAGGAACATTAGCCCATGAGTTGGAGCGGCGAGCCAAGATGAAAGAATACATGGGGTCAATAGATATATTAAACATATTCTTACAAATTTGTGAAGGAGTTAAAGCGTTTCATGAGGCTAAACCTGATCCTCTTGCTCATAGAGATTTAAAGACTGCCAACATTGTTTTGGGAGATGGAATGACTCCAGTCATAATGGATTTAGGTGAGAAAAATCAGATAAACGTTTTGTTTGCAGTTTGAAATAAAAATAAAAAAACCACCAATTTTGTTTTTAGGATCAGTTGCACCAGCAAGAGTAAAAGTATGCGGGAACCAAGCTGCACAATCTTTGCAAGAATTGGCAGCAGAAAGATGCTCAATGCCATACAGAGCGCCTGAACTTTTTAATGTTGAAAGTTATTGCATGGTCGATGAGAGGACAGATATTTGGGTAAACTTTCGCTTTTATTGCATGTTTTATCTATAAATTTAATTTCTGTACGTTTTGAATAAGAAGAAAAAATTAATTTCAAGTCACTGGGCTGTATTTTGTATGCTATGTGTTATTTCAAGTCTCCATTTGACACGGTATACGAAAGAGGAGACAGTGTTGCACTAGCTGTAATTAGTGCAAACATAACTTTTCCAGAGAATGCACCATACAACGAAGTAAGTGATAAAAAATTTGTTAAGTCGTTCTTTGGTCGTTTAATCCACCGCAATAACGAGCCTAATTTTCTAGGACATGCAGAATTTGATTTTGTCAATGCTAAAGGTCAATCCAATGGAACGTCCATACATATACAGCGTGATTGAGAGTACTCACGAAGTATTAGGGAGACTAGAAGGAAGAGTTTAACAGACTTATTTATTACAGCTACAGTATATTACTCAATCGGCATAAAATTTATAACTGTATTTTTACATTGCTCAAACTCAAAGCTGCAAAAGTTTTTCAGCAAAATGTGCAATTTTATAAATGTTATTGGGAATTAGTGCAAACGTTTAACTTGCGAAATATTTCATACATTCTGTAAAATATAAAGTAATTCGACGTTTTTAGAGCTGACATTTTCGACCAAGTATTGTATGTAGGCATTGAATTTTGTACATACACATATTATATTTATGATGTATACATTCCGCGTATGTATATTACGACCAGTTAGGTATCTCGTAAGGACAAGAAGTATTGAAGAATTTAACTCAGTAACAATAGCATAATATAGTGCAAGAATTTTGAAAATCGTGTACTGTACTGCAAGTGAATGTGTATACTGTTTGTGCAATTGAAGCTTGCAATAGAAAATCTATTCTGCTAAATATAGTAAATTTACACTTGCACGAATACCAGAGATTTGTAACTGTCGCTTATATATGAGGAAAAGAAATGATAGCTATCCTTTTGAATTTGGAGACATGCGCGCTACGCGACCTGATAACCCCCTCTCCGAGCAAAAAGATATATTTAATTACCTATGCATGTTCGCGCATCGCTGCGCAGTCTGCAGTGCGCAGAGGGAGCTCCATCTTGGATTCAGTAATTCAGTATTTTCCGGGAGTGCGAGGGTAACGGACGTATACTTTTCTGCATCCTGCGCCAGAACTCGCAGTCATTAAGAGGAAGATTTAAAGATTCACTTGGTCTTCCCAGTCCCGTGAGTATACAGCATAGAAAGCAAACACGGTTATTCCTTAGCGGAGAATCTCGTCGCTGTACACATCAACGTATGCTCGTGTGTGTCATGTTTTCGCCATTTCGCCGGAATCCGGAATCGACTTTTCTCTCTCTCAAGAGAGAGAGAGAGAGAGAGAGAGAGAGAGAGAGAGAGAGTGCGGCGCAACGTGTACGATCGATAAATCTTGCAACTCTTCGCGATTTCAGAGTGTGTCCCCGGAGTTGCCGCAAAGCTTCGCGCGAATTTCCATCCGGAGTTAAGTAGATTATACTTAACCTAGAAGCCCGTTGGATGGTTGAGACTATAAGCAGGATATACTTAGCTTTCGCAGCGATTCATCGAATAAAGCGCGAGATATTTTCGCCGAGCAGAGAAATGTGCCTGCGTGTGCGGAGCGTATACGTCAGTTGCACCGCGCGTACAGTATATATACTTGAACCGGCTTTCGCGAAGCGCTGATAACTCCACATCCGGACTGCCTCGTAATTGCGCGTCTGATGCACGGTCGACCCCCGCTGACTGTAGCCGTACCCACCTACCTTCTTACTTTCCGTCGGTATCTGCATCCTTAGTCGTGAACTTGACAGAGCAAAGAGCAAGCGGGAGCTCGCGTGCAGGATAAAGTTTTGAAAGAAAATCTCGATACAGGGCCGATTCGAAGCGGCGACTGCAGCGTAAGCTCGGTCCAGAAAGCTCCGAATGAGTGCGTTCCCGAGCCGGCGCGGCGCATCGCGCATAGAACGTCATGCGGCCGGCGATCGCTTGGCGCGTGTAGTCGGGAGATATCTATACTGTCGTGACAGCGCAAATGCTAATTCGTTTACGCAATAACGTTAAGTAATGCCTCTTTCCGCGCTTTCAAGTAGTTATACCGCGCGCTACTTGCTCTTTCTCCCGAAGACTGTTTCAGCGGTTTCACGTGAATTTCACGCTCCTGCGTACCTATACTGATGGCTCTTCGGCAATTTCTCCCGGCGTGTCTGTACTTGAAAACGCGCTCGCTTTGACAATCAGCATTAACCTCTAGCGATAAGAGCCGTCACCTCGGGTTGCCGATCTGCGATATTTAAACTTTCTTGCGCAAAACAAGGAAGCGGCCTTGCAATCGAAAAAAGTAGCCCTCTTATATCAAGGGCGGCCTATATCAGAGGGGTACCTACTCGCTCGATTCTCCTAGTCCTTAACTCCCCTCTCCCGGCACGTGTACAACGCGCGTATATACATTTCGACGAGTCGGAGGTTCAAGGTCGCGCCTCTCTCGCTTCCATCTCGCTTTTTCACACGCACGCGCACACACACACACACACACACACACACACACACACCTTGCCCCGGAGAATAGAGGAGGGAGTGGAGAACGCGCGACTCGTACCATTGTCACGTGATCGGATGAGAGCTGCCGCCGCTGCTTTTAGATAACTCGCGCACCTACTTTTGAAAGCATCATCGCTTTCGAAGAAAATAGCATCCGCTCAACCCGCGCGAACAGCAGCGAGCGAGTCATGCATAATCTGGCGACATCGCGCTATCGATGGATTATTGAATGAGCGGTCGGCTATGAGCTGCGCGCCGCGATTGGGATGCCGGCGACTTTCGGTGGGCTCTGTAAAGCCAGACTCGGCATTTAAATTACTAATAGCTTTTCTCGGTCATCGGGCCCGAAAACTCGAACGGGGTCAGCTCGTATGGCAGTTGGCCTGCTTGGCATGCAGATAAATGTGGCGAGGAAAATCAGGAAGTCGCGTAAGCCAGTGTTGCGCGCGAGAGAAAATTAGAATTTGTAATGGGCCGGGCTTTTTTCCTTCTTCGCGAGCTAGAACATGGTCGCATTTTCTGGATCGCTAATGTGCACCTTGAGCTTGCGGCGCGCAGCCGAGAAAGCGGAAAACGGAAAAAACGGAAAAACCTGTAGCTATAACCGTTGCTTTATCGCGCCCGCTCGTGGCCTTGGCTCGTCGGCGTATCGCGCGATGCTCGCCTGATGACGCGCAGCCGATCGCGACCTCTTCTTACTTCTTACTTCTTTTCTGCAGCGCTCGGAGAGATCCTGCACTTTTTTCAGCGATCCTCGTGTCGTGCACGCCGATATGTACTATATTTTTCCCGCCGAGCAGCTCATCGTTAGCGAGCATGTACGCCGTGCCACAGGAGCACGTGCTCGCTTCGGGAGAGGCACAAAGGCGAATCATGATAATCGCGCGTGAGTGAATCGTACGATATCTCCCACACGAACCGACGCAGCGGAGACATGCGCGGATGATTTACTTCCTAGTCCCTCACCGCCTGCGTTACGCTGCAATTTATGGCGTTGTTTTGAAACTCGTCGTTCGAACAGCCGAAAAATCCTCGACCCGGACGCAGCTTCGAAGTGAGCAGCCGGCGATGCTTATATGCGATCGCGTCCGGCCTCGCGGGTTCAGTCGCTCGCGAGTCGTCGCCGCCGTCGCGTCCCTCCGCTTACAAGTATATATACGCACACTCGCGCTTTCTCCGCCGGTCATTGGGTCGCTCTCTCTCTCTCTCTCTCTCTCACGCACGCAGTGCTGCAGGTGCCGAGTGTGTCTGTGCTTCGAGTACTTTGTCGAGTCAGTGCAGTTGAGAGGATTTTCCGCACCGAGTGAGCAGAGCAGGTAAAGCTGCCGCTGTATTTGCGAGCGGGAGGAAAGTTATTGAGAGCAAATCGGCGTACAAGCAGTTGCAGGTAGCTTTACGTAAGCCAACAGCGCCGATGGGTTATTCGTTCGTTAAGCAAACAATGGATTGTAAATAATCGCCGCTTAATCGCATTCGCGCGCCTTGCCAAATGGAAATCGAACGATGCAGAATCTCGCAATTAGCGGATCTGCGGGAAAGCTTATGCTACTCCGCATACTCGCTCGCCGTCGGGAGGTAATTTGAATAAGGCGCTGTAACGTCAGCGCGTGGGAAAATTCCTCGACAGGTCGAGAAAATCAACCGGCCGAGATTGCATCACTCCCTTTCATTCTGCAATTGCCGCGGACTCGGCGCTCGGTATAATATATGCTTCTAATGAATTTCGAAGGTCGATAACTTCATATTATAGTACAGCCCCTTGTAAACACCAACTTTGGCAATTTGTATAATAAAACTTGGCCTCGCGACGTCGATCGAACACACACAGAGAGAGAGAGAGAGAGAGCAAAGTGAAAGAAGAAAAAAAAAAGCCAGCGTCACGCGATACGCGATGAAAGTCGAAAGTATGTCCACGCAGCAGCTCCTTCTTCGAAGTAAAAATGTGAAAGTTCGCGCGCGTCGGCAGTATCGGACGATATTCGAAAGCGTCCGATAAGAGCCGCCGAAAATTTCCAGCCCAGAACGAAAGTTGCTCGGAAAGACGCGCCGTTGATGAGAGGAGGAGACGAAGAATGCGGTCCGTCGGGTGTTCTGTTATGGCTCTATTGGGCTGCGGTCACCAACTCTTCACTCGGAGTCGTATGAGTTTCCGTTGCGCTCGAATCCGTCCGCAGTGATTTATCGCTGAATAGCGTTTTTGCTGGAATCTGCTCGATGAAAAAATTGATTGTCCGATTGCGTAACCGTCGCTTGTCGACCTGAGCGTTGTGCGCGATAAAAAAATTGAGCAACTTATTGTTAAACCGAAAAAGACGATAAGCCTGGCAGTTGCAAACGATCTTGTTTGTCTGCCTCGGAACGGGATTCGATACTTGCTTTTGCGAAAGATTTACGATACGTAAGATGCTCGATGAAGCGCCGATTAGTCGTTCGGCTCTTTAAAAAACCGACGATCGCATAGTCCGAGAAAGACATGATAATTTTTCCCAACTACAAGGCGAAAAGCTCCAACTTGCGAAATCTCGTACATTGCGTATTTTTAAATAATTTTATCTCGGCGTACTCGATCAACGAGAGCAAACAGCGCGTAGTCGTGCGTTCTCGATCACAATCGGATACTTGTGACTGGCAGTTTGAGGCGGTAGGAAAAGAAGGCGATGGCCTATCTCCGATCAGGAATATACTGCATTTTAACTATACGCCAGGCTGAACGTCTATTGTCTGACGCCGTTATCTATTCGCTCGAGCTTTTTCGATTCCGAAACAGCGGCGCGTAGCGGAGAACGTGATTTTGTCGAGCGAAGCGAGTGACCGGTGAAAAGTTAACATGCCGATGCATGTAAATTTCGCGCCGCAAGCGTTTTAAGCGCGCGCGCGCGCGCGCGCTTGCATTTTCAGCCCTACTCCAGTAAAATTCGACGACGTACGGCGAGTACTCGGCCGCTTGTTTCGAGATTTTGTTACGAACGCTGCACTTTTCTTCTTCCTTATTGATGAGAGCTTCGACGTTCTCTCTTTCAGAGGTTCGAGGCAGCAGGCAAGGCAGAGAGTTGAAAAAAGGAGAAGACAAAGCAGCAGCAGGAGAGAAGCATGTCGGCGAAGGCGATTCGCGAGGCGACGGGCAAGGACCTGATCAACCGCAAGCTCGCGCAAGGCACTCGCGCCGCCAAGTGCCGCTTCGTCAGCATCGACGAGTCGACCAACTGGTCGCATCTCGTCTCGGAGAATCCATGGCTCAGCAGCGAGCGGCTCGTCGTCAAGCCCGACCAGCTGATCAAGCGCAGGGGCAAGCTGGGCCTGATCAAGGTCAACGCCGATCTGGCCCAGTGCCAGCAGTGGGTCGCCGAGAGGCTCAACAAGGACCAGCAGATTGGCAAGGCCACCGGCAAGCTCAAGACCTTCATCATTGAGCCGTTCGTGCCCCACAAGCCCGTTCGTATATTTTCATAGTGTAGGCAGTAGTATTTTCATAGAGTGAGAGATCTATGTATGTAACTGTATCTGTTGCAGGAGGAGGAAGCCTACGTTTGCATTTACTCGCACAGGACAGCGGACACGATTCTGTTCCACCACGAGGGCGGAGTCGACATCGGCGACGTCGACGCCAAGGCGCTGAAGCTCGACGTACCCGTCGACTCGGACATTCCAGATGAAAGCACAATCACCAGCAGACTGCTCACCCACGTGGCCAACGACAAAAAACCGTGAGTCTTGTATACCCCTCCCGCCGTACTCGCGTTCCCTTTCCTCGCCGACTAATAATTTCTTTGGCCCACAGAGTCATCGCTAAGTTCATTCAGAGCCTCTACAAACTCTACGTCGACCTGTACTTCACCTACCTGGAGATCAACCCTCTCGTCGTCACGGACGACTCGATCTACATTCTGGATCTTGCCGCCAAGCTCGACACGACCGCGGACTTTATCTGCCGGCCCGACTGGGGCGAGATCGACTACCCGCCGCCGTTCGGAAGGGATGCCTATCCCGAGGAAGCCTACATCGCCGACCTTGACGCCAAGTCTGGCGCCAGTCTCAAGCTCACTATCCTCAATCCCAGTGGCAGGATATGGACGATGGTTGCCGGCGGTGGTTAGTACATATTCTCTCTTTCGCGATTCTAACGGAAGCCATGGTTTCCCGAACGAAACTAATCTCACCGACACTTCAGGTGCCTCGGTCATCTACTCGGACACGATTTGTGATCTGGGGGGCGCTTCCGAGCTGGCCAACTACGGCGAGTACTCCGGTGCCCCAAGCGAGCAGCAGACCTACGAGTACGCCAAAACCATTCTGGGACTGATGACCAAGGAAAAGCATCCCGACGGCAAAGTCCTCATCGTCGGTGGCGGTATCGCCAACTTCACCAACGTCGCGGCCACGTTCAAGGGCATTGTCAAAGCCGCCCAGCAGTTCCAGCCCAAGCTCGTCGAGCACGACATAAAAATCTTCGTCCGAAGAGCCGGACCCAATTACCAGGAAGGCCTGAGGTTGGTCCGCGTAATTTCAGCATCTTCGTAGGCTCGCCCGCGCTAAAGAGTTGGACTGAGTAAGACTTTGCTTTTAGGATAATCCGCGAAGTCGGCAAACGCCTGCAGATCCCAGTGCACGTCTTCGGTCCAGAGACTCACATGACTGCGATCTGCGCGATGGCACTCGGCAAGAAGCCGATCCCCGATCCCGAGGCTCAAGAATTTTCCACGGCCAACTTTCTTCTGCCTTCCGGCCAGGACGTAGGTCCTTCAGCACCGTCCTCGGCTGCCACGAGCCCCTGCACCCCGACCAAGCAGCCACGCGTCCAGAAGAGCGACTCCGTCGACTCGTCCTTCAAGCCGCTTTTCAGCAGCAAGACCAAGTCCATCATCTGGGGTATGCAGACGCGTGCCGTGCAGAGCATGCTCGATTTTGATTTCGTCTGCAGGCGGACAGAGCCCTCTGTCGCTGCCCTCGTCTACCCCTTCACCGGGGATCACAAGCAGAAGTTCTACTGGGGACACAAGGAAGTCCTCATCCCATCTTATAAGAACATGAAGGACGCCATGGCGAAGCACCCCGACGCCGATGTCATGATCACTTTTGCCTCGCTGCGATCGGCCTACGATAGCGCGATTGAGACTTTGCAGTTTCCCCAAATCAAGACGATTGCCATTATCGCCGAGGGCATACCCGAGAATATGACCAGGAAGCTGATCCTCAAGGCAAATGAGAAGAAGGTCACGATCATTGGACCGGCAACCGTTGGTGGCGTCAAGCCCGGCTGCTTCAAGATCGGCAACACTGGCGGAATGATGGACAACATTCTGCACAGCAAACTTTACAGGCCCGGCAGCGTGGCGTACGTTTCTCGGTCCGGTGGCATGTCCAACGAACTCAACAACATTGTTTCCAAAGGTTGGTCTATGCTTTAGCAACGAAAAGCCAGTTCGGCGATTATTTCCCAATACGGCATCATCAAATGTTACCTCACAATGCACGACGCATGAAAATTAATTCTCCGTCGGCTAACGGACGTTGACTTTAGAATACGGCAATTCAAAGTAGTGAATCTAATCTGATTAGATCAATTCTTTGACCGAATGATTGAAATGTCACATTCATGCCTCCGTCACTTTCGCGAAAACTGAAAGCTCGTTTGTGCATTTGTATGAAAATCGTGTTAAAATATCCTCGCGTGGATCGAAGATAAAATACTTTGTTCAAGGATCAAATATTCATTCGTGAAGCTGCAAATCTACGTCACTGCGCACAGCTTATTTAAAAGGCTAATGGCTCTTGTACAAAGTCTCGTTGTGAAGTTTTGAATCTTTAATCTCAATGTCATGAGCCATAGAGAACATAGCTTACCAATGAACTTGAAATTTGCATGGATTGAATAGTCATCATTTAGTCGTTATTATCGATTCGTAAAAATTAAATTTCAGTTCGCGATAACGTTTACACGCAGAATTTTCACTAACGAGCCGACAAAACTTTCATTTTGCAGCATCTAACGGCGTGTTCGAGGGTGTGGCAATTGGTGGGGACCGATATCCCGGCACGACGTTCATGGATCACATAATGCGCTACCAAAACGACCCAGACGCCAAGTTGATAATTCTCCTTGGTGAAGTTGGCGGTGTCGAGGAATACGAGGTGTGCGAGGCGCTAAAGTCCAAGCGCATCACGAAACCCCTTGTTGCATGGTGCATTGGTACTTGCGCGAGCATGTTCAACAGTGAGGTGCAGTTCGGACACGCGGGATCGATCGCCCACTCGAACCTTGAAACTGCGGTGGCGAAAAACGAGGCACTCAAGGCCGCAGGTGCATACGTGCCCGATAGCTTTGACAACCTCGGCGACCTCATACACTCAGTCTATGAGCAGCTCGTCAGGGACGGTACCATCGTGCCCGAGCCTGAAATGCCGCCACCTACTGTACCCATGGATTACAGCTGGGCTAGGGTAGGCTTTCTTTGCATTGTTTTTGCCGCATCCTCGACTACGCATCGATATTTAAATAAATAATTTTTTCAGGAATTGGGTCTCATCCGTAAACCAGCCTCCTTTATGACGTCGATTTGCGACGAACGTGGGCAAGAACTGCTGTATGCAGGTATGCCGGTGACAGAGGTTCTCAAGCAAAATGTCGGCATTGGCGGTGTCGTCTCGCTCCTCTGGTTCCAGCGCTGTCTGCCACCGATTTACTGTAAATTCCTCGAGATGTCCCTTATGCTCACAGCTGATCATGGACCTGCCGTTTCTGGCGCCCACAATACCATCGTCTGCGCCAGGGCCGGCAAAGATCTCGTCAGCTCGCTCGTCTCCGGACTTCTCACAATTGTAAGTCTTATATATTATACAACTTTTCTTGACTCGAAATAGTATTTTTTTCTTCTTTAAAGCAGTAGCGTGTTAATGTATACTGAAGCAAAAAGTTGTTATTGAATAAATTAGTCGAGAAGGTTTTCACGTTCAAAGTTGTTTCAATGTGCTTTGCCTATGAATGTACCGAATTGTCGAACTTTCAAAGAACTTTTGTACAAACGCTTTGGGCTCCAGAATACAATAGCTTTTCATGGTACCGCTACTCTCAAGATATGGTCTAAATTTTCATTTTAACAAAGCCTCGATAAATTCTTTTGTAGAATTTACACGATTGTTGTTGAGATATCTAAATATAATATATTTTTCTCTTACAGGGTGATCGTTTCGGAGGAGCACTGGACGGAGCCGCAAGAATGTTTTCAGAGGCATACGACGCAGGTCTCCATCCTCAAGAGTTTGTCAATAATACACGTAAAAAGGGCAAGCTAATCATGGGTATTGGCCACAGAGTCAAATCCATCAACAATCCGGACATGAGAGTCAAGCTTATCAAGGAATACGTTTTGGAAAACTTCCCTACAAAGCCTTTAGTCGAATATGCGCTGGAAGTCGAGAAGATCACCACAACCAAAAAGCCGAATCTCATTCTTAACGTCGACGGAATTATCGCGTGTGCCTTTGTCGATATGATGAGGAATAGCGGTAGTTTTACGAGGGAGGAGGCGCAGGAGTACATTGAAATCGGAGCAATCAACAGTTTGTTTGTCCTCGGCAGAAGTATAGGCTTCATCGGTAAGTTTTAGAAATTTTTCGACTGTTTTACTGCTTTAAATTCAGATTTTATGCGATCGTGCTGTTATACATAAATGCTTTATAATTTTAGGTCATTATATGGATCAGAGAAGGTTAAAGCAAGGCTTGTACCGCCATCCTTGGGACGACATTTCATACGTGCTGCCAGAGCAATACAACTGAGCGATCTTGTCCTTCACTTACTATCGTCGTCCATCGTAATCGCGTATCAATTAGAAGTGAATCTCTACGTCATAATGATATTAAATAATGGAAACTATAAAAAATCTAGACGGGAGTTCATGAAAACAAAGCAAAAAATATCCGTACAAGATGAGTAGAACTCACTTAAGTAGCGATGTTCTAATCTATGGATTTGGACTACGCACTTGCTATCCCGCGTTGCTCCGATACAAAGCACTGGCACATTTTGCACTGTCGAAAGTCCATTAATTGCCTTAACGAAATGAAAGAGATAAATTTATGTTTTGAGAAGTTTTACTCGCTGTGCGACACACACTTACATTTTAGGAGAGAACACACGAAAAGATTAAAAAAGCATTGGTTTGATATGATCTGTCGACATTCCAGTTTCTGCATTTGTTTAACAATGAACAACACGCGAATGTGCGATAATTGTATTATTCGAATTTTTGTACATATAGACGTCGACTCACCTAAGAGCAGCAGCACAAATGCGGATTTTTATTTCGCATTGCATTAAACACATACTGAAATGTACCCTATGGGAGACGCGAAATGAAACTATTCTTTTTTTTAAAGCTTCGGTTAGGTCTGTGTGTTTATTGAGTAATAAGTAGGTAAAAAGATTTTTGCACAAGAAAAGTGACCCTTTCTGCTGAGAGATAAGAATTTAGTATACATATTATCAATATACATGTATAATATTTATGTATGTACGTATTATTATTTAAGAATTTATTTAGCGTTCTTTTAATTCTTGCACTAAAAAAATATCTTGTTAACTGTAGGTAATTCAAGAGAACAAATTGGTTACTGATTATAATCATGTTATCTGTAAAAAAGGTCGGCTGTAGATACGTGGATAAGTTGAGAAGGAGAAATAAAAAATACTAGCCGAGTCTGATATTTTGCATTTTTTATTTCTTATAACTTGTTAATTTCATCATCAAATCTTTTATCACCATTCAACTTCATCAATCATTGACTCAGATAGTTCTTCTGCATCAGGTTGTTTGTTGCTTTTTGGATTGATATATCTTTCATACCATTCAACTTCTGCTACAGAAAAATTTCGTTGTCTAAAAAGGAAAGAAAAACTCGGTTTATCAAACTTTTCGAGTGAAACCAATTAATCCATCTAGAGATACTCACACATCAGATTCCCAACTTGCTGGTTTCCTTACTGGGTTCCACTGAGAAACTGGTTTATCATTGGCAAGCATCACTCCACGAATCAGGTAAGAAAGTGCCACTTTATGTATATTGTTGTCCTAGAATACAAAGTTTTTCATAAAGAACAACAATAATAATAATAATAATAAATACAATCGAAGTGTAGACATTGTTTGAACATACCCTCCACTCTGAATTTATTACATCAGCTAAACTTATAACATCAATAGCCTTAGTTGCACCATCCATATTAAAGCCCATAGTGTTCATATAATTTTCATGCACAAATTTGATAAAAGTATTCGAATGTGTTTGAAAACTGGATGCCAGATCATCTGGATCATGAACAAATTTCCAACTTTTTCCTTCTACATTTTCTAAAAATTTACAGATATTTCAATATTTATGAGTAAAAATGTATAGTATAAAATTCATACTTTTTGGATTTATGACTCGACCAATTCCATGTAGGAGACCAAGAGTTTCTTCTCTGACAGTGCACTCACTTTCGAATTTGTGTTTAACTAAGAAGTATATATAAATATTGTATCATTATGAGATATTTAAGGATTTACTTATAAAATTTCTCATCGGAGACTTACCTTTTAATGAACAAAAGATTAAATTTAAAAGTGCACTACGAACATCACCAATAGTGTTTGACAATACTTCGTCTATTTTACTCTGTGTTACATATAACATGTGACTAGCCTTACTATTTAAAATAGTTGTAACTCGTTTCATTACATTTTTTAAAGCTGTTGGAGTTGCTGCATTAATACTAATAAATAGAAAATAAATATTAATAGCATACCTAATTCTAATTTTTCAAGAATAATCCTAACTTACTTTATAGTATCAATTCCATAACGATCGCGATTACTCTGAGAAAATAATGTTGTCATTAATTTTGAATTCCCAGTCTCTGTATTTACAAAAATCAAGGGCTCTCTTCCATATTGACAATATTTTCTGTGAAATTAAAAAACAAATTTAAAACTTGTAAATTTGTATGTAACACATATATTTTTTTTTATACTTACTGCAATAAACTTGAAAAATCATCTTTGCCATCTATGTAAGAATTAGGTATATCCTTAACCAGCAACAAACGTCTGGAATCAGATAGAACAGAGCCATAACGAGTAGCTCTGATGAGAAAGTCTTCAAATCTCTCTCCTTGTCGCATGGTTCGATCTAAAAGAGAAAAATTAAATGATTAATTGTCTCAACTTATTAGAAAACATTGTAGAAATTTAAGGATTTACTGTATTCATCCATAGCTTGATCCATTGGAGTAATCCATTCTACAATATCAAAATTATTTTCCTTAGCGATTACTTTAAGGGCCTCAGTTTTTCCACAGCCTGAAGGCCCAGAGACCAACAAAAGAGTTGGTTTTCCTTCTTTCACTGTTTCATTAAACCATCTGTTAATTTCTTGCTGTTTCTGCCGACTAACTGCTAAATCTGATGCCTTTTGAGGTGCACATGCAGCAAGTAATGCAGATAAACTGCTGGTTGGCCTTTTAAATGAAATACTAGTTTCAAAGTTCGTGAGATTCTCATTTTCACTTTTTTGCAAACATTGTGATGTGTTTTTTTTCTTAGTCGAACTATCATCAAAATCATCAAAATCAAAAGAAGACTGAAGCCAACTGCTTGCATTTCTCTGTAAAAATGACATTATAACCTAAGTAATAATTCAGTTTATTTTATGTTTGTTTAAAAAAAAACTTCTAAAGTAATTTTTCAATTCATGATTGACAGAGTTTATACAAGGCAAACAAATCAATAGTGAAAACACTACTAACCTTAGGTCGAGACATTTTACTCACAACAAAGTTACTATTATTAAGGTAGACTGGTTTATACAAAAATATACATTTAGTTGCTACATTTTAATAACGGTATCTAGATCCGCGATTTAATTAAACATTGAATCCTGATGCAGTGCACAATCGGCACATTACAAACGTATATACGTATATGTTGTATATGTATATACGACTATTGGTCGCTGCAACTGTTGCTTCCCCACTCTTCTTTTTTCAAGGTAACCACGTGGTTTATTTATGATGACGGATTATAGGATACAATAAAAAATTATTTAACCTTTTTTAATGTACGATTGCAAGAAATAAAGAGATAAATAAAATGAAGAAAATAATTTTTAAAACATTTTTTATTAATTTTATTATAATTATTATATTATGATATGAAATTACGGCACACAATCATCGTTTTCTTTTC
The DNA here is from genome assembly GCA_024372645.1 of Trichomalopsis sarcophagae. Lineage (NCBI taxonomy): Eukaryota > Metazoa > Arthropoda > Insecta > Hymenoptera > Pteromalidae > Trichomalopsis > Trichomalopsis sarcophagae. Next base: position 4,390,521 of record QLSS01000004.1, read on the forward strand.
TTTATATAATATAATAACAACTTTTTACACACGTAAAAAAGTCATCTATCCATTCGTATTATGTAAGTAAAAATGTACATGGTATATAGCAAATGACATTTGTACATCTATATAATATTTGATGTTGACTTAACATAATTATAATATATAAATTAGTAATTAAATATAATTTGCCTAAAAATTTACCATTACTAAAACTGTGTTTCATTGTTCTGGCATTTTATAAAAACTATATAACTCCCCCAAAACGAAAAAATATATATATATCTACGTCAAGTTGAAACACATTTTTTACTTTTACTACTACTCGTATTAACGAACTTAAAACAGTTGCTTCATTGGCTCCATTTAAATTAAATAATAACTTTTAAGAGCACGAAGACGCATTTATCGTTTGATTATAATGTTCAATTGCTTGCGACTAAGTTAATAAAATATCAAATTAACTAACAACATATACGCGACTTTATCACAACGTATTTAGCCAACAAGATCTTCCAGGCACCGGTGCATATAGTTTTTAAAAGTCATATATGCACATTTAAACGTTTATGCATATAGATATATTAATCATTAAGTATAAACATGATGTATATTTGTAAATATATTTATATAAAAAAGGAAAATTGCGAGGAGTAATATCTATTTTCAGGCACTCGCGAAAATTGTAACGGTACAGTCCCTTCTTGTATTTTAACATTTCTAACACTTTCTGCCTTTTCTCAGTTCCCTGAAATTTTGCAATTCAACTCCATACGTCACTGGAGTAACGCTTCTGCGAATCCATCCTCTTTATGTAGTCAGCAGCTTGAAGCTCGGTCATGTTTCCTTTTTCCATTACCACCTTCAAGAGGATGTTGTGTACGTCACGTGCCATGTTGCGCGCATCACTGATAAACAATAGTCAAAATAAATGTTTGAAGTAAAAATAAACAAAAAGCAGTTGAATGAAAGAAATAAATGTACGAAACTCACCCGCAAACATAGATGTGCCCATTCTTTTCCCCGATAACTCTCCACAATTCTTCCTTATTCTGCTCTAGCAAATGTGTCACATAAACCTTGTTGGCCTGCTCCCTACTAAACGCGGTGTGCAGAGTTAGAGTTCCACTATCCACATATTGTTGCAGTTCTTCGTGATAGAGGAAGTCTTCGTCGCGCTTTCGGCAACCAAAGTAAAGAATCGTGTCACCGACTTCTTTGCCTGAAAAATTGGAAAAAAAAAAAAAAAAAAAATGATGTAGTACAACGTACTTGCGCGCTGTCTCAAAAATCGATCCAAGAGCCAACTATATACATACCGTCTTTTTTAGCGACGTCGCGCTCTTGGATAAATGCTCTGAACGGCGCTATTCCAGTTCCAGGTCCGATCAAGACAACCGGAGTAGTGGTGCGCGATGGCAAGCGGAATTGGGACTTGCGGACAAAAATCGGCACAAGGCAAGGAGGATCCGAAGGATGCTTCTCCTTCAGCCAACTAGTCGTTACACCTCGATTGATCCTACCAGTCGGAGTCTTGTACTCCACGACCACAGCAGTGATGTGAATTTCGTTCGGGTGCAACTGCGAGATGAACGATTTTACCGATCAAAAGTGTCGAGCAATTATGCAATAAGGAGATAAAAACATACAAATATACACATACCTTGGGCGAGGAAGAAATGGAGTAGTAGCGGCATTGTAGTCTTGGCAACAATTCGCAAAGGTGATCGAGAGCTGGCTTCAAGCTTGGAACGTCCTCCAAAATGTGCACAATATTCCTGTTTTCTTGGATGACCCACTGTTGGAAGAGGGCTTTGCCTTCGGCGGTGGTGGAAGACATCAGTTTGAGCCTTTCCTTGTCAGCGGGATCGCTGCAGTACTCCGCAAGTTCTTTGAGAATGTGCGTACGAGGGTTGCTGGTGATGTCCAAGTAATGCGTCAGCGCAGTTCGGTAGGTACAAGGACAAGGGAACGGATGCTTCTTGGTAGACTCCTCTGCAAAACAGTCGCGAATAGGAAGAAATTAGTTGCTGGTACACAGATCGAGAGCGAGTCTACAAGGCATGATCAAAAAAGCTGAAACAAGTTTGTACCATCAGTGTTGGTCAAAGTGATGACAGTGTCGAGATCAATTTGACACTTGGCGCCAAGTTTGTTGACCAGCTCAGCGCTGTTGACGGGATAGACAGCCAAATGGTCTCCAGCTTCGTAGCGCATCTTGGAGCCTTCGATGTTGAATTCGATGTGCATGCACGAGCGCTCGGAGGTGGGACCATGCAGCTCGCGGTTGACTTTGACGGGTGCCAAGAAGGGATTTTTGGCATCGTACGGTCTGCAATCATAAAGCGTTCGCCGTCGCGATGAAGCTCGTATTCTCATTGTACGTCAGCATCGTATATTAATTTTTACTCACGCTCTTTGGTTCTTGAACGAGTGGAGACGGGCGATCTCGCCGTTGTAAACCTTGTCAGCTGGCATATCATTGTGCTCGGTGAGTTTGTACTGACGAATGCTAACGTCTTCGCCGGCGCCTTCGATGTTGAAGTACTCGCAAACGGCTGGCCAAAACTTGTCCTTCCACGTGATGAAATCATCTTCGATGCTAGAAAGCGGAGGTGAAATTCGTTAATCGCTCTCGGCTTTAAGTCTTTCGCGAACGTTACTCACTTTGCATCGTCGTCTCCAAGACCGCACTCCACAACGCGATTGGCTCCCAGCTGCTCGAGTCTGTGATCAACGTAGAGAGCGACTTCGTTGTAATGCTCGTAGGTCTTGTTTCCGAGTCCGAACACCTGGAAAAAAGATGTCCTTATTTTGACAATCGGCTCGAGATTCGGAAATGTAGTAAAAAAAAAAAAAAAGCAGGGAAAATCCAGCGCACGTGCATTAAAATTTCTGCAAGTCACGATTACAAGGCAACAAGTACTTATATCGAGAAGCAAAAATAAAACGTAAAAAAGTGCACCTCTGACGGTGCGACGAGCGCGAGACTGGCAGCGTTCGTCGTCTGCCCGTCGAAGCAGTAGGCGATCGTGCGGCGCGCCGCCGCACGTGCCAGCGACCTGACGACTCTCATCGTCGAGTCGTAACGACTCTTACTGAGCACGGCATTCCCCGCGACTCTGCAAGTCTGCTCCAAAAAACAGCTTCGAGCCTTACGTAATCTATCGCGAGCGCGCAGCTTTGAAAATCGCGAGATTACGTTCGCGCACTTGAGCACTACTCGCCACTACTCGCCACTACTCGTCACTATACGGCGAGGTTATGTCGCTCGTATCGTCTGCAAGGCGAATGAGCTGAGACTGCGCCGCGAAGCCGCGCGAGGAGATTGAAAGGGGGCGCGGCGCGGGCCGTACATACGCACAGTAGACAGACACACATTATCCACGCGTTTTCGAGCGTTATTTAGCTAAAAAATCAACTCACGGCGTAATTCAAGCCGTTGAGGTCGGCGTCGCCGTTCTTCAGCCAGTCGACGAACTCCATGGCGTTGTCGGTGGGGTCGCCCTCGCCGTAGGTCGCCAGGCAGAAGACGGCCAGGCTGTTGGGTATGGACTTCATGTTGACCAGCTCCTCCTGAAAAGCCACAACTCGGAGTTACTCTCGCGCCTCCGATTAACTTACAAGACTGAACTCACCATGTCGCACTCCTCGGGGTCGGCGACCATGCCCTTGAGCTTGTAGCGGATGCCTTCCTTGGCGAGTCGGCCGGCGAACTCCTCGCCGGTGCCGGTCTGGCTGCCGTAGAAGACGACCAGGCTGCGCCCGGAGCTCTGGAGCTTCTTGATGAACGAGTTCTCCGATGGCGTGAGCGCCGTGTACGAGGTCGGCCTGGAAGGGAAACTTGCTTGTACTCGACAAATCGGGATACACACCGGTGATACGCAGCTATCGCTATATACATATGTATACTGACTGAATGGTGTAGGACTTGGTGGCGGAGGTGTACTCCTCCTGCTTGTTCCGCTTGAGCAGCCACCAGGCGGCGACGAGCAGGAGGAAGCCGAGCAGGATCATGTCCAGGGTGCTGAACATCGGCTCGTCGACGATCTCGCCGGAGTCCTGGCCATCGGGCAACACAGGGGAGCCGGACATCCTCACGGCTTTAGGCAGCGACGCGTCCACGGTCTGAAACCGATCGGTATTATCACCTGGCATCGGACAATATATAACCACACGCCCACTCTCTCTCTCTCTCTCTCTCTCTCTGATCCTGACTCGCGATAACGCAGCGATAAGTTATCGAGGAAGCGACATCTCGCGATTTCTAGTCTCTCTGTTTTTGTCGGCGTTGGATATAGGGCATAGCGAAATTTCAAAGATGCAACAGATGCAGTCGGAAAACTAACGAGGATCGGATAAGGCGCCGCCGTCGTCCCGAAATTCCTGCGACGATCCTTCGAAAGGGGAGAGAGGGATGAGAGAGAGAGAGAGAGAGAGAGAGACGAGAAAACCGGTGGACGAGAGAACCGGTATTTCCCTTCTGCTACTGCAGCGCTTGCGTTCGGGTAAGATTCTTTCGTGCAGGAGGAAAACAAGCGCGGAGTGACTTATTATGTCACCGACGGTATTCCATTCTTTTTTCTGTCGTTTTTCTTCGCAATCGTCATCCGCGTTTAATCCTTCCGCGAACGTAATGATACTGTTTTTGCAGCCGCGTCGACGCGCGTTTTCCTTTTGTGTAATAGTTATGTCACGATCAGCTGCCAGTCATGTTTTTGAAACGACTCTACTGCGACTTCCCTGCGCTCTCGGATCAGAGCTGCGCGAATTTTCGACGAGTTCATTCACACAAAGTACTTACTTGTGTAAGGCCTTCCGCGGCACCTGTCAATTCAAAGCTCGAGGCTACTCTTCGGATGCACTGCCATGAGTCGAATCAAGGTCGCGCGTCTGAATTTCGTTCGCTTGCCGACTCGTCGCGGACTATGTACAAGAGCGATTAGCGTCGCACTGTCGCGAGTGTAAACAAGTGAAGTCTATAGCCGTACACTGTTATGATTGAAGACGAAAATAAGCAGCGCGCAAGCATCGCTCTCTATTGTTATGGCTGAATTCACACGTATAGAGTTGCGATAGCGATCGGATCGGGCGCGAGATTGTATAGCCGCAGTCATCGTGACTGTTGGCTCTTTATCGGAAACTATTATCCTTGCTCGCATATGTTACGACGAGGAAAACAATAGTCGGAGCAACGATAAGCGCTAAATAAAGCGAATCGTGGTGTAGAAGGCGAGCGATAAAGCACTCAATTAAGCGCGCTCGAACACGGCGGGAGCCGGCGACGATAGGCCGATATACCAAGTTCGATGACTCGAGTGCATTTCGCGGATCAGCGCAAATTCGTATCTCGGAGCAGTTGAGGAAAAACAGCGCGGACAGGAGTGGACAGCTTCTCAAAGTCGATTGATCACCGCGTGCTACGTTACGTAACGATAAACTACGCATCGGGAGAGGAAACTGCTAGATAACGATTTTTCCGCGACGCGTGCAGGTTGATAAATCACCGCTAGCTGCATTATATATATATAACGGGAGAGGAAGCTACTAGATAATCTTTCCCGACATATCCTCCGTAATAGCGTCGCTTTCGCGCAATCTTCGGCAAGCAGCACTTGTCGCCGGGCGGCGCAGACAATTAAAGCGGAATTACAATTTCAAATCGGCGTCTCTCTCTCTCTTTCTCCCTCGCGTCATATGTAATTTCACTCTGACTCTGCAATTATTTTTGGCGGCTCGGGCGCCGGGGAAAACGGAGTAATCGTCACGTTCGCGGGGGGGAAAATTACCGCGGGCTTATGCATCGCGCAGAGATGCAGCCCGGGAAGAAACCGGTACGTCCACTTTCACCGGCGTAGCGCTCGATTCTTCTTTTTCGCCTTTTATGAAAGTAAAACACTGACACTCGGCGAAGACTCACCGGCAGATCCATGGCTGGGATTGAAATCCTCCCCTTGAAAAGTGGCTGAAGAATTCGGAGCTCTGTGCCGCGCACTCGCGTTTTCCGGGACTGGAGCGGCCGGGTGTACGCGCACGAGTGTGTGGACGAGACGCGGTACGCGCGAGGTGCAGCGCGAAACTGAAAGTGCCGCGCGACGCGGAAAACGAGCAAGTCATGCGCGAGCGCGCTCGATCGAGTCTCTATAGCGCATATATAACATCGGCGAATTCGCTGGCTGCGTGGCTCTAACCGAGTAAACAATAGCTCATAGGTGTGAGAGCTACCTGCTCACGGTTTTCGGCTATTTTATGCATTCACGAGGCTCACACCGTTTACCCTGATCCACATTTTCCCAGGCGCGTTGATAAAAGCTTCGCCGCCAACAAAGGCCTCGGCCGAAGGAATGCGTCATTTTCCTTGTGTATTTACACTCGCGAGAGCGAGGAGGAAAACAATCGCCGTCGAAAATTAGAGACGGCCGAGGAGAAACCTTTCCGGCATCTCTATCCTATACGCGTACGTGACAAATTTATATATATTTTATGAATATTCAATGGGAGCGACGGCGGGGGTGACGCGCAATCGTGGAAATTCAAATCCGGTGCGGATCACATGCGCGCTATATGTTGTACGCGTAGACCAAGTGGCCAGCTGTAGGAAGTGCCCGATGATTTTCCGCGTCATACGAGCGAAAGTAGGAAGGTATCGCTTTTATAAGTTGCGTCGTAAATATACGCAGACGCGTCATGCATTCTGCTTTTTATCTATCTATCGCGAATCGACCTTTTCTTTCTTCTGGGACGATTCCATCTTTTATCGTCAATTGATTGAGGCAAAAAGTGAGGATGGCTCAACAATTGCCAGATAATGAACTTGGAAGGAATGAACAGCTTTTAAAATTCACCGTGCGATACCGCGATGCTCGTGCGCGTTCAGGGTCGGCGTCTAGGTAGCTGGCCTTTAAACAGGACAGTGACCATGAAAAGAGCGCGCGCGTTGCGTGGGGAATTTTTTTTTTTTTTTTTTTTTTTTTTTTCGTCTATCGCCTCTCATTGAAAACCGCTTTTTGCTCAAAGATTCTCAAGTTCGTCGGTGATCGCTCAGGCTGTCGCGTCAGTATACCTATAGTCGGCCAATCGAAATTTTCCAAAATTCAAAGCGCCCTTCCGACGCGCAACTGATATAAATAATTGATGTCGGAAAATAATCTGCGCCAGATCGGAAACGCGTATACGAATCGAGCGCGCGCGCGCACACGGCATCAGCGTGATTCCCGAGTTTTTCTCGCTCGCTCGAGTATACCTGACATAACGATCCTATCGATTGCGTCACTACGCATTTACACAAATAACATCGCATACTCGATCGGTACGACCTGTCGCAAGTGGATCACCGCCAAGTGCACGCAGGTTCGTGTATTTTTCTCACGAAAATTTAATTTTGGAGACGAAATTAGCTCTTATTATTCCACTCCCCTTTTTACCGTTACCTTTTATCTCACACAGACGTGCTTATCTTGCGCGAAATCAGCGCGCAATTCGTTCGCACAGTTATTCTTCTATCGAGCGTTCGAATCGAAGAAGATTTAAGCTGCTGGTGGTCGCAAGTGTGCAATTATATCGAGCTATTGCCTGATGTCCGACCTAATGCAAGGCCAATCTAAGCATGAATTCCAGTTTCTTATCGACGCCAACTTTACGTTATGCAACGTAAATTCGGTCGTCACAACGTCGTTGTCGTGCGACGTCACGAGAGCACGTAGAACACTCTAACGACAACACGATGACTGCTTCGTTTCTTTCTTTTTTCGATAATTACGCACAGCAGCAGAATTCGTGTCTCGAATTTTCTCAAGTTACACCAACTTCTCGTTAGAAAGAACGAGCTTAATACACGGTAATCGCGAATATTAAGATGAGTGTGCAAAAAGTGCCTCCAAGCAGTACTTATAAGTCTCAAGTTTTAATCAGCTGAAACGAGGATTACGCCTTCGACCGGCCGACACGAGCGCGAAATTTTTTCTTCTTCACGCGCGCCAATCGAAGCCTATTCTTCGTATATATAACCATCGGCCGATTGCACTTGGGACTACGTGGAAAATCTCCACCCTTTTTTCCCCCCCGAACGAGAAAGTCGAAGGAAAAAAACGTGGAAATGGAAAGTTAGCCGGAGGTTTTCAAGAAAGTCATCGGCCGGTTCGATTATGCGATAAGAGCCGAGCGACTTGGTTGCACGCCTGAGATGAATATCGGCCTTCTCGTCGCACATTTTCTTCTCGAGATTTCGCATGCGCCACGCAGATGGACAAGAGGGAGGGGAGGGCGCGTTCGTCATCGTTCATTATTCGACCGATCACATTTATAAGATAGCCTCAGCGTCTGCGCGGGATCGCACGTCAAAACCGTGTCACTAAAGGAAATCAACGTTTCTGCCCTGAACTTTGATCTTAATATTGCATTATTCATGCTCCCGAGCGAGCCAACGGCAGAATTTCGATTATTTCTCGTGAAAAGGCAGTTGGCGCTGTAGGTGAACAATTTACAGCGAGCGAGTACAGGACGGCGCGTCGAATATTCACAAATAAAAGCAGCGGCGAAATTATTTTCTAACGCGAGTCAGAGAGCGCGCGCTCGTGGTGACCTAGCGACGCATGTCAATTGATGCGGCTGCAATAAGGCGTAAGTGCTCCTCTTTGCGCGGACGTGCCAAATATACCGAGGAAGCCAGCGACGAGAGATTAACGATGCAATCAAGCTCGCGGCCTCGACTCTATTACGTAATGCCGATATCGCTTTGAAAACATTGCGGACCCATAGCCCTGACTTCCAGACGCGTCGTCGTCGCATGGCCGCGGCGAAGAAGACGAGAAGCGGACGCTGAGCTGCAGCAGGACAAGAGCAAAAAGACTCACCTGTTGCATGCACTCGCCGGCCGAGCTCCGTATATACACTTATATACATATAAACGATCCGGGCGCATATAGATACGAGTGCACCCACACGCGCGTGCGCACACCGAACGTCTCTCGCATGTAGGCACCTATACGAGAGACAGGTAGCTTCTTTCATCGTACAAATTTTTATATATCGCTCTCCGCTCTGTCGGCTGGTATATAGCCACTAATTACCATAGGCGTTATGCTAGGCTCGAAGGTACAAGGCCAGAGGCGAGACGCAACAGCTGATGCCGATCGAGTCATCGAGACGAGCGTATGATAGTTAATCGCAGCGCGCGGCGTGGCGGAAGAGACCTTCAACCTCCATCAGAGCGAGAGGAGTCCGATGACTCTGCTGTCTCTGATCGAGCAAGCGTGTATACGTGGTACGATCACGCGACTCGGAGAAAAAACTCACCCAAGTATACTTCGGCGGTGCACTGGAGCTGCTGGCACTCGGCGATAGAGTCGTACTCGCGACAGTCGCGCCTCGCGTGCAACTGCGATCGGCTTCCACGTGTATGTACCTTGCGCTATAGTCGCTACAGCTATATAGGTGCAGTGTATAATCTAGCTGCGCGCGCGCGCGCCCCCCTCTTCGTGTGTGCGTGTGTACGTGTGCACAAAGAGTAAGCGCGCAGGAGCTGTCCGTGGAGCGAGAGTCGGCTGTCCGAGCACTGCGACTGAGCGGCGACGCGCAGCCCCTCCTGAACTAATAACTAATGCCGTGCTCTCTGCTCTTGCCCGCGCGTATATTGCCGTAGCGACTTATAGCGCGAGGCAAGAGGCAGCGCCTCCTGTGGAGGTGAATTGCGGAACGCGCAAACGTTATCTCGCTCGCAGCTCGCTGTGCGTCGTGGCGCTTCGAGAGTATCGATGTTGCGCGCGTTCGCGGAGCGAGTTTTAAAGTTGACCAAAATTTCGGCAGAACACAATGAGAAATACTGATATAAAAATGTCCTTCAATTTTCTCGAGGCTATTCTACAATTATAATACTGCTTTATCGTATGCCTTATATATAATTTACAATACTTTATACATTATACAAATAATCGTGAAAAAAGAACAACTCCCTCTGCGCATTGCACGTCTCGTTGTCGTCGGTAAGTATAGGTATATAGAAAGAAGGGACTCGGGCTCAGTTCTGGCAATTCGAGCACTTGGGTATTCTTCGGTCCTTCATCCGCACTTTCTTCGTTTCCCGGTTGAGTCCTGAAAGCGACAAGTCGAAAATGAGAATAAAATCACGACGGCATGACGTAGACGATGCTTCCGAACAAAAGCTTCACGTTAAACGTATACACTCGGCCGATGGCGTATCGCAGCGTCGCGCGCGTCCACGCGTGACATCATCCGCCTCGCGGATATACACGAACGCACGTATACGACTTTACACAAAGTGCCATTCAAAATACAATAGAGTAGCTGTACACGTTCGAATTTTCAAAGGCTGGACGTGCATGCGTTTTTCAACGTTTCAAATAAAAGCGCGTACTTATCAAGTCGGTGCCGAGGGCTATCGGCTCGAGTCGAGCGCTCTGCACCTCTCTGAGGACACTGGCGTTGAAGGCCAGCGCCGCGACTCTGGCAAAGAGCTCCGAGACCCCGTCGCCTGTCCTGGCGGAAACGGCCCACAGCTCGGCCCTCATGCGGCGCGATATCTCCAGCGCCTTCTTCTCCACGATCTCGTACACCTGGTTGGACTGGGCCGAGAGACACACACACACACACACACACAGTTAGCACAACAAAATGTAATCGCGTCGAAATTCCGTCTGTACTCACGAGCAGGTCCCGCTTGGTGCCGACGAGGAAGATGTGGTAAGGTCCGGTGTTGCTGCGGTTCGCCTCGGTGAGCCACTGGGCGCAGTGGTGCAGCGACATCAGGCTGCCCAGGTCGAAGACTATCATTATCACTGCGGCGCAAACAACGGGCATGAATGTGCGAAGAGAGTGGGAATTAAAAAATAGCTGCGGGTTACTGGCGTGTAATTACCGTTCGCTCCCCTGTAGTACGAGGCGGCGATGCACTTGAATCTCTCCTGTCCCGCCGTGTCCCAACTGCGCGCAGAGAGAAAGCGGTCTGATTAATTCGGTGCATACCTACTTATATATATACGGCTCTCTCGATTAACGCGACGGATTCGTTCGCGCTTTCCATCAGCTCTCGTTGCGTGCACGAGCAGACAATGGACAGTTGTCTCGTTATTGTTGATTAACGTGAGAAGACGGGAATATACGTACATTTGCAGGTTGAAAGGAACTCCGAGTACGTCGAATCGCTCGACCTCGAAATCCACGCCGATCGTCGCCTTGTAGTTGCTGTCGAATGACTTGTGGCAGAAGCTGGAATAACTCGAGGTTGCAATGCAATAAGAGCGAGCGACGGAAGGAAGCGGCCTGGAAGTATATACCACATACGCACTCACCGATTGACCAGGGAAGTCTTGCCGACCGCAACGTCGCCGAGCACAATGACTTTCGAAATGCGCGGAAGCAGCGGCTGCGCAGCGCAGACCCTGCGCACCACCGGGCTGAAGTCCCGGTCGTGGTAGGCCGTCTTTTCCTCCGAGTACGGCGCCGGCCACTTTCGGATCTGAAATAAATATCTAATGTACATGGAGCAGCCGCGTGTGAAGGACTTTTCACCCGCCTTTCGAGGATCTTGGCTTTGCTCAACGCCAGCTACACGTATATATATATATATATATAGAATTGCGCAAAGGATGCAGCTTGCAACAAAGTTTACAACACCTACCGTCCTGTCGCTGCTCACGTCGCTGTTCATCATCTTGTAAATCGCGGAGCGGCTCTCCAGCATATCAGCCCCAAAGCAGCGGGAGCGGCGGCATCGGGCAATTCTCCGAAGTGTAAAAAATGTCAACAAGCACGCGCGACACAAAGAAAAGACAAAGAAGAGCGGTTGCCGCGGCAGGTGCTGCGAGCGGAGTGAGCGCGCGTTTGACGTTTCCAAGCGATGGACTCGCGCGCAATACACAATGCCGCGGCGCTGATGGGGGGACCGGGACTCGCGTTGCATTGTATGTACCTGCGCGGCTGGTCACTCGCCCGGATCGCTACTACCTACTACTCGATGCAACCATGCTGGCACGCGAGGGGGGAAAGCAGGGAAATGACCCGCGTGTGTGCTTTTTTACGCGCCTGAGGAAATCACAGCCGAGTGTTTCATATTATACCTATTATCGGTTATCATTTTTCAGATTCTATATAAGAAATATGGCCATCGGAGTCTCATTGGCAATATAGGTACGGTCGAGATGTAAGTAAAATGTTTGCTTTTATCGTGATACGTTTGAATATTTCCCGCGCCGTTGATAATAGGTACTATTTCCGTTCATTTCAGTGCCTCAACGACCCGCGTCGTGTGATACCGCTCTAGTCGCGGAGGCTATCTGGTTTCCGGTGGTCTGGACTGACACTCTTTTCACACCAAAATGGCTCCGAAACCGAAGCCCACGGAGAAAGCAGGTAATTTCAACGTGTTTTTCTCAGTGTAAAAAGCAGGAAAAGCCGAAAATCGACGTGTCAGTCGAACGTGCACAAGATCCTCGTAGAGCCAAAAGTTTTTGTGCGGTTTAAATATCGAAAAAGGTTGTTTAAAAAGTGATAACCTGTTTGGCCATGTGGCCAGTTGCTTACATCGCTCACATGGTCGTTTGTTTATCAAGTTTTTAATTTGTCAATGCTCGTCGCATCAAAAATACTCTGTTCCGCCTCTTCGTGCATCGTTATTTCCTTGTTTTTTCCCCTCGTTTTTCTCAACAATGAGCATTTTTTTATCTACATCTTATCTAACCTCAAAATGACTTGGACGAAAACATTCAACACTGCTTGGATTACATTGCATTGTTCTTTCAGCGGGTAAGGCCGCCGAGAAGAAGCCAGCAGCGGAGAAGAAGGCTGAGAAGAAGCCAGCAACCGCTGCTTCTTCGACTGCCAAAGTCACCAAGCCCTCTGAGAAGAAGCCTGCTCCAGCACCCGCAGCAGCCAAGAAGGTAGCAGCAGCAGCCAAGCCTGCAGCCAAGCCCGCAGCTAAGCCTGCAGCTAAGCCAGCCCAGAAAGCTGCCTCCAAGCCTGCGGCCGCCAAGCCTAAAAAGAATGTCCAGGCTCAGAAGAAGACCCCTAAGGGAGGAAAGGCTGCCCAGCCTGTACAGAAGGCCCTCAAGGCCCAGAAAAAGGTACAGTCTTACTCTATTTGTGATATCCGTTCTTTGAGGAAAATTGCTTGGCTCTAAAAGAGTTTTTGATGATGAAATTTTGTGTGGGAATCTCTTTGAATACCATGAAAAGACGTTTTTAACACTCCTGATGATACTAATAGCATTCATGAATTCTTATTTTTAAACCAAACAGATGTAATTCATAAAAACCGTACGACTTTTACAGATCCTGAAGGGTGTCCAGGGATCTCGTGTGAGGAAAATCAGGACCTCTGTTCACTTCCACCGACCAAAGACATTCAGGCCACCAAGGAACCCCAAGTACCCACGCAAATCTGTACCCAACAGGAATCGGTAAGTTCATTTCAGCATTGTAACAAAATTTTAAACCATAGAGTTCTTTCATAATGTGATGAAAAATATGGGAATCTCTTTGAATTCAAATTGAAAACAACTACATCCTGAATTTTACTGTCATAAAATTTACTTATCACAAAATATATTGCTCTTTTATAAACGATCTGAATTTTCTTTTCACAGCATGGATGCAGTCAACATCATCAAATTCCCTCTGACGACTGAAGCAGCCATGAAGAAGATTGAAGACAACAACACTCTGGTGTTCATTGTACATACGCGTGCGAACAAATACCACATCAAGTCTTCAGTTAAGAAGCTGTACGACGTTGACGTCCTGAAAGTAAACACCCTCATCAGGCCTGACGGCAAAAAGAAGGCTTACGTTCGCCTGACAAGAGATTACGATGCTCTTGACGTTGCCAACAAAATCGGCATCATATAAGTGTTTATAATCTACTTGTATAAAAATTAAAAAAAATCACCTGATAAATAAATCCTTTACAGGTACAAATTGCTTTTAATTTTTTATCCTATCTCTGCAACATCATTATTAAGAATTGATTTAAGCAACAAGATCAGGAGAATAGAATATTATATACTGATTTCGTTTTTCTAGTTTATGAGTTTATCAATTACCAACAGTTAAAAGAAAATAATCGAAATAAAATGCTTGGAAAAAGAAAAAAGATCTGATTTATATATAAATAAAGTCAATTTTATTAAACATAGTTTTGTATGTAAAATATTTTCGAGTTCATGATTCTTATTTTGAATAAGTATTTACAATCCCAAACGTTTAGGAGTTTTTCTGTACGATGCTGGAGTGCCAGGCTCTTTCATTCCAGGAGTCAATATTTCTTGCCTGTAAAGAGAAAATTAATACCTTAAGATATCGTATGGCACAATTTTTTACCAAGATACACAAACAAGGAAGCAAACTACTTACTTTCGGACGGATGCCTGCTCGCGCTCGAGCTGCTCCTGTGCCCGAGCCTTCATCTCAGCCTCCGCAGCCTTCATTTGACCTTCCATCTCATTAAGATGCTGTAGAGCTTGCTTTTTGGCGCGTCCGCTCTTGCCAGTTTCTTTGACAGAAAAAAACATCGGGCCAAGCTCGGCCAGCCAGTGTCCGTCTACCGCAGTTACGCACTGCATGTACTCCTTTGCCGTCATCACTAGTTCGTGATACACCACGTAATCCGGAGTAAAACCCATACCGAACAGCGCTGAGGTCGGATGCAAGTGACAAGGCATACCCGTACGACAATTGACATACTCGCCGATACCCTTAAGCCTGGCAGCCTGGTGGAAATACGCCGAGCAAATGCACTTGCGTACAATATCCCACTCGGTGCCACAACTAATGACCTCCATTTTTTGTTGCTTTAAAATTTCCTCGAGTTGCTGCCGAACTTCCCTCACCTACAATTTTTTCATCAATTCGTTAAGCATGAAATTAAAATACGAATATGTGCATTTACAGATCTAAGTTCACCTACTTTTCGCATGGCTTTAGCATGGATGAAATGGTCGTTACACCAGGAGCTTGAGTATCCATTCGTTTTCCATTGGTTGTAGACATTAAGAAAGGTCAAATGGTCAGATTCGGGTACCTGGAATTTTTCTCTAGCCGAGTCTGAGTCTTCCTCGCGACCTTTGGGTCTGTAAAATATCGACGGTACAGACAGCATGGAAACAATGATCAGAATTTCAGCAGTACACCCCAGCTTCGAAGCTATGATGAGCATCTGGCATTGTGGCGGGTCCAACGGGAATTCCGCCATTTGTCGACCGAGGCCGGTCAGCCTGCCGGTATTGTCAAGTGCACCAAGTATCCATAGTTGATACAAAGAATTCAAAATGTTGTCCTGCGGTGGCGGATCCATAAAGTGAAAGGCTAACAGGTCTTGAACGCCCAAGGATTTTAGTAGGAGAACCGTATTAGCTAGATTCGTACGCTGTATCTCAGGTACGCCCATGATTAAGAGTTCATCAAGGTACTGGCGTTCAGTGTACAAGCGGAAGCACTGTCCAGGTCCTGTTCGACCTGCACGACCTGATCGCTGATTTGCGTTCGCTTGAGACACTGGATAGATCTGCAGAGCGTCCATACCTATTCTTGGATTATAGACCTTTAGCTTACAGAAGCCTGAATCAACGACGAACACAATGCCATCGACAGTCAGCGAAGACTCAGCAATATTTGTAGCGACAACACATTTTCGCAATCCTTCCTTTGCTTGCTGGAAGATCTTGGCTTGAAGATCGGAGGGAAGCTGCGAATAAATCGGAAGAATCGACAGAGGAGCGGCGCCTTCGATTTCACCAAGTCGCTCCTTGAGCACCTCGCAGGTCACTTCGATATCTTCTTGACCAGGCATGAAAACTAAAATGTCGCCGTGCCGGTGTTGCAAGTGGATATTCATTACTTGTTTGACCGCCGCCTCAACGTAGTCCTCAACGTGGTTCTTGCTGAAAATTATTTCAACTGGGAAGGTGCGACCAGGGATCTGGAACGTCGCCGCGTTGCCGAAGAACGAGGCGAATTTACTCGAATCCATAGTAGCTGAGGTAACGATCAGCTTTAAATCGTGTCGTCGGGCTACCACCTGCGAACAATCACAAAGAATGCGTTAGATTACAAGCCATGAATCCTTCAGGTTTATTAAGCTTTTACGAGATTGGATATTACGTCTCTTAGTAGCCCGAATAGGACGTCTGTAGATAAAGAACGTTCGTGAGCTTCGTCCATAATGACAACGCTGTAGCGATCAAGGTCTCCTTCACGTAAACTTTCTCTCAACAAGATACCATCAGTCATGTATTTGATTATTGTCTAAAATAAACATCGATAGGTGATTATTTATAAAAAAAAAAAAGATTCATTTAGTCGTTTCTCTAACTGACCTCTTTAGAAGTACAATCTTCAAATCGAATAGCGTAACCGACTTTATCACCCAGATTTGAATCCATTTCGTCCGATACTCTTTTAGCGACGGACATGGCTGCCACTCTCCTCGGCACTGTACAACCGATCATTCCGTTCGTACTGTACCCATCTTCGTGTAAGTACTGCGTCAATTGCGTGGTTTTGCCTGTTTGAAACACAAAAAGTAAAAATAAAATTTTTTCAACACTGGTCGAAAATGTTAGATAATATATTTTAATAAATCGTACCACTGCCCGTTTCACCGACAATAATCACAACGCTATTTTCCCGAATAATGTTAAGAAGTTCCTGTCTCACAGCAAAAATCGGAAGGCGCCTTCTCTGTTCTTGAATTTTTTTGTGTTTTCCTTCTACAACTACCTCGTCATTGATGTGACTGGCATATTTTTGCCCAGCTTTGTAGTCAGTCTCTTGACCTGGAGCTTCTTTATCATGTTTGCGAGCATCCTGCACACCCATGATATTTCCAAGATTTGTTCCAGCTAATTCCCAGTGCTTCTTTTGCGCACGTCTGCGTTCTTTTTGTTCCCTATAAGCGCGTACTAAGACTGAGCCTTTTCTAGCGACTAAAGCCATTGGAGATGTTGGATCTCTTACTGGTATCACAGGTTCTGGTTGCTTTGTAAAAACGATGCGACCTAGTGAAATAATAATAAGTTATCAAACATGATTGCGAAAACATTTTTGTTTTTCTTATTTTCAAGGATTATTTACCATCCAAAAATGGCGGAACAACGTTGTGTATTAACAGATGAACTCTCGCTTCTCCCTCATCATCAATATCATCATCATGATCCAGTGAACTAACAACACCAGAAGTCAGCATTCTGTTACGCTCCCACAATTCATTGTCTTTATT
The DNA here is from genome assembly GCA_024372645.1 of Trichomalopsis sarcophagae. Lineage (NCBI taxonomy): Eukaryota > Metazoa > Arthropoda > Insecta > Hymenoptera > Pteromalidae > Trichomalopsis > Trichomalopsis sarcophagae. The sequence continues at coordinate 4,407,730 of QLSS01000004.1, forward strand.
GATTTGTCGCTGCTGGGCAGATAATCTTTTCTGTTTTTTAGCCTCCATTTCCTGTTCTTTTTTCTGTGTATACTCCTCTGAGACATCATCAAAGTGTTTGGATTCGTCATCTCCAAGACCATACCATTCACGGTCAAGTCTGTAAATTTCACAAACTGTCAGTAAAAAAATATTTTTAAGATTTATATGACGAGAAAATGATATCTACCTTCTCTGCTCGTTTTCCCACAATTCCCTTTCTTCGTCATCGACCAGAGGTGTTGCACCACTATTTTTACGATCTTTTACCCAAGCATTGTACTTATAAGAAGGTGTGAATTCACTTCTTATACTGTCCCTTGCATCTCTTTCTCTATATAAATTTGGAGTGGGGTGATCCCAAGTTGATCTTCTTCTTGGCTCGTCGTCATCATCATCATCCTCCCAATTTGTTCTGGAGGTTGTGTCCTGTAAAAAGAATCCATAATTAATAATTGCTAATGCTATGCCTTTAGTTGTATCAAAACCGTCTAATACCTTTATCCTATACTTTGGAGTTTGTGGCTCATCTCTGAATCTTGGAGTCCAGTCTCTGTGACTGCTTCTGTCTCCTCTGGCACTGTCCCCATGCCTATTTCTATCCCTATCCCTATCTCTGTATCTGTCTCTATCTCGGTCTCCGTTTCTGTCACTTCTCCTCTCTCTATCTCGATACTTGGCATTTTTGTCTAGCCTTTGACGCTTTAATCTAGTTTCTAGTTTTTCCTTGGCAGTTCTATCAACTCCTCCAGTATAGGTTGGAGTTTCCTCTGCATAAGTTCTATATCTTCTGGTATTATGGGAATCAGAAGAATTTTTTGATCTGCCAGGTTCTTGAGAATTTTCTCTACGCTTTTGCTCTGCTAGCTTGTCGAGTCCAAATATTGATGTTTGTGGCTTTTTAAACGTATGATCCGAAGGCTTCTTTTTAGCAATAATCAAGCCACCTGCTTCAGAATTATCTGTTCCTTCCAGTCTGTACAAATCGTTACTTTCTTCCATTTCTATAAGTTAAAAGAGGCCGAAAGATATAAAAATGAAAAAATTATCCATTAGAGAGTTGTAGTATACCTACATACCTATATATTTACAGGAAAATTTATAAATCGTTATCGATAAACAATTTCACCTTCGTTTCAATCTATCCGACACACTCTCTAACAAAACATTGCAGAAGCACAACTGTCGTGCGAGAATATTTTGTTTTAGCTATATATAGGTTAAAGCAGCTATATATACGATATATCTATATATACACACATTAGGTTCACGGCTCACGCGCATGCGCGTGAATGACGTCACAGAAACTATATAAATATATTATAGTATAGTGGCGATTTGATAAAATGGCTGCGAGAGCTCCAGCTCGAGTGATCAGCTGATACCTACTGCAGTCTGCTCTACTGCTCTAGTGCTCTGCACGAAGATGATGGCTCGCGAATGCGTTGTCTCGTAGTGCCCGCATGTATGTACGAACGCGTATATATAACGAATCATAGCTGCATATATATTAAACGCAAGCACGCGATACTCGATAGTCCTCGCGAATTACGCGCTGCTGTGCAGATCTTTCTCAGCAGCTAATCTCACAAGATAAATATATCCGCAAGCTCTATCACATATGATACTCCTGAGATGACGGATATAGATATAATCGAGGAGGGATCGGACTGGTTTCTTGCTGAAACTTACTGAGTATATAGCCAGCACATGCTGCTCCCTCCCGCGCTGCAGCAGCAACGCCGCCGCCGCCGCGCGACAACAATAAGTGTGTCTCTTCGCTTCGCGTGCGTCACGACCAACAGCAGTAGCCACCCACTAGGTACCTATCTACTGACAGGTGAAACCCAGAGAAAATGACCAAGAGGAGATAGAGAGAGAGTGAGTAGCTGACGCATGTATGTACTTACGTAGCCTGCTTTCAATTTCGTATATTTGGCTGTTTGTACGTGCTACAGTGCGTATGCACTCGCGCTCTAGCCTCGACATTGCGTGCCTACTTACTTTTTCTAACGGAGAAGCGAGAGCAAATTTTGCGTAACTCCTTGTTGATCGATTCTATATCGTCTGGTCATTCGCGCTCGTCGATACTCTTCTATACGCTTAAGGAGAGATTGTGCGGAGGAAACAGGTGTTCGAGCCTTTAGATGTGTATGAATCCCCGTGCAGTTCTTATGTCACTGTGCATGGGAATGCATTTGCGACAATTTAAAGCCAAGTTGTTGGGTAACCAATTCGTATGAGTAAGCACTGGATATTGAATTACAATATCCAGTTGTTAGTCGGATAATTTTTGTGTCAGCATCTTTGCTGTTCGAACCATGAGTGGCTATTTCTGTTTTTGCTAACCTTTCTAGAAGCATCGCAAAAGATTGTTTAGCAATGGTAAACTTGAAAAAAAAAAAAAGACTCGTACTTCTTCTAATTATTTTTTTAGATCAATTATATGCTAAGAAACAGGTTTTAACCATTTGATCCTTGCTGTGCAGCTATCAATTAGTTACACGTACATGCTAAGCTTTCTTGTTTACTTATGCATGACAAAAGACTATTTCAAGAATGTCACAAAGGCTGCTGACACATGTATTTTAATATTATTGTGTAGTATTTGCGTTTAGAAGTTAAATACTCTTTGTTACTTCTTTTATTTCGTATTATTTACTACGATCATAATCTCATCTCATAATCTAAAGTTTTCACCTTTTTCAGATGCAAGGGATGCAACCCTGCGCTTGTATTTGATGGCACATTAAAAAATCTCAGTGTCTCGGACTTTCGAAATTATATGATAGTTTGGAATCATAACCAAACTTATAAAGTATCTTGGCTGTGATGAGCGACTCGGAACAGCGTCAACTGCATGTGCCTTACAGAGAGTATAATAGTCACAACAGTACTAATCCTGCAACGCTTGTTGAAACGGACGCTCTAGTTGACTTATCAGTGACTCCAAACAGTAACGTTATTTTGGCCAACGGGCAACCATTAGACTTATTACCAGAGGTTGAATTTGCTCCTAGCTTGAGTGTAGATCAAACAACAGCCATTGATTCCCCTGGTACTGACCGGGAGAGCCAGCCTCTCCTGGGTCGATTAGAACTGGATGTAACTTACAATCGTTTTCCTGGTATGATTCTTTTGTACTCTTGTTTATGTTTAATTTACTCAGTTTATTTAGTTTATCAGTACAATATATAATTTATTTCTTATGTGCATAGTTTTTTAATTTATGTTGTATTAAGTTATATTATACTGAGATAAAGGGTTTGAAATTTTATGTAAACAACTGACCCAAATATAGATTTTGTTCTGGTATGGTTGATAAGAGCTTATCACAAGTAGTAAAAAAAAAGGTTATCTATAAATTTATGTTTACCTTAAGCAACATAAGTTGAAATACAAATTTTAGTATATTTCATAAATGGAAGCGATCGAAAGAAAAAATTATACTTAATATTACAACTGTTATTTTTATAAATTTTAGATGATCCACAATTTTCCGAGCTAGTTTGGCAGGCTGAATGTGCAATAGATAATGGGATATTTCCTCAACGAATTTACCAAGGATCTAGTGGCAGTTATTTTGTGAAAAATCCTGCAGGGGTAAGACAAAAATACAAGTTCATGTACAGAGACAGGTAATCAAATATTTTTATTTTACAGAAAATCATAGGTGTTTTCAAACCTAAAGATGAAGAACCTTATGGAAGACTTAATCCCAAGTGGACAAAATGGATGCATAAACTATGTTGTCCATGTTGCTTTGGTAGAAGTTGTTTGATTCCAAATCAAGGCTACTTGAGTGAAGCAGGAGCCAGTTTAGTTGATCGAAAACTTGGTTTAGGAGTTGTACCAAATACTAGAGTCGTTAAACTCGTCAGTAAAACTTTCAATTATGTTAGGATCGACAGAGAAAAGGCTCGCATGAAACAGGCGATATTGGATCAATTTCCAGCAGTAGCTTCACATTTTAATAGAATAGGATTGCCCCCGAAGATCGGTTCCTTCCAACTCTTTGTAGATGGATACAAAGATGCAGACTACTGGCTCAGACGGTGGGAGAGCGAACCACCGCCTCCTCATTTAGCAAAACAGTTTCAACTTCAGTTCGAGCGTCTAGTAGTTTTGGACTACATTATTAGAAATACAGACAGAGGTACATTTTCACATTTCATAACCACATATTTAAAATAATAAAGGGTAATGTAATTTCGTGTGCTTTACAGGTAACGACAACTGGTTAATAAAATATAGCCCCGGGTCGCCGAAGAACGGGACAGAAGGAGAAGTCAAAATTGCGGCAATCGATAACGGATTAGCATTCCCGTTCAAGCACCCAGATTCGTGGCGTGCATATCCTTATCACTGGGCTTGGTTGAGCCAAGCCAAACTGCCCTTTAGCGAAACGACGCGAGAACTCGTCTTACCACAACTATCTGACCACAATTTTGTACAAGACTTGTGTGATGATTTATACCTGTTATTTAAAGTAAGTGTAGGACGCTATGAATTTTTTTGAATTGGGTGTAGATTGATCGATACATTATTTTTTTTAATTAACAGCAAGATAAGGGATTTGATCGACACCATTACGATAAACAGATGAGTGTGATGCGAGGCCAAATATTAAATCTTCAACAAGCATTGAAAGATTCGAAAAGTCCTGTACAATTAGTTCAAATGCCGGCTGTTATTGTTGAAAAGTAATTAAGTGCAATATTTAATATGAAAATGTTAAAGGTGCAGCATATTATATGCATAATAAACTTTTAAAGTTCTTTTTAATGTTTTTTTACAAGATCATTTATCAAATTTGAATTTTCAAACAGATTATTATAGCTTCAATTTGCAAAGTATACTGTGCCATCAACAGGTTAAAATAGTCAATACGAATAATAATGTCTATATTTACTTTTTTGCAGGGCCAAAGGAAATGGAGCACCAAGGCTGTTTTCATTCTCGGACACTTTTACTCAGCGCTTCCAAAACAAGAGTCCATTCTTTTCCTGGTGTTGATCAGTCAGATACTATCCATTTTGTTTAACTTTTCTCTCTCTCTCTCTCTCTCTCTACTCCCTTCCCCTCCCCTCCCTTTCTCTCAAGTGCCCGAATTAGTGTCATAGAGTGACGGAAATGCTATCTTTTATAAATGTATTTTCACTTTAATTTAATACAAAAGACTTTATCTCACATAGTATCCAAAATCCATAATCCGTTGATGTAGCAAAACTATCAGATTTTACCTGTATTATACTATTGTATTAGGAAAATTATTTTTGCGAAAAATGACATTTAGTTGAGCTATGACATATTCATTTATAAATACAGTATAAACGCAAAATATGTTTATTTTAAATCAGTCTTCTTACTACGCTTATTATAAAAAAATAATTATAAGATGTGTTGGTAACTTCAAACAATGCGCTGATTCGTTATGTGAATGCTAGAAATGATGTATAGAATTTAAGTCTGTATTTATAAAGCAACGAAGAGAGTTTTATAGACTATGTGCCAATTGGTGATTTACTTAAAAATCTATTTCTTATGTGCATTCCATGTGTTTTGACATTGATTTCGGGTGCCTTGTAAAGTGCAAGGAACAGAAATGTGAAAACTTGTAAAGTACGAAACTTGTAAATTTACTAAAATCAAGAATGGACTTGGATCTATTTCATAATTTTAGTAAATTCCGTCAATTTCAGACGGTGATTTTTTTGTAAAGAGTTTTGCCTATAAATTGCGATGCTATCATGTGTTTAGTCTGTAAATATCGTTAAACCGTTTGATTTGGCTTCTTTTACTGATTGATCATAGAAAAATGTTAAATTATGTTAAAGAAATATATATATATAATACATTGGTTTGTCACGATAATCATGTATAGTTGTTTAATCTGTCATTGAAGCACAACCATCACTGATCAAATGTTTTGATATATACATATGTTTTCATTTGTGCATTTTTTTACATCACATCCAATAATATTATGTGTTGATATTTTATCTTTCGCTTTTCATTTTTCTTTTATTAACATCTAACGAAATCGTCAACATATCAAGTCTTTTGTAGTTGAAGAAAAAGATGGAAGTCGTGGAAGTATCGCATGAAAAAATTCATCATTTGGAGCCGACTAACCAAAAAAGCGGTTTTGAACACATCGAAGTACTTATTATTTTCGATGCATAATAATTCAATAAAAATCATTTATTTTTTACCACACAACGAAAATACTTACGCAGTGCACGAAGAAATATGTTCAACCACCAAGAGTCAAACCCTTCGCCCCTCGGACGGTTTACTGTCCTCCGAAAAATCCAATCGATTCAAGGACGACTTACCATTCTTCGTATTACAACGAAAATCAATTACGTGAAGCCCGACCGCAACCGTTTAAGCCGACACCTTGCATTAATTTACCGAATGATAAGTTTTCCGATGATACAACTACCAAGCTGAGCTTCAAGCCAGTGTGGGGCATACGCAAGGCTGCGCCCATTTTTCCCCATCAGAGGTTTCAGTTTTACGAATTAGACGATCTTTTTGCAAATAGTTAAAGTAATGACTTACCTTCATTCCAAAGATTATGCCCGCAAAAAGGACGCATGGAAGATGTGACGACCATACGACAGGACTACTCACCCAAAATCGTCGCGAAACCAAATTTAATCATACCTTGCGGAAACATTAGAGCCAGTAAAGGTAAATTGGAAACAGCGACAACGACCTTGTTGTCCTACATGAATCCGGGGCAAATCCAGCCAGTAACGAGTTTCAAACCTCAAACGAAGTACTGCCGACCAAATGAACCCACGGCGAATGAAACCACGCAAAAATTGAGCTACTTGCCTTATCAAGTGGGCAAAAAGGAAAACTACCCGTGGGCCCAAAAACCGATTTACAGGTACGGCCGCACAATGTAAAAGTCGATGATTTTTCAATGAACAACAAGTACTTTGAACGTAGACGTCCGGAAGCCCCGATGCACGATGAAACGACCTACGGAGAAAGCTATCTGGAGAGCAAGGGGAAGAAGGAAAGCCCGATACTTCCCAAGGACTCGGGTTTGTTTTCTCGTGGAGCTCAGTTCCTCGAGAACACGGTTTATCGCGATAGTTTTCTGCCCCGCCAGAGAGAGCCAGTTGCTCCGATAAAGCCCTGCGCGAACCTCTCGCTGTCCGATAAAAAAATGTCGTGTGACACCACGAGCAAGGTTGATTGATGAGAAGCGTAAGCGATTTGGCCGCTGCAGCGAAAACACTACGAGCTTCGCACTCCTTTCAGATGAGTTTTCGGCCAATGAAGGGCGAGATGAGAAAACCGATCGTACCCCGCCAAAGAAAGATCTTGTGTGACGCGGGATCGATGCAAAACGTAACTACCAATCAACTGGAGTTCACTCCGAAATTCGTGAGACGACCGGATGTTGTGGTGCCTTGTGGACACATTCGCACGGCCGAGCAACCGTTGGAAGCCGCAACTACCACGGCTCTGTCATACGTCAATCCTGGACCTGCAACTCATGTGCCGAATTACAAACCGACCTTGAAATATTGCAAGTGCGTTTTATGAGCACTGTTTAGAAAACAAACCAAGATTTTTAACATTTGATTTTTAACGACTGCTGTTGATACAGACCCGAAGAGAAGATCGAAGCGGAAACGGTAAACAAGTTGTCCTACCGTGAGTGGTCGATTGGTCCTAAGGAGCAGCTTCCTTGGGCTCAAAAGGGCAAGTATCAGCCTCCGAGAGACAAAATGCCGGGCAACACCGTCTACCACATGAGCTTTCCACCTCCCGGCCACTTTGTCGAAGAATGCCAGACCGAAGAGCGTCCGACGTCTACACCCGCCGATTGTCCTTGTCCGTCTTATAAATAATTCTATCGCTCGCGGAGATCAGTGACGTCGATAACGCATCGTAGCAAATGATAAGGCCTCTTCTTTAACGAGTAAAAATACCTCGGGTTCGAAAACAAGTCGCAAATTGTTAGTCGCAGGGTTGCCTTTGGAATTGGAAATTTCAAGTTTTAGGTATTCGACGATGAGGATAGTGAAGAATACGAGATGGAATGAATTTTCTCTACTCGTGGTTTATTATTCAGATGTACATCTGTGAATGAATCATACAGTACATATTCGTATACATAGATCAAATAATTCATCGGACAGAATAGAGTTTTCTATAATAAGCTAGTCATACAATGGTACAAATTATAACATTTTTTGTCTCATAATAAAATAAACTTTAATCTCTGATAAAAAAAATCGATAGATAATATTTCAAAGACAGGCTTTGTGTAACTAAGCTTCTTTCTTTTATTATATTTTTAATATAATTTTTCTGTTTCGTACAACGTAGCAGCGCTAAACCTAAACAAACACGAACGTGCGCGACATATTATTTCTATATATGCATATACTTATAGAACAAAATTTCACATAATGGCTTATCTTATCCTTGTACGTCCATACAACGGTTTCATAGATTTTTTGTTTAATATATGATTAAAAGAGTAAAGCGCAGAAAGATATATCTAGAAGAGAAACATCACTTACCTTAGCTTTCTTACATCTACAGAATTAAAAAAACTAGTAGTGTAAAAATTAGTTGTGCTTATACAACTAAAAAGTTTCTCGAAAAATATGTATAAAGTAATACGCTCTTTTTACGTGATACATCGTAGGCCGCCTCGCGTTATGTATGTACTTGTTTTCAACTCGTCATAGAGCCTCTTGACCTGTACATAAAGTTAACAACTTGAGCTTTGTTATACTGTACACATTCAAATACGTTAAATTCTTTTTCGTCATTTTTTTCGTCTTAAATGCACAACTAACACGACTTTCGTAACATTGTCATTTATCATTCGCTACCTATTGGGTACTGAGAAAATTATCCCACCAACATTCATAAGGCACATCAAAGTCCTTTCAATAAAATTGCACGATCACTGAACGATGTAATTTGTCGTCGAATTTCACAGAAATTTTCAATTGTACAAAGCCCTTGTGAAATCATAATGCTAGTACTTTCGTTTCATTTTCCTTACATACAGTTGGTTTTGCAATCAATAACTTACGTGACAATCAAAATCATGTTGGAAGCAATAAAATCAGTTTTCGTTGTTTTATGTCTTTTTAACATATGACCTGAATCATAATTTATACCAATTTCTTGTGCTTGGTACAATCAATATCCAACATATTAAGGCATGATCAATGGACATGAAACATTAAAGCTCAATATCGCAGAACACTTATGTAATTGCAGACAGTGTCTCTGTTGACCTCTTGTCGTAAACATTACCCATGTGTGTTCATGTGTCATTCTTGCGAAAAATATAAGTATATTCGTATAAAAGTTTCTATATCAAATTATCGTGCAATAAGTAACATCGCTAGTAGGTGGGAAAGAAAACAATTGTAGCTTCGTGACAGTTGTGTCGACTTATAAAAAATGAATCACATTTAGCAGTTAAAAAAAGAAAACATCTTTTCAATCAGCTATAAATTCAAACAAAATGTTTCCTTTCGTCTATAAAACGCAATTGTTATAAAAACTAAAGAAGATATCGTTTTCAAGCATACCTCAGTTAATATTGCACGTTAGTCAACACACTCAGGTAATAAATAATGTCGTCAAGCTCGAGGTTTTTTTTTTAAAGTAACTAGAAAATTCCATTGAGAATTACGTTTGACTAATCGATTATAGTATAAGTTTTCTTAAAACTTATAATCCTCAACACGATCACTTAGACTATTAAAACAAACATACATACTAAGCCGCGTATACATATAGAGTCTGAAATTTGTCATTCACGTAACACGCCGTGAAATTCGAACCATTTAAATGCAATTCATCAGGCACATCAACCGCCTCGACGAGAGTAACGGATACTACAACAAAAACAAGAGTCAAGCTTCTCAATAAAATTTTCAAGTCACAGGCGAATAAAATGTAACGTAGCTTTTTGCCGCAAAGAAATCGAACAAGCACAACTATGATTCCTTTTCTTTGTTCGGATACTCGCGCAGGCGGCAACAGACATACCTATTGCGGTTTGGCATTGTACGACTGCATAAATTCGTTGAAAGGTCCGAAGGTACTGAGCTGGTCCAGGTTGAGATTTTCGTCGATGGATGAAAGGTCGCTGTGATTCATCAACTCGACGTAGTCCATGTCAGCATTCGTCCTTACTGACTGGCCGAGACCCGGAGCGTAGCTGTTGTAAAATCAGAAAAAGCACAACCCCAATCACTGGCAATTCTCAAGTAAACGCTCAAGTTCAAGACTCTACGTATTTATTTTTGTAAAGCAGAGCGTAAATGAAGTAAAAGAAAAATTAAATTAACAAACTTCATCATTTTTGTTTTGTGACCGATAATTAGCCGGATAGCCGGTACAACACGATGAAGGTATGTGTGCAAGCAACCACAATAAAACTACGATATGGCGAACTAAGAATGATCGGTCACTCCGTCAGTCACTTGAGCTATTATCGTGCGTTTTTTAAAATACTTTAATACATAAAATAAGAAATGTCATATTATCAATTAGAATTTAATTATTATAAACTTTTTTTTTTAATAAATTGAATCTTTTTGAATGTCTTCAATGTATGGTAGTGATTTTTTTTTTGAGAAGCAAGGAAATTTGCTATTAAAAAAATTATGATAATTTTTTTTAATTTTTACATATAAATGCTGACTTCAAAAAAGTGAAACCTGTATCATGCTCTTTGAACGTGATACGCTTTGCACTTGAATTAAATTATCATCTCTACTCGAATGCCAGTGAACATTTAAATAACGAGTAGTGATTGGAGTTGCGTTTTCTTTTGATTTATGTACAGTGTGTCCACTGTCATAATTTATCCATTTGTTTATTAATGTGGTTGTACCGGCTTGCTCCAGGCCTTTGCCTTATGCGTGATTCGCTAATAGTGATCCAGATGTTTGTATACATTTATAGTTCATTTATGATTTTTTCTTTTTATAAACATGCTTACGAATGATAAACTTACACAAAACGAGTGAGTTCATAATCATTAATTATTGATAAATTGATTGATATTCTAGTTTGCACATCAATAATTAATTATTAAATATGTATGTGTACATTCATTTAATATTAATGTATTAGTTATGAGATTGTAGTACTTATTCGTATACGAATATGCTTCAAAGCGTGGATAAGCCGATCAGTTAGTGGGGATTGCAATATGAATCTCAATAATAAAATGTTTCCATGAATCATTAGTTTACCGCAAAAATTAGTTTTTTCTTTAGTTTATGGTCTTAATAAAAAAAAACTTTATCATATTCATTTTAGTTTCATGTATTCAATTCATTATTATGTAATATTTAAGTAAAATTCCTCTGTAAAGAGCATTGGATCGAAAATCATTTTTAATAGTATAATCACAGTTCACGAAGTACCATATTTTCCACTAATTATAAACTGGAAAAGACAAAGCTATGAGAATCAATATTAACAATTTTCCACGTGTATTATCATACTATGTAATCCAATACATCTTTTGTTAAATAATATTGCATTAGCCAAGATATGAACTATAACACTATCGATATTTTTATCTTAGTAGAAAGAAGTGTAAACTACCTTATAAAAAGCATACAAAATTGGCGATTTAAAAAATTATCGCTTCGATAGTCGCGAAAAGAACTTAGAAAAAAAAACCATCAAAAATGAGAATACTGATACAGTATTTGGATAAGTGTTTGTAGCTTATGAAGCTGCGCCAAGTTTTTGCGGTAAGTTTGTTACTGTACACAAACTTATTACAAGAGCTGACATCTTGCAAACAATTTTTTTTTTGTCTAGTATGCTCTTATTTTGAAAATTATTGTCTATTTTCAATAACATTAATTGACAAAATCACCCAATAACATACCATCATCAATTTATACTAATATAAATCACTGTTTTCAGTTAGAATCAATCAACTATACTCAAAGTCTGTATTTTGCAGACCATAAAATTCTCCACAATATAAAAATCTAATCCACTAGATTACAAATCTCAACGCGTATGAACAACAATCAATAAATATTAATTTTGGCTGAGTAACCGTATTTTTTCGCTACGGTAGCGTTATAATATAATTTAGAAAATGTAACCAACTAGTATCGCAGTTTTTTTCGAAAAGCTAATATTTTTTCTTTTAGAATTCGAAAGAATGAAAGTCAATGATAATTAGGGAAGAAACTTTAGCGCATCTTCATATACCGTGAGAATCAAAGGCAGTTCGTTCATTTCAGAGGACATTTTAAGAATTCTTTTGCTACATCCACGGCACTGACCTAGAAGCAACAGATGGCGTATCTCTCGTCACGGATGGATCTGGACTGTGGGCTTGAAACATATTAGACGGTGTCGAGGGGTAGCTTCCACCGGGTCCACCTTGACTACCACCAACTCCAACGATTGAAGAATGCGATGGCGTCTGACCACCCACCGATGGTGCGCTCCAACCTGGTACGTGAGTTACGAGCAATGGTTTTACGTAACCGTTGTTCAGAGGTTGTTGTTCTAGGAAATAAAACAATGTCATATGTTAAGAGACACTTTATATTCCAGAAGCATTAGATAAAAAATTCTTATCTTGAGAATACAAACCTTGGAACGGTGTGTAGTATTTAGAAAATGCCTGATCCTTAGATAAGTCTGGGTACAGATATAGCAAGTGCTGCAAGTCGGAAACTCTATCCGCTAAGCTCCGTATCGCAAAATCTTTACTAGTGAACGGCTGCAGCATAAAAACTTCCGTTTGATCTATAAAACAAAACAAAGAAAATATATCTCAGATTTATACTAATTGGTTTAAACAATTTAATTCTAGTTTATTTCTCATACGAATTTTTAATCCAATCATACCTCCGACCCAAGCAATGGTGACTCCGCCCAGTTCCGAGTCGGAAAATCTCATAAGAAAGGTGCCGGAAGCACAGGTGGCTAGCATCTCCTCAGCTTGCTTCTTTCTTACAAATCCTAAAATATATCCGTCATTCCAGGGTCCACGCAAATGCTCGCGTGTTAGCTTCATAACGGCATAAAACCATTCCCAGAAGGTAAAGTTTCTCTCGGGTAGTGGTTCTTTACAGAACTGTGCCCAGCTGAGCAATAAGTTTGTAAAATCTTGGCAACCAGGGGTACCTCCGCGGAAAGCTTTCTCCCCAAGGAAGCGCAAGTTATCTTCTGTAAGAGCTCGACCAGTAGCCGAACGGAATTTCACGTTCAGCGCCTCGGCGACCTGGCACCAAGGCACCTTGTCCGGTACAGCAAACGGCACACGGCCTGGCTCAGCGAAAGCGTTGTCCCAAGTTACAGTAGCCCAAGCATGTGGTTCTTGATTACCGTGAACGATTACTACCACTGGTAAGCTAAGTGTCCAGACCTGTAATATTGTTTGCTTGTTAGACATGTGTTATATGTAATGCTAAACCTATGCATTTTTTTAAGTGCTGCGTCTGATTTTTTAAAAGTGCAACCATTGAATAATTGATTTGTTGCTTAGTCTGCAGAGATAATTCAATCTGCTCAATAAGCTATAAAGTCATAAAAAAGAAAATTAAGAAACAAAAAATTTTACCTGGAAGACAAGTTCTCCTCCGCCGACGCTGAATTGCGACTGGAATAGAAGGGAGAATTTTTCATCCATAACAGATTCGGTGCCTTTTTTCTCAGCCCTCTTGATTTTCTTCAATTGCATATTTCGAAAACTGACAGACAGCTGCCTTGTTGCCTGGTGATACTCCATTGTACCAGTGTTGTTCAAGATTTCACCGCTAGCCTCACCCTTGTTGCCCATCTTGTCGCTCTTGAGCAGGGAATTTGCCTGGGCCTCGCTGATTATACTAACCTTGACCTGGGGTGGTGTCATGTGAACGTTCAGCTTGCCACCTACCAAAAGTCGCACGGTGCTTGTAAAGCGGGTGTTGGTCTTCATGACCTGGGGCGGCTGCTTTTCAATGATAAAAGTACTCGTCACCAAGGAACTGAGCAATTGTGTAATGTTTGAATTAAGCTGCGGGAGAATATCTTGTACTCCTGGTGGCTCGAGATTTAACTTCGCTTTGAGACGATCGGCTTCCTTCACCTGCTGTCGATTCAGCCAAATCAACTCAGCAAGACTTTCGCACCATTCTTGAATGGCATCCAAATTACTAGCAAACATGGCACCGTTTCCAGCTAACTGTTGATCTCTCTTCCATCTATTGACCAAAGAAGAAAAGAAAAAAAAAAAAAAAAAAAAAATTGTAGGAACAAATTTCAAGATTTTTTATTCTAATTTTAACAAGCATCAATTCAGTCTTTTACCTGATAAGTTCGTCATCCAACACTTTTGATTGTAGAAGACTGAGTTTACTGATAGTATCTTTCAATTTGTCAGCAAGGTTCAAACGCAGTTGAAGCAGAGTAGTAACTTTATGATTCAAATGCTGTTCCGACTGTTCCTTCTGCCTGCGAATTTTCTTCTCGATTTCGATAGTTTGCTGTGTCTGTGGCTGTGTAGCAATATTCTGTAAGTGAGCATTTAACTTTGTGCATTCATGATACGCAATGGCAAATGACTCCTGTTCTTGCTCCATTTTACGCAGATCTTCCCCTGTTTCTTGAGTTCTACGCCTCAGTGTGTCTAATTGTTGTGCAATCTCTGCCACTGAATCACCCACCAGACCTACTCTACTTCCAGCCATGTTCATTATGTTGCCACCAAGACTTTCAACTTGAGACACCAGGTTCATTTCTGTCACCAAGCAATGTCTGATTATTTTGAACAGTGATATGGGGTGTGGGCTGTACCTTTGCTGTAAAAGGGAATGGATAGTTAATATTTGATTTGAAAGAATAACTGCACATAAATAGTTTGAATTTCGATTTCATAGATGAAATGAAGTATCCCTCAACGTACTCGAAAACTTTTGGCTGCCTCCATTAGTTTTATTCTGGTTAAGAAGAGATCTTCGGTGTTGCTTAGAGAAGCTGCTTTGGTTTCTAACTCTTGTATTAGAGATTCAACAAGATTGGCGATATATTGTTCATACTGTGGATTGTCTGGTTCAATGTCAGTCCTGTGTGAAAAAAGGGAAAAACAAGACGTAAAGGTATGCTTTAATTTACAGCATTTATCTCTTGGATACGTACCACATTTTTTCTTCAATCCATGACGATAAGAAATGACGCACTTCAATTGGGAAATGCTCTCCGTATACCGAACGCACCTTTTGCAACGCCTCCTGAGGCAGTTGCTGAGCTTTGGCCCACAGAGCCATGCTCGATAATATGGCTTACTCGGGCTGGAAAAAGAAAACGACACATGAATATCTTCGTAGACGATAGGACGATCGAAAGGAATATTTAAAAATCTAGTTTCGCGAGCCGGAATATTAGAAATTTTAGCGAATGGATAAAGGAACGAAAGAGAGTAGGCGATACTGCGCGCCACAATGTTTGCCTCGTAAAGAAGTCTCCCGTAACTAATGGGTGTATAATATTATTCTTCCATTGGCAGGCTCTCGCAAACTGAGTCTCGCAGCGTCAGCCGCTCCGAAAGAAATCTTAATTTAAACGGGCTTCGAATGCAAATTTAGCGCGCCGGCAAGTGCCTGCGTGCGGCCACACGGCCGAGCGAGAAGAGAAAAAACAAATATAATACGGATTACGCGTCTACGTACATGTATAGGTATAACGAAATCGAGGCGCTTCCGAGAACCGGGTGAAAATCGGGATAAAACGCTGGCGATCCGGAGAGGCGCGCAAAAACTTTCTCTTTTGCGTATCGCGCACTGTGCGTGTACACGCGCATAAGTATCACTCTCTCATCGCGCGTATAAGCTTGCGTGCGCTTCGAAAAGGCGACCGATTAGCCGGGCAGCCTTCGCGGAAACGAGAAACAATCAGTAAGGATTTTCCCGAAACGCGCGAAAAACTGCAAGAGCGCATCGCGCGCGCGAGAGCGAGCGAGGTGGTGGGGGAGCGAGAAATGCCAATGGCATTACGAAGAAAAAGCCCGGAGAGCGGGAGTCCGGGAGAGTAGGCGGACCGAGAGCGAGCGAGAGAGAGAGAGAGAGAGAGAGAAAAACGCGATCGTAAAAACCCAGAGGATCTCACGTACATGCATATATATATATATATATATATATATATGTGTGTGTGTGTGTATATAGTCATACAGAGTTGTCGGAGAATGACGTTGCGCCGCGCGCGGCTGCGATAACGTCAAGAGGGACACAGGGAGCGTTGTATGAGTGAGTTGCTGCTATATACACGCTATATACTTGTGTCAACTGCAGACACAGCGCGCGAGCGCGCACGTCACTGTGTGTGCATTCGCGGTGTACGTGTGCACACGTAATTAGCGATCAGATAAGCGAGACGAAGGGAGCTCGCGCACTCGCGGCTATTATGTACCTGCACTGTCAATGTCGACAGAGCGCAGTATTAGCACCCGATTGCGCGTGCTTTTGCCATTAGAAATGCGCACGCCGAGATGTAGCTGCAGGACGACGGAGGGTATTATACAACGTTCGGAGGACGGGACGGGGGCACTCGTCTCGCTTGCCGATTTCTCGAGCCGAGCGCGCGCACTCACTCTCTCTCTCTCTTCCCCGGTCTCCGGGGTAGCTATATACGTATATGAATATGAATAAACGCGCGCCGAGCTACACGACACCGACTCTCTGTGTAGTATGTACGCTTATACGCACGGCGCCTCCGCTTCTCCATTGCTCCGCGGCAGCACGTCGTCTATTTCCAGTCAAAAATCGAGGGACAAAAACAAGCGACCGCGCGTGCACGCACATTGTTAGGCGTAGGTGTGATGTTGCAGCAGCACCTGCCGACAAGAGCGAGCGAGAAAAGAAGAGACGAATACGGAAGAGAGAGAGAGAGAGAACGACATCGGTCGGTCTCGATAATACCTAATAATACGAGGGAACGAGCGAAGGAGATAAGAAGCTGACTGCTCGCTGCCGAGGCGACACGACGCACACAAAAGAGACGAGCACTCACCTCTCTGCTTAGCTCCGTCGAGGCTCGAGGCCTCGTGCTCTCCGATACCCGGAATCGATCGCTGCTATCGAGCGCGATCAGGCACGCACATACACTATTCCACAGCCTGCAGGACGGATCCACCGCAGTCCAACTGCTGCGCTGCTGCCGCCGCTTCCTGTCGCGCGAATAAAGACCGCACTGCGTGCTAACAGAAGGAAAAGAGTAGACGGAGAAAGAGAGAGTGAGTGAGTGAGTGAGAGAGAGGGGGAGGAGAGGGACGACGACGGCGGACCGGCGTGTGCGTCCGCATGCGAGGATGTCGGTCCCGCAAACGTCGACTCGACTGACTGGGGGCTGCCTGCCTGCCAGGCGGCGGCGGAGTAGCGAGCCAGCCGCGCGCGCGGCGGGAAGAGAGCCGATTCCGAGAATTTCACGGCCGTAAACGGCGGCAGGGGCGCCGAGTCCGACGGTGGGGGCGGGTCACGTGACGTGGAGTGTCAAGCCATTTTCACAATTGCGACTACAGCGCGCGATAAATACACCTGATGCCGGCTGCCTTGTGCGCCGCCACCACCGCCTCGCAGTTCGCATGCTCCGATTGGTATTGGTCCAGTCGAGGAGAATCGACGTATGCAGTCGCACGGCTGCAGGTGGATCGACTCTATTTCTATATACCTATTGTTGCGCGTGTGTATGGGTGTCGAGCGGCCCGTTGTTGACGTTTACCGAAGAAGGGGGCTGACAAAGGACAATGCTGCCATCGAGGGGTGAGTACGGCTTACATTGCATCGCAGTCTTCTCGAAGATGATGATCGCCGAGTCCGCTTCTTGTTTTCGATCCTCTACTTGTTGTTCGCGAGCTTTATCAAACGTTTTTCCAGCAAGCAAGCTTTACCGATTCTCCGAAATCCCGGGCTGCTTCGATTATTCAGCTCCGGTTAACGAGTCATTACCGTCGAGCGTTTTCCCTGGAAATTGCAATTACGAAAAATAATAAAGATAATCTGCTCTCGCTCAGTTTTCCCTCTAATTTCCCTAATAATTTCTTTTGACCGCAGGAGTAAAGCCCCAACCTGACGGCATTACCAAATGCCAAGCGCTTTAGCATTGGAGGCGACGTTGCAGATCGGGCTTGCAGCGCTCGGAGGGGACGCATGCGCGAAAAGCAGTGCCGGGCGCGCGTCCGGGGAACTGCGCCGACAAGGACGGAAGGCCGCCACAGCGGGAGCGAGAGAGGAGGCCTGGCGAGCCGGGGAAAGAAGCGAGAGGCAAGATGGTTTTCAAGGAACGGGCAATTACCCCCCCGCGCACCCCGGGCTTCTATATACAACGGACGAGCGGATATATACCCGCAGCGACGCGGAGACACACGATGCGCTGGCCGCTATACCTATATATATATATATATATATATATATGTATATAGCTATAATATAACAGACGCTGGCGGAGAAGGAGCTATGGCATACTGCACATGAAGCCGCTGCCGCTGAGATTCCGCGCGCCTTCTGTTTTCTGTTTATTTGAATAAAACGCACAAGAACGCGGACTCTCGCGTACTGTATATACACAGCGTATACGCTATACGCAAGCAAGCGCACCTACGAGGCATACGCGGGACTCCCTTCTCGCGCTCGCCGCTTTTTGCGCGGCGGAGGGACCTTTCCGCAAATTAGGATCGTCGCGACAAGTTGTTTGAATCATGCAGAGAACGCTCGTGTATATTATTATACCTATTACCTATACAATGTACTGCGCGTTTGATTTGTTGCCCCTGCCTGGTGGCGCCGTATCAAATTACCTCTGTATTTCGCGAAAGCTCTCTTTCGCATTATTCTCCTGTTTATTTTATAATATCAGGATTTACCGATCGTCCGGTTGTTGGTGTATAAAACTCGTGCACAATGCAGTTGCACAAGAATTATTTTTTATTGATCCTCGCTGTATGATTCAAGCTTATAACGCATATAGCCGGGGCCGAACTTTTAGCCGAGTTTAACTTTAGATGGTTATTGATTATTTTTTGTTCCCCCTAACTGTTGCTTATGATTATGTAATGCAATTCGCTAACTTTAGCGCTCGCGTGTAGACTGAAAATTTGTTTTCCGCCCGGTAGATTCTTCTCCAACTTTTATTTTACATATCGACGTGTAGATCGTAGAGCCGATTACTTTCCTCTCAACGCCTAGGTATAATTATAGTACTATTCTAACGTTTATTTATACCCTCGAATTCGTTGATTTGTGCAACTATTTATAAATTCGAACTGTGGGGAGCTATCAATGTCTTTTACAAGTTAGCAGATCTTGGGACTTGAATTTAATCTTGAGATTTCATTATATTATATAAGGCATAGAATATAAATTAAAATTTTCGAATTTCTGAATTCTCATCAACATTTTTCTTTTTATTCCTTTACAAATATTATAAATATAGCAACTTTAAATATCACTGTCTTTGAAAGAGCTGAACAACAGTCATGCGCTCTATATTTTGTTAATACTTGCTAAATTTTTAAATCATATTTAAAAATTGTTGTCTAAGCTTAATCAATACTACATAACATTGCAGACTTTGTTCATTTGTTCGTTATAAAAGCTTTGTGGTCCTCAAATATATTTCTATAAAAAAGGTTTGCCCATGCTAACATATGTATCAAAAACTAAATCTAAATATAACTATTATAAAATTTATAAAATATCTCGTGTAAAACATCAGTTCTAAAATACTTGAGTCGTAAATAGTACAACTTCTTTAAGAAACATACGCATACAAATTTACGTTCGCGTGAGGCACAGTAAGGCACTATATTCAAAAGCATAGATTTTATGCAATGTTCCTTAAGATTAATGGCGGAACAACTAAAGCTACTGCCCCGATTAAGTATGATGTTGAACTGCCAAGACTCCAAAAAGCTAAATAAAATATTATTAATTAAAAACAAACCGTGATAAAATAAAAGTTACTCTGACTAAATCTATAAACTTACATTGTCAAATGCAAATCTATACTGTGTTACAGACTTACCTATTGAAGCAATTATAGGTCCGGAAGCTCGGGCTAATGCCCCCAGTGATCTAAATATTCCTGTTATGATGCCTTTCTGATTTTCTGGTCCGACACGAGTAACTAGTGTCATAATACATGTCACCACCATTGCTGTAGCTGCATTAAAAAACATATTTTTTAGATTAACAATATACAAAGTGATTCTTTTAATCAAATAATTCAAACGTACAAACTGCAAACAAAAATATTCCAAAGTAAAGCATCCATAAATCTTGGGCAATCCCTATGCACACAAAAGATGGGATAACAAGCCATAGTCCCTAAAAATGTAATTCATTGTAAGACTGACCTTGATGATCAATGGAATTAACTTGAAAATTAAAATAATATCGCAGCAATAAATACCAGTTCTGTAATTGCTTTTGTTTTATGTTCAGGTATTCTTCTGATCCAACTACCTTGTAGGATGGCCATGGTTGTACCAATACCTAAGAACATCCATCCTTGCTGCATTCTCGTAAAACCAAATGAATAGTGGGTGAGAAAAGTTAGAGTGAACTCAAGTCCACTGTAAATAAATAAATATAAAAAGTAAGTTCTTCCTAAACTTCTTAATCGCTGAAGTTCTGCAAATCAATGTAATAGATAAAATTAGCAATTTCATTTACATTATAAAGTTCATATTGTATCCATAAAATTTATACCTGAGGGTGTTAAACCAGTTACACCGTTGAACTGAAATAAATCCGAAGGATTTATATAAGTCAAAGCTCCAGAAATTCCATGCACAAGTGATTTTGCTCTCCGGTGTATTGGTAAACTTTCTTTCATGTGCATTGCAACATAAAATAAATCGCACATTGATAAAAAAAATGCAAACATTGCTGGAAGTGCATACCACTGTCCTTCTCTACTACCAGTTGACATTTTTGCAAACATTGCACCAATCATTGGCCCCAATACGAATCCAACTGAAAATGCAATGCCTACCAGTGCCTGAAAAAAGTGTTGTGCGCTTTCATATTTAAAGTTAAAAACTCCTGAGTCTAAGTTTTGACTTGAAATATTTTTCTAGTTACCATTGCTCGGCCTCTGGAAGCTGGAGAAGTAACATCACTTATGATTGCCATGGATAAGTTGACATTACCTTTGCTGATGCCACCAAGAACTCTGGCTAATATGAAGAGACCAAAATTACTGGATAGAGCCCATAGCAGATAAGATAAAGCTATTCCAGTCAAGCATAGGATCATGAGAGGTTTTCTTCCATAGACATCGGATAAGGCTCCTATGATGGGTGATCCAAGAAACTGTAGAAAGGAGTACAAGGATCCCAAGAAACCTAAAACAAAGTAAGAGAAATTGAATTAACCTATCTACTATATATTTATAAAGATATAAAGAAATAATCACCTCCAAATAATACTGTATTAACGTTATCTGGTGCATTTAGCAGACTGCTTAGTTTATGAATTTTGTTCAGAACAATAGAATATAAACCTTTTCCATTATCAATACTTTGATAATGATCAAGCAAGGCAGGAAACAGAGGTAGTATCATAGTAAAAGCCAGCAAGTCCAGTAATAAGGATATAAATACAACCCTAATAGTTTTAGAATCATCCGTTCTGTCAGCCTCCTTAGTCCTCACAGGACTTGAAGTTTTAGCTGTCATGGTGATAGGATCTTGGCGAAAATTCTTACAAATAATAATACTCCAGAGTGAAATCTCAAAGGCAGCTGTGCCGCGTTCTGTCAATGAACAAATTTTAAAATTAGATTCACACACACACACACACACACATACAAACATTTGAATGAAAATATATCTGGAAAATCGTAAAGATAATGTGAGAACGTACCCGCTTCCGTTTATCATCTGGGAATTCCAGGTAAATCTATTGAAAAAATCACATAGTCGGTAGTCACGTTCGTCGAAAGGCCAGATAGCACAAGCAACACATTGGCGGCACACACGATAAGGATTCACTCCGCGATCAGCTCACCGCGGAAGTCGGTACTCGAAAGGAACAGACTGGAGCACTTTCTAACCGGAGCAGTAGCGATGGAGCTCCTCGTGGCAGTCGTGTGACGGGGAGTGCTCATTCTCGTGCCGACAAAAGTGAAAGGTCTTTTTCTTCTCGTAACCTATTTTCTCCGCGTCGTCTTGCTTAAGGCGACGGCGCCGTGGCGGCACGCATACCCCCGTTTTTCCTCTTCGCCACAAGACACGTTCCATTGCGGGGCGCGAGTATACGTGTAGTATGTTTTGACACCGATCAGCTGATCACAAGCAGTCGGTAAGTTAGTACAAGATCGGGCGTCTACGAATCATGAGAAGAGCTATAAAAAAAATTTTTATTCATAATTTAGTTGCTACTATCGAGTTATTTATAACTTCCCGAGCCTTAACGCAAAAATATTTACGTCAAACATTTTTGAAAACTATTATCAATATTATTCACACAGTTTTATCTGCTTCTCAGAAACGCGTCTTCGTTGAAATCGCACGTTCGGTAAAAGATAAATTTGTAAACAACAGGTTGTCTTTATCTTAATGCCAGATAGTCTCTTGACGTTTTCGAGGAATCGCACTTTGCTCGCGGCTCAATAAAATCGTATTTAATCTATTTTGAAGTTTGAAAGTAAATGAAAACGAAATACCGACGGATCTATTATCTGCCGTCACGAGTTCTATCCCCCGCCGCTAGAATGCGCCGGCGTTAGGTCGAGCACTGGAAAAATTCAAATTCAAATGAATCCCTGCCGTGTAATATAGTATTCGCATAGATCGAATTCTTCCGAGAACCGACATCTCCTATAATTACCGCAAACCGAAGGCATACATCGAGAACAGCAAGGATAATGCACTTGAGTAACGGACAGCCAGGCGAAATACGAAGCATGGAGGAGCCGCGAAGCCTCTCGTCGGATTCGTTGTCGTGCAGTGAAGCGAGAAATAGCCCGAGCGAGCGAGACAGAGAGAAGAATATACGTATACATATAGTTGCGAAGGGCGCACCCGTGGGGCATTATATTTTCTGCCGCGCGTCGCGGACTTCCGGCGAGGAGCGCGAATGCAGGAGAGAGAGAGAGAGAGAGAGAGAGGGAGAGAGAGAGCTGCAGAGAGCAGCTATAACGCACACAACTTTAGTCCACTTCCTCGACGAACAAAGATCTTTACAAAGTTCCCTCTCTTTCTCTCCCGAACTACAGCACGTCAATCCGCATAGGAAGGAGCGCGAAAGAGAGGACGATGGGAGAGAGAGAGAGAGAAATTGCTCGATCGCTTTGAAAGGCGATGCAATTTAATACCGCGAGCTCTGTGTGTGCCGCTGCTGGATTGTGAGCTATATGTGGTGCGCGCATGCTTTTTCCAAGTTATTTTTTCACATCGCCGAGATGATCGACACTACTGTGGATCGGAATGCGCGTTTATTTTCCGTTCCCGACTAGGACGTTTACAAACAGCCAAAAATGTGTCAGCGTTGATAGGCGCAGGGTAAAGATGTCGTGCTCGAAATCCGATAAATCAAACCGCTGTCTTTACGTTGTTTTGATTTTTCTGTTGACGACGTAACGCGCCTGCACACATTACCGCGGCTCCGGGCTTTATTTTGGAGAAGGAACTTTCGAAAGTAGAGTAGGTAAACGAGGAGCGCTCTCCTTCGGTAAGTCAGATGATATTCAATATACTGGAATCGTGTTACCCGTGCTCCGATCTCCGATACACTTACTACGATCCGAGATGAGTAAGCCGTTGAAATTTTTTCGAATCTTACATTTGTCTCCTCTTATTCATCGAGCCGAGTAGAAACAATAACGCTGCGTTCCGAAGCAAATGCGAGGAATAAAAGCGCGCGCTCGCGCGCAGCCTCTCTCGGCTGCAGTATCGGCAGGCGAAAATTCCGCTGACAATGCGTATCCGCGGTATACATTACATTGCGCACGTAATCCAGTCGCATTATTTAGAAATTCGTTGTACGCGCGCGTCGACGAGGAGAGCTCAAAAATCTACCTGCGGGATCTGATTTCGAATCGATAGATACACACTCGCGCACAGCGAGAAGAGGAATCAGCCGGGCCGAAATGATGTAAATGAGCGGAGAAAAAGTTTTCTTCCTCGGGGCCCCGGCCGGCGTTACCGTTACGGGATATCGTGTGCTCGCGCGCGACTCTCGTATACCTATATCTCTGATTTCTTTCTTCTTTGTTGCTGCCGCACGTGTACGCGTAGCCTCGGCCCGCTCGCACTTCCTTCCTCGCGGCGTGTGAGGGAGATTTTTGCGCAGGAGAGCACACAACTCGATTTTCCAGCTCCACCGAGCCGGAATATTTTTCTCTTTTTTTTTTCTGGTCTATTAAGTAAACACGAACGGAGCCAGCTCGGATGCTTATAGCCTTCAAATCGATGTGTGTCCGATGTGGAATGCGACGCGCCGTTTGAGCCTTTTCCGAGCTCGGCTGTATGTGTGTACTTTTCGTATACTGCTGGTCGTACCTTGAAGCGTTGAGAGCCGAACGGCTATAGATGCAATCTGACACCCGATACTCATTCGGTTAGAGTGTATAGGTACTTGAAATTACGTTCGAGGATCACGGCTTGCAGTCTCGATGCACTCGCGTCTAATGTATTTGTTTTTCGGAGAACCGACGTTTATCGGTATTGCGAGATGCCGGCGCGAATCAACGGCGAGAAAGCATCGGGAGAAAAATCGATTCGGCAGCCACGAGCAACAGCAGCGGGCTTTTTTTCTTCCTCGTCAACAGCAGGGGCCACGAAAGCTCCTTCGAGGCATTTGAGAGATAGCGAGAGAGAGAGAGAGAGAGAGAGAGAGAGAGAGAGAGAGAGAGAGAGAGGGGGGAGGCAGGTGGCTGTACGTTCAATTTTCGAGCGGAGAAAGAGAGGCAAGCTGCGCGCTGGGCCCGATGCGCTTGCCATCTGGGCCCCGCCGAAAAGACCTTCCATACGGCGCGCGCGTGTCGTCGACTCTCTCGCTCGTATTTTCGAACGGCCCGAGTTCGGCCTTTTCTCTCCCTTCCTGCGGGATTGTTGCAGTAACCGACGAATTCGCGAATCTCGTTGGGCTTGAGCTGCCGCAGTAAAAAATCCGAAACGTGCCGAGCTCTCGGGCAAACGCTAATCCTGTAATATAGATAATAGTCGAGACGTCACGAACGTCCCCCGATGAGACGAGACTCGTAAACTCGCTCGGCCAATACACCCCGTCGTAAACCGCACCCGAGTTTCCCCGGAATCCGAAAGTGGCCCAGAGCACGTTCCGCAGTAAAAGTGAACGACGCTTTCCCGGCGGCGGTTCTCGCGCACAAAGACCTGTCTCCTCATCAAATCGCGATTTCCCCGACTATAAAGTCGGGGGGGGGGGGGGAAACTGAGTCCGGACAATGCTCGCTCGGAAAAGCGGCTCCCCTAATACTCGAGCGCGCGCGGCTATCAAAAGCCAATGGAGACCCTGAAAAATCGGTCGCGAAAGTGCGCGCAACAAGAGCTATACGGGACCGTAAAAACTATAAAACTTGTCACGCACGCTTCGCAGCCTCATAGAATCACGAAATTTACGATCTTACACTGTGTTGCAGGGCTGCGCGGAGGAATAAACACGTTGCCTCTCCCTCTCCCTCTCTCTCTCTCTCTCTCGTCAATGTGCATTGTCGCTTTTGCGCCCAGGTGCGCGAGCGCGCGACTTGCGGAGACTGGCGGAGAGAGCAGAGGGACGAAGAATAAAAGAAGCCACCGGGACGAAACAACGGTGGAATAGCAGCAGCGAAGGATCTCTCCGCGCCTCCCGGAGTAAGTATGCAAATCCCTCGCCGACGGCGGTTCGGGAGATAGGCCTCGGAAATTGGAAAATCTTCCGGGAAGAGCAGGAAAATCCCTGAGCCCCGCGACAATGGGACAAAGCACCGCCGGCTGCAGGTATAAGCGAGAGAGAGCACTTGCGTGAGCTTATTGGGAGGGTATATACACCATCAAGGTGCATCCGGCGCCCATACTCTTCTCTCGCTTTCTGCCTGCGCTCGACACGTGGAACTCGCGCGAGCGGCTGTCCCGACCCGTCGTGTTGCTTTTTCAAGCAAGTAGAATCAGGGCCGTAAACACCGGCTGCCCCGCTGGCAGCGCTACGACTACAACTATAACCGATTGTTTCGAGAACTTATAAGGGAGTCGGCCGAGGGGTGACTCTAACCCCGCTCGTTGCAGATCTCCAGCACGAGATTCGTGCGCGGATTATAACGGACGAACGTTACGCGTTGCACCGACCGATGGCTGACGGTGTATCCGGCAATTTTACATCGCCAAAAAAATCAATCGGACCGTAAATCGTCGCCGAAAATCACATCGCCGAGCGACGGGCCATTAAAGCGGAAAGAGACTCGCAGCACAGGCGGCGCAGCGATGCACAAAGAGAAAAAAAAAAAAGTGCGCGAAAGCGGGAAATGGAAGTCGAGATAAAGCGCTACACGTATATACAGTACACGCGCGCGAAGAGAAAGAGAACCGAAAGGTGGACGCAGTGAGCAAGAAAGCGATACACACACACACACACACACAACTATATATGTACGCACGAGTCTTGAGCTCGCGCGTGGCACAACCGACGTCGCCGGGCAGATGCGCTCGGGCTGCAGCTGCTGTCCTCCTACAAGTGGTGCTCAATCATCCCCTTTTCTCCCGATTTCCTCGGGCACGCGCCGAGTTCTCTGACCGGCAGGGATATACTCTGCCTACAAAGAAGCGCTGGCACGCGACGATGATTTTCCTTTATTATTGTGTGTGCGCGCGCAGTGTGGCCCCTGCATCGCGCTTTCCGTCGAGTTGTTTTCGTTGTGCGTTCTCCGATGTGCGGTCGGTTGATTCAAGCTATAGCCTGTTTTTTTTTTCGTGGCATTTAATTGTCCGCCTCGGCGGCCCGCGGTAACGGACGGTTTCCTGCGCAAGCCGCTTTTTGTGCTAGCTGTCTTTGACGGCTGGTTAACGTAATTAGGCGCGCTTTTCGAAAATATATATATACATGTATGTATATAACGGTAATATTGCCTACGTTGACTGAAAAACTTTGTAATTTTCCACGCAGCGGAGCACTTGCTTTTACGAGAAACAACGCGCGATCCTTGATGAAGTGGACATACGTGACTGCGAAGCGAAAGACTCGAGGGTCTGCGCACTTGGCGATGCCGGCGGCGAGATTTCCGCGTACGCGCGGCAGCTGACAGCTCGTCAGCGATGTTTTTTTCCTGCAACCACTTGACAACGGGGGCGTCTGCTCCCCAAAATTAGGGGTTTCGCGTCGGTTTTTTTTTTTTTTTGGGGGAGGATTACTTCGATGTGCTCGGCGCGATAAGGCGCTAATTGATTGCGAGGCGGTTTCTCCTTCAAATTTCTAGATAAGATGTACGGAAATTCGAGCGGAATCGTCAGTTCAGTCTTCCCGCTAAACTCTCGGTAATCGAGACCAGTAAGTACACGATCGACTAAGCAGCGACAATGCAGGCGCAGAAAAATACAGAAAAACGCAGCGGAGCGGATGACAGGAGCCATTGTGTCGTGTCGCGAGCGTGCATCTCGATTAAAGTGAGCGATCACCAGGCGCAGGCGTTAGATTCGATCTTCTTCGCTTTTGTCGCCCGTGTACATACGCGCGCGCGCGCGCGCTCTAATAAAATATCAGCCCCCGACGTGCTGCTGCTGCTGCTGCAGCATCACTTCGCGTCACTACGGATTTCTCTGGGCGACATTGTTGCCGATGGCGAAGGGGAGCGATTCAGAGAAAGAGAGGCCGGGATATAGGACGCGTGACAGGCGTGAAAAGGAATTGCCTAATGTTTATATACCGGCAGTCGTATCTCTCTGCGGCGACATAAACAATGCCTCATATAACTAAAGAATCGCCGAGTAAATTGTATCTCGTGCTCATTTATTTGGGATGGTGTTTCGAGGGTATAAGCCCAAATTGGACGATGCCGCTACGGGATTTTATAAATAATTAAATAATTATTTATAAAAACTCTGCTTTCAAACGATTTTTAAAGACTCGAAGGACTGGTGAGCAAGACAAAGAAAAGCCTGATCGAATCAATATTTCGAGCGCTTTGTCGCACACACACAGATCACAGAGAACGCGAACAAAGAGAAATTCGTCGGCGTAAGACTTATGAATCGAGGCGTGGTTGCAATTAAAATCGCACGTCCCCCATAAAAGAGGATATACCAAAGCAAAGGCAGAAAAGCGCAGTCGTTTAGCATAAACAAGGGCACGTCGTTAAAAAAATTATCCTGGCTCCAGCCGAGGCGTATACCTATATAGTGGGAAAAAAATTTGAAACGAAGCAAAGAGACTGCATTGTCCGGGGGTAAATCGGCGCGTGTGCTCGTATATATACGACGTCCCGCGCTCGAACGGCGCGGGGAGTTTTTTCTCTCTCCATATAAAGATTATAAGAAAAATTTCTACGTATAAATCGCTTTCCAAGCGCGTTCATACACGCAACCGTCATTGTGCACGCGCGGCTCTGTTCGCATCCCTTTTTTCCCTCTCGCTAGCGCGTTAATTATAATAGTGTCGCACCATCGGATTCAACTCTCCCTCCTGTATATTATATACGCTCCTCTTTTTTACTACTTCTACTACTCGCGCGGCAGATTTAGAGAGTAGAGAAAGGAAGAATGGAAGAAAGTGGAACCTGGCCACCGTTCTTGTGTCTCTCCTCTCTACCTGAGAGCTTTTTCGAGGATCACTATGATATATAACGCGTCGCGTGATGCACCGACACCGTGATGCGGACAGCTGATACAATTTTTGGCGGGCTTTCCACCCCGCTTAAAACCGGAGAGTTGCTCGCCTCGAGCGACAAAGAGAAAGGCCGGGGTTGAGCCGCGGAAGAGGGAGAAAGAGAGATAGCTAGTAGGGGAGTAGGGGGTAGACAACTGGCTGGAATACGAGATTTGGAGGTTGAAGGAAATAAAGATTTGCGAATTTGACATTTCTTGTATGAACAAAGATTATTCGAGATGTGCTAGTACATTGCAGTAATTATTCTTGTTGAGCTACTTCATATTGAGCTGTTCCATTAGTGGGGCAGTAGTAATAAAAGGCAGTAATAAAAGTGGGGCAAACCCGACGTGGCTCCAGCTAAAAAAACGTTACGTACCCTCGTTGAACAATCTGACACGTCGTAACGGCGAAGCCAGAGCGACCGCATGGCTTTTACCCGGCAACAGTTCAGGGGGTAGTTATGGAAAGTTTTAGTATAATTTTGGAGCTCTTAGGCGTACATACTATTTTTTGTTTTGTAAAAGAATTGAAGAATTGAAGACTGTCCGGCCACGTGTATCTTTCTCAATCGACAACGGCTGCATGCAGCCTATTTCAAGCCTATTTCAAGGGGAAGGAAAAATCTCGATCGTTTGCGACAAAGCATCTTGGAAGCTTCGGGGATGAACGATAGGGGAGGCGCAGCGTGGCTGGCCCCGTTTCGGGCTGCACGAGCATAAAGCCGGCCGCTCCCCTCCATCGCCGGCTCGGCAAGCAGAGGAGCCGGCCGCGGAAGAGCGACAGAGACGGCAAGAACCGGGCCGAAAAGGAATAAAGAGACGGGACACCTGGCCACGGGCAGCAGTTTGCATCCGGACGCCCTGCGAGAAGCAAGTCCCTCTCCCGAACCATCAAATCCGTCCTTTTGGTCGAGTTCAGCTCAGTGATCGAGCGCAAATCCCGTACATACGCTGTACGCCTACGGGCCACTCCTTTCCATCATTATCATCGTAGTCGTCGTCGTCGTTCGCTTCTCGAACGGCTCGTTTCCTTTGTACGCGTACGCATCGACTATACATCGATACACGCAGCCGCCAGCCGAAGATGTACCTACCTACGCACCTAAAACTTGTACCACACGGGGAGCGCGTGCGCATGAAGAAAGACTAAAAGTTTCTCAGTGCGCGAATACTCGCGCGAAAGAAAAGACACGAGAAAAGAGAGACGGACGAGTTCTCGAGTGTTTTGTGCTTTGGTCCTGCGTATACATGCTCGCCAGTTTCTTTTATATAACAAAAGTGGAACGCGAGCTGCCGGGGCTCGTTCGTGCGTGCAGCAGCTCGTCGCAGTCGAGCCTGCGGAGAAGAAAAAAAAAAGAAAAAAAAAATACACACGAGACACGCACAAAAGGAACAAGACTGTGCTGCAGGACGAGAAGGGAGCAGGAGAGGAGAGAGAATTTCGGACAAGGACGAAGAGAAGCTACCGCATCCATATCCAGTATCCACGCTCTACAGGCATATACAATCGGCGATTAGCTATAGGCTTAGCCCATATTCCGTTCTACGGCTTGGAATGACCAGAGGAATAATAAGGCAAGAGTGTTGGGAAGACGCGTGTTTACTGTTTATCTTCGGGCTGTCCGCACGTTATTCGTCCTTTGTCCGGACGCCCGCACGCAGGTAGCATAAAGCGGTTGCGAGCCGCTCGAACTTTCATTTTTGGCTCATTTCGGAGCGCTCGCCGAGAGCAGCGAACCATCGACGGTAATTGTTGGGTAAGTAAGGCGATAAGCTATGGTTTACTGAGAGATTGTATACACATGCTGGCTCATAAGGATTGAAGTTTATGTAATTGACGAAAACGTGTCGGCTCTGAATCGGGATGTCCATTCCGGGTGCCTGCAATTCAAGTAGTAGGTCATTTATTTTTACTGCAAATTACCTATTCTTTTCGAGGCATGCCAACTTTACCAAGTTTATGCCGCTGAACTTTCTGTGCAAGAATGCTACAAACTAACTTACTAGTTTTCCAACTCTTTCATATCTTTGATATAGCAACTAAATTAAGCGTAATAGCTCCTTTTATCCCTTTCCTGCCAGTGTGATGTATAAAACAAAACATGCAAACCTCGTATATGGTAAAGGTAGCGATATCCCCATGAGTCACGAAACCTGTTTGACTAATTGCTACCTTTATCATCTCGATTCGCGCTTTCATTATTCGCATTAAAGTTATTCGAAGTAGGCTCTTCTTATATTAAAAGAAAGCTCAGGCTTTTTCGGCTCTCGATGTGCAGACTCATTATGCAACTCGGCGCGCGCGCGCCCGTATAAGCGAGAGCCGACAAAGAGGTGCGCGCGAATGCGTAACGAGCGCGGAATGTGCTAAAAACCTGAAGTTACATTGTACACATCCCCTGCTCATTGCACTTGGCGCCAAAGTAAAAATTTCGTTTTTGAAATTCAGTTGATTTAGTAATAGATGCAAAATATTTTATCGTAGTCGGACGATGTTCAATGGCAGGAATCGAGTATAAAAAGAAGACAAATACGAAATTGCGCGCAATTTTCCAAATTATCGCCCATTAATACGTATAACGGACATTGTAACTCTTAACAAAGAAAGCAAACATCTGCTGCAAGGGTTGGGGCTCACGCGATCGATCGCTCACAATTACACCCTCGAAATGGCTTTCCTCCGAAAGCTAAAAAAAAAACAACAAAAAACCCAAGTATCGATCAGCCGGAAAACAAAAAGAAAGCTGCGTTACGCTCGGCACAAAGAAAGAAAGCTCTCTCCGCGTCCGAAGAAAGGAAATAAAGAAGCGAACGATTATTCGATGCTCGGCTAATAACGTGATTACGGCGCAGTTACGAATCATCCCCCTCGAGCTTCTCTCCACTCTCCGGGACCTATATGGGGGCTACATGCGAATGCGTCACCCGAGAGAAAGAAAAGGGGTCGTACACACAGCGGGGAAAATAAGAGCGAGAGAGGGGTTAGAAGGCAGGAGCTGTCGCGCGCGAGGAGGGGGGGGGGGGAAACGCGCGCGTATTTACCCGCGCGATTCGCCCCGTGTGCGCGGACGCTGTTTCGAAGGAGAGAGAGAGAGAGAGAGAGAGAGAGGGAAGCCAGCGCTCTCTGAGTAATCGAGTCGAGGAGCGGGGATAAAGGGAGCGAGCGGCGTGCTTCTTAGCGCAGTTTTCGGGCGCGTCTTCACCGGCGAGCATCTCTCGACTCTCTCCCGAGTGTGCTTTCGTTCTTGCCCTTCGGGACTTCGAGCCCAAATAGACAAACGCAGAAATATGCACATGGGTGGCCCCGAGTGGGCAGTCGTGTGCAGTCAACGAGAATTTTGACGTTTTCCGGTTTCTCTTCGTGTGCTTCGCTATTCATATTTCATCGAGTTCACGTGAAGACAATTTGGTACGTATCATCGACCGAGTGACAACAAGTGCATTTCGATTCGCGCGACTCCCACGTGTTTCTCGAACGCTTGTGCATCGATTCCTCGGAGAGGATGAGCGGTAAAACAATAAAACTCGGCGCCGCTCATCAGCTCTCCTCCCAACGAGTCCCATGTCTCTAATCGGTCGGCCGATAAAAACTCGAGAAGGAATAAAGCTGCCGAGGCGCCGGCAAACGAATTCTCCGAAAAAATCGCGCTTCCCCCGAAGCGCTTCGCTTTTGTTCCCTCAGCGCGCGCGCGCACGTCGCGGCGCAAATGATAGGCCCCGCGAGTGTACAGTCTCTCTCTTTCTCGACTAGGCGAACGCGTGTGTATGATTTGTGATTCGAGAGAAAGAGAAGCGGCCGTTCGATTTAGAGGCTGACCCGTCCAAGGCCACGTCGCCCGAGTTCGGCCTCCTTCTCTGTGTAACGCCGCCGCTGCTCTCGGGTTTTAGGGATCGGATCACCGGCTTCCTTTTCGATCGCTCTCGGGCCTTTGTGTGCGCGGGCCTCGCCGTCGTCTTCGTCGGCGCGCTCGGGATTGCTTTTATTTTTTATTCCACCCGTCGCGTTTGATCGGCCGTTTTTAACGGTTTTTATGGGGAAAAAAATCCTTTGTCGAGGTACCGCATTGTTAGCCGAGCATCCGGAAATCTAGTCGACTTTGAAGAAGCAAGTCGTGTCAATAAATAAGCGCAGTCGAGAAAATCGAAGATCGCGATTGGGCAGGGATAGAGAAAAATGCCGGCCAAGCGAGCGGCCGAAGCCCGATAAAGCCAGATAACGATCTTCTGCGGGGACCGATCGCGAAATTTCGTAAGGTTCGGCGCTGTAAATAGTTTTCTCGCGCAGCCCCGCGCGAGACCGTCTCTTCTCGTGTTTTATATACAATGTACGCGTACACAGCAACAGCAGCACAGCCGAGAAGGAGAATCGAGAGTATGGCCTTACGGCACACAGCTGCCGTGGACTTAAATAAAGTTATCCATTTATCTCGTTAATTCAGCCTTCTCTTTTGGCTCCCTCGTGCTCTTATTCTTCTCTTCCCGTTCGTTTTTTTGCCCGCCTTTCGTGTCTCTTCCTCTCCTTTCTCTCTTTCGGATCTGTCTTCCACTTGCTTTCCCACTCTTTTATGTTGTACGCTTACGCTTACCCCGTGTTCTCTTTTTATCGTCTCTTTCTCTGTGTCCCTCCTCTCCCTGTGCCGATGCGCTTGTACAATATAGGCTGTACCTTGTATACGTTACAAGCAGCGCCGAGCACACGTGGTCGGATTCAAACTGGGCGCGAACCGTTTGTCCCGATGCTGTATAATCCGTACTTTTATCCGCTTTATTGATTTTAAATGCAAATATCTGTACATGTTTTCTTTTCTTTATTCAGGTGCTGGATGGGTATCGATTGCCGCTGACGCCGGCCGACGGGAGCAACAAAGAAAACCCCGTACGAGACTTCAGACTTCAGACTTCTCGTCCCTCGTTCAAAAGTGAGATAGAGAAGAGGAAGAGAGGTGGAAGGGGAAGAGCACGGCTTTCCATCTCGCTCGGACGACGCGGCAAATTGTCTCGAAGAGCGAGACGCAAAGAAGGAACGAGATAAACAGCAGCGGCAACGATCATCAGTCGGGAAGAAGACCACGACGACGATGGAAGTATATCTTGCCGCGGCAGTATAAAACAGTTTAGAATCAAGAGCTGCGTAACACGTGTTTTCGTTTGTTGCATAAAAGATAGGTCGAGATCGGTGGCAATGTTTCGTAATGGTTTTCCCTCAATATTGCACTTGTCCCGGCCTATCGGAATGCACTAATTTCTACGACACGTTACTAGGTCAGCCGAAAGAGAAGCTTGCGCTTGCGCGCGTGTTGTCGTGGTTCACGAGAAGATGTTAAGAGGAGAGTGGCGGGGGCTTGGACAGGCAAGGACGAAGGCACTATTTGTGTATTAGACATCAAATTGCACTCGTCCCGGCCTGCCGAAGTTGCCTCGCATTTTACAACGATTGCAGAGACTGAACCACGCACATACGAGGGTGATCGAAATATTATACGGAATAAATGTATACATAGAAACTATAAAATTGTAACCTAGAAGTTATTACTAAAATGGGTGAAACTCGATGTTTTTCAAATGTCTTCTCATTCTCTCTTATATAATTAATTAATTTCTTAACAACGCAACGTTAAATACATCTGTAGACCTGCTAACGTAAAGCCCACATGTATCTTCTAGTTACAGATTATTAAAAAGCCGGGCGCGACCACGTGCTGATGTCGGCGCGCAAGCGCGCGAATGTATATTGGATTGTTAGCTGACCGTATCAGACAGTCATAGATGGAATCTGAGAGGATTTCATTTTAGTCAGATAAGAATATTCCAATCTATATTGTAAATCATCATGATTGTAATGAAGAAAACTTTTGATCAACATGTTATGTTTTCTAGGTATTTCACTCTTGCTACTTTATCTACTTGCTAGTCGTTTTAGAAATCGAAAGCTCTTGTCTATTGTAATGCTTGCATTAATACACGCCGTTGCGACTCGAAATAACAAAGAAATTAATATTCAATTAGTCGGGGAGCCAAGCGGTAGGCAAGAAGGGAAGCTTCGAGCCCAACCAGCTACCAGTTTAAGCTTGAACAGAGTGCAGAGAACCGAGCCGGGTGTCTCATTGTCATGTAGATTCGAAAACCGACGGCGTCTCTGACCGTCATCTCGTGCGCGCGCCAACGAGATTTCCGGCGTCGTGGGAACGCCGGGCTTTGGGAGGCTCTCTCGCCTTCTTTGTGCCGCTCTCCGAGATCGCACTCTCGTTTATTTTTCACGGTCTCTCTCTTTTTTGCCATCCTTTCTCTCCCTCGCGGACTCTTTTACCCCGTGCGTCCACGAAGTGGACTCCCAACGGCGGTGCGTGCATGTCGGGTATATTATATGCGCACACACACGAACGCCATCACAAGGAGATAATGCTGTTGAAAAGGCCCTTGAAAGCGGAACTGGTGTTTTGCGTTTTCTGGAAACTCGTTCTCTTCTCTTTCCTCGGTTCCTTTTGTTACATATTTTTTTTTACTCTCGCGTTCCCTCGGGCTTCGTGTAGTACGTCAACACAGCTTGCAGGAAATTGGAATCGGCGGTTTCTTTCTTTTTGGTATACGTGGGCACGTAAGAATCGAGTGTATTTTTTTTTCAATTATTTCAACAATGGTACAAACGAGAAAACTTTCGTTACGCGGTAGTTAAGAACTCCGCGAAGTCAAATAAGAAGTATATATATATATATATATATATATATCCCAAGGCTCCCTCGATAATGTAGGCGCTGATGCGCACACGCACGCGTGGACGGCGTAGTCGAGCCTGCAGAAACCCGTAGGGATTCGCCGGGCCGACATTTTATTCAATCCCGATTACGCGTCCTTACGTAATCCCACGCTGCCTGCCTGCGATCCGCTCGACTCTTCCTATACCTCTCTACGCGAGTTTATATACATACCTGGCTCCAACCCATACGAATATAGGCGAGAGAGGGTCGCGCGGCCTGGAAACAATGTATATACATGGAGATGTTGAGCGCGCTATGCACGCACAAAAGAACAACGACAGATAGACGCTCCCGCGAGGCTATAAAAGTCCCACGTTTATCCCGCTCGCGGCATCGTTCGAATACGCATACACGCGCAACAAAGGAAATCCACCGAGCTGGTGCGGCGGCTGTTTCCCTTGCACGCGTGATCGGCTTGCTTGCATCGGAAAAAGGGGGTCGCGCGCACTTTTTTGTTCTCTCGCTCTCGGGGACGCTCGAAAAACGGTTGATGCGGCACGTGGAGTAGAGAGAGAGAGAGAGAGAGAAGACGCGCATGGGGTGGTGGTGCGGTGCGCTGGCAAGTCCTTTGTCCCCGCACGGGGAAAAATCTCTTTATTCCAGCGTATGGGCTGTACGTACGCGAGTGATTAGGGCGCGCGAGATTCGATTTTCGCCGTTGTTGCGTGCTGATGACGACGATGGGGTGCGGGCTACTGTTGTCGCGTCGGCCTTGATGATGCCGAATTCGCCGTCGCGCTGCTCCCCCCTCGTAGCTCCGTTAACTGGGTCAATCGCGCAGTTCCGAGCGTTTGTTTGTTTTCCTCCCTTTTCTATGTAGGTCAGAGCTTGAAATACTTGTAAAAATCGGTTTTCGCGGATAAACCGTCGCTCGATCGAGCTTGCGGATCAGCTTGTTGGAATTCTCGCTAGCGAATGTGATGCCGCAGGTCCCCTCTCGAACACAGAGGGGATCCTGCGCTCAAGAAACTTGATCGAGAAGAATTCGGAGCGCAGAGAGAGAGAGAAATAAAGCAAGCATCAGCGGCGTGCACGTATGGCTACCTACCTACCCCCATAGAAAAGTAAATCCTGTTTTCCATTCATCCAGTCGTAGGTATGTACGACGGTGCGGCACGTGTAAGAGCCGGGCCGCGAGTCCCACGGTTCGAGTCTGCGCTCTCGCGCACCTGGTATTCGCGTGCCTCGATAAGGCCCCGCCGCTACTCGCTCTAATTTTCCCAGCTCGAGTGTAGCCCGCGTGTCATGCACGCAGGGCTGCGTCGAGCCTTTGTTTTCAAAGACGCCTGTATGGGCTTTTTTCTGGGCAGAGGAGTCCGCTGACTGTGTATAGCAGTCCCAGTGCGTAATTCTGCTTGTAAAATAGAGTAGTACCTGGGAATCGAGTTATTTCCCTTCATCTCCTGTCCTGTAACAGCGAATATCCTTGAAAAGTGCATAGCGATGCAAAAAGGCAAAAAGTCAACGAGTATATATCGAGAACGCAGAGCCGAGAAAGAAACGGCAATCCTAAACAAACAAAACTTCTGCCCAGTATATAGAGTCCGTGCGAGCGCAGATGTACAGTTTTGAAAATACCTCTCCGCCGCAGCCGCGTATTTTGATAAAAAAAAAAAAAAAAAAAAAAAA
This sequence comes from Trichomalopsis sarcophagae, assembly GCA_024372645.1. Classification (NCBI taxonomy): domain Eukaryota; kingdom Metazoa; phylum Arthropoda; class Insecta; order Hymenoptera; family Pteromalidae; genus Trichomalopsis; species Trichomalopsis sarcophagae. The sequence continues at coordinate 4,444,951 of QLSS01000004.1, forward strand.
AACACGTGAGAAAGGAGACCGTCAGCGCATTCATATGCTAAACAATATGAAATTTGCTGAAAGAAACGAACGATTCCCTATCTTATAAAACCGGGGCGTCGGGGTAGAGCAGCTGTTGCAAAGGGCCCTTCTTCCTTCTTCCATATACATTATACATATACCGGGAGGAGGATCCTCGAGGAATATAACGTGTGCCAGGTACCTTATATATACTCTTTCGAATTAAAATTCCCGCCGCTCGAGAGCATCATCTATATACCGAAACTAGACTCGCGGAGGCGGGATCAGGATATCGCATATATATAATACCGACCCTGAACTTCACGCGCGATAGGCCGGTTATTCGGGTTTTGTCCTGTCCTACGTATATACTTTGGCTCTTGTTCACGTGCAACTAGACGCAGCGTTCGTTACAGTGTATAACGGATGGATTGAGCGCTTCTGACGTAGTTTTTGCAGTAAAGGGTCAGCTTTTTATCGCGACGAGAGCGCTTGAACACGCGCTGGATGATATATTTGCGCAGCTGAGGGATGGACCGAGGGACGGCTAATTACCGCTGAAAAATCAAGCCCGAAAACAGAGCTGTATAATTTGGTGGTGAGCCGATTTGACCTTTTTAGCCTTTTTACTTATGGTAAAACAAACATTGAAGCGAAGATTTTAAGTACATTCGATGCACGGACATTGAGCGCAACTTATTTACGCTTCTATACGACGATTATAAGAAAAATTAAGGTGTTTTTTCATCGTATCATTGCAGAAAGCGTCATTGATTTAGCTAGTGAAGATTTTTTCAAACGATAACTGCATGGATACGTACCTACAACGATATATTTACAAACAACGAGACCTACTTTGCCGGTGAGCACTTGCGCATGGTATGCGCAGGCGCTAATCGCACGCGAGTTCGCCTGAGCTCCCTATAACCTCTCTTCGAGTGCATCTCGGAGCACTGAACTCATTGTTTTTATTGTTCGGCTTTTTAAAGATTTGCCAAAATGAATACTTTGAGGAACAAGATTATTGACAGGTACAGCGTTTTTATTTCTCTTGTCAAAGCACTTTCAGATTTTTCCAAAATATCACTAGACATTGACTGACAAAGTCCAAAAACACTAAGAGATTTACGTAGAATTAACGAGACAATCAATAAAACCAGAAAGTGCCCTTTCAAATGACTATTTTTGTTATTAGGAGGATTCCTCGGAATATATTATTGCAGTTCCAAAAGTTAGCGACTACTGCTTCTGTGAATTCTTCATCAGAAATTCAAGTGCCAATCAGAAAAGAACGAGGACCAACTGATATATTAGAGGTACCAAGTTGATTTTCTTGTTTAATTTTATCAAATTTAACATTTCTTTTTTACTAAATTAGGCCTTAGAAACAACTATCTCACGCGATCCAACTGCTGCTGACTATAAATTCATAGATGATCCTCTTCTGATTCCAACATCATTGAGCAAAAAGCGAATGTATTCGCTTGCTCGAGAATCTGGTAAGAAAGCTGCGATGTGGATTTTACAAGAGCATGCCGACATTCTTAAAAGTGACCTCTCTCAGCCCTTAGTTCAGGTATTGTAATTTCTGTATAAGATTGTTGAAAATTATATTTTTGCTAACAATTACAAATTGAACTCTCAGGCCTTCTTACCTGTCAATCAATACAAGACAAAAGAGCAAGTGTCTGAACAAATTTTAAATGATTTGATCAAACAAGCTCGTATTGCTGATGTTCTCCATGTATATAAATTATTGGAAGGAGAAGTGACAAAAGAAACAAAGCAAGCAATATTGGAGCTGTTGTGTTTTTATAATAGTAATACAGAGCTGATTCCAGAAGAGTTTCCAGAAGAGAGATCTTATCAGCCGGAAGCTGAAGTATTCAAGAATACTTGGAAGTAAGTTTATGCACATTATCTAAATAGAATGTTTGTGCTATCTGTAATCAAATTTTTTTATAGTAATAATCCTGAAGTTGAAAAACTCTTTGGAGAGTTGAAAGCTGATGAAGCAACAGCTGCAGCTGCTTACAATGCTTTAATTTGTGGAACAGCAAAGTATTACAAGGTTATTAAAATTTTAACTATTTTCTTCTGATAAAATAATGAGTGAAAACAATTTTTAAGAAATCCTAAAAACTATTATTTTGTGATAGGTTGATAGAGCTTGGCAACTGTACAATGAATGCTTAGATACAAATATACCATTGGCTATTCATAGTTATAATTCTATGATACATTTAGTACCTCTACTAAAAGATAATAACGAGGATCGTATAATTATGATTAAAACTATTTTACAAAATATGGTTAAAAACGGAGTAAAACCAAACATTGGAACCTTGAATGCTGCTCTTAAGAGCGCATCACTGTTGCAAACACACGGAATAGCTAAAGAGTTAACTCGGTCATTACTTGCAGAATTTAAATCTATTGGAGTTGAGCCATGTCTGGCATCTTATTATTATGTACTGCTAACGTTTTGTCGGGAAAGTAAGAACAAAATTTTATTCTATATAATTAAAAAATGTTTATTTTACAATAAATGACAAAAAAATTATATTGATAATCTGCCAATTTAGATGGTTCAGTTAGTAATGTCCTGCCAGAAATTTTAAATGAATTGGAAAAAAGAGAAGAGCTCATAACGCAGGATCCAGCTGATAAGAATTTCTTTTTTCAAGCCATGGAAGTAGCCTCGAAACACCTGCATGATTTAGCTGTAGGCGATAGAGTGCATAAACTTCTGTTGACAAAGAAAAATTACAAATTCATTGGAGGTCGACTAAAGGTGAATTTTCATCAATATAGATTGTTAATAATTCCGAAAAAGTAGCATTTATATGATAATTCTATAAAATTTGAATGTTCATTTTAGGAAAGCGTATATTATCGCAATTATCTGCAACTAATCTTAACAAGTGAAACCATAGATGAATTCATGAAGGTTTATAACTTTTTGGTTCCACATGTTTATATTCCAGAACCAGCTGTGATGAGGGATATTATTGAAATGTTAGAGCTCAATGAATCAGAAAAGGCTATTGAACTATTGCCACAGTTTTTATCTCAGATTGTTCAATTTGATATGCTAGATCGGCATCAAATAATGAAATTAATATTCAAATTAATGACCCGCCATTGTACACCACCGTTAGGTTCTCCTTTACATCAACAGTATGCGAATATGGCGTGGACACTATGGACTCACATTCAGGTAAATTCTCCTTTATTCACTGTATACGTCTAAACGCCAATGAAATTTCTAAAGAAAAGATCTATGCCTATATCCCACAGGAAGTGAACCAGAAAAGAATGCAGCGAACAATGTGGCCCGCGAGCATATACGGCGACATGGCAGTATTGTTGATTCGGGGAAATGAATTTGAGAAAATGCTCGAAGTACTAAATTTCTTGGTGAAGTCACTGGATGCGGTCGTTGGCTCTATCTATCCAAACAGATTGCAAGAGATCTTTGCTGCATGCCTTGATAGAGGTCACGTACCCGGAGCCCTGGTGAGTCCGTTCTTTTATAAAATAAGCATACAGTCATTGGATTTACTCATTCGGCTATCACGCAGACGGGGGTGCATGTCCGCGTAACTGTATACTTTAAAATACGCATACATATTGATGCCCGGCTGCGCAGAGCTTATTGACCAGTAAACGCGCGGAAGCCCACGAGCGGTTATTTGCACGCGCGCTAGCTTGCACGTATATCATAAGCGACAGCGTTTCAATAAATATGCACTTTTCATCTGTTCATTCGTAAAATTACTTTTTGCATTTTCAGCTTACTGTGGAGTACGCCTGCGAGTATGGAATGGTTGATGCGGAACTAATGGCGAAGACCATAAAAAAACAACTTCCCCTTAGCCCGGCTCAAGAACATCAGTTGCTAAGTCTTCTGGGTTCCAAGCATTTCGACTCAAAGGCAACGAGTGAAAAGTGATAATTTTGAAAATGAAATCTGTCGCCAAAGGAGGGCGGACTTCAGATGATGATTCAGCCAGTTACATTTCATTGAATCGAAAATGACAGTGTGCTTAGCACGAGTAAATAAGCACTTGAAGGCATACAAAACTAGGTCAGAAACAATTTTGGATTTCGTCTTCCTCTAGCAGACAGCTGTTAAATCAAATCCGTCGATTTTTCTATTAGATTCATTCGTTTACACTCGCCGGTCTTAAAGGTTTTTCTTTATTTTTCACTTCGACGTACCATGTAAATATCTTATGTTAGACCTGTATAGTTATAATTATATATATATATATATAAATGAGTATAAGTTTACTTCGAGGTAGTTTATTTATTTATTAAGTCACGGGACCTGCGGCGAGCGCAAGCGCGTGCGGCTGACTTGATGATTAGGCTGACCTGCGTCTCGTTAAATGAAAAGAGTACCGCAATCACGAAAGAAATTGAAATTAAATGCGTGATTGGCATGTATCAATGTCCTTGTCCCTTGAGTTGGGCGATGCGAGTGATTAAATAAATTAAGTAATACATCGGTGGGAGGCAGAATCAGCCCATTGCAACTTAAATGCTCATTTCCTGCATTGGGTCGATGTCGCGTCACACAACGTAAGTACGTACATACGTACGGTTAGCTCTCCTCCTGTGCTCTGCTTTAAAGCTCGGCAGCTGACTGATAGTCTAGTGAAACATAGAGCGGGGTGTGCTGCTACTGCTGCTGCTGCTGCCTAGGCTCATTCGATCCACCGCGCGTTTGACGGATCTCTCCGATCAGTAAAAAAAGTGTCGTCAACGCTTGCCAGCAGGAATACGAGCATGGAGGATCAGGAGCGAGTGGGTGCAATTGAATATTTATCTCTGATACGTTTGTATAAGAATCTTTTGAATCGCGTTTATTGTTATGGTTGCAGTTGTATTGTTTAATTTTATTTTTCAAAACTTTCAATAGAGGCGGTGAAATTAATTTGTGCAATTTTAAGCGATAAAAGTGAATTTTCTATTCGAACATTGCCGTTTTTACTTCGTGACGAATATATTTTCATATACTTTTTAACGATTTTTAAGCGAATATGTATAGAAAGACAATCAATCAATTTTTTCAAGCGCACGAGCATACTAACGCGATTCCAAATAAATGGTTACATTAAAAATTACGCTGATTTATTAATTAATAATTTAGCGCCACGTGACCTACAAATCAATACCCAACAGTTTATTCTATCTTTTTACAAACTTAAATTACAACTGCTCTATGTGAAATCGTTTGGAAATCAATATTGCAGAGCCGATTAATTTAAAAACAGTAGGGCAACCGCACTAATTCAAGAAAATTGTGCGATAGCGAATGATTTGAACTCGATTATTAAAAAAAAAATCACAATAAATATTTCAGTGCGCGTATCTGTACTTTTGGTTTTAAATTTAAATTTATGGGTGTACGAATACACTTTCGTTTGAAAAGATTATAATAATGCTCATCCGTTTCTTCTTCCGGTCGGGTTTTCAAGCGGGCAAAGGTATGTGACCCCTTATAAGGTCAAATTAATATATAAAGCATAGCGTTGTGCCCAAGTTACGAAGCATAATTAATTCTGGTATTTTCGAGTTATTTTTAAAAGTATCCTCAGAGTCAAGGAGGCAATTACTACAGGTCTAAATTTGAAATTCAAGTCAGAACAGAAACGGTTTGCTATACCGCCCGTTATTTTCAAAATCGCGCTTTCTCCTTTCCTTTGGCAAAGTAAAAAGGAAGACCATTGATAATTGCGAGCAGAGCGTACGGCTGGGCCTGGACACGATCCGCAAGCTGATCGCGGCGGAAGAGCCGGACGTAGAGATCCTGAGCATGGACGAGGCACTGGGCTCGGGTCGTGGCGACAACTACACCTCGATGCTCTACCGACTGAGCGTAAAGGGGCGCAAACGCGGACCAGCTGGTGAGGAGCAGCCCTGGGAACGGTCCATCATCTACAAGGTGTTACCCGAATCGCAAGAACGCCGCGACGCGTTCAAGAGCGAGCTGCTTTTCAGGAATGAAGTGGTCTTTTACACCAAGGTCTGGCCGGCTCTCATGGAGCTGCAGACCGAGGGTAAAGTCGTGTTCAACGGGCTGGCCAAGATATACATCGCCAGAGATGACCTGATCGCGATGGAGGACCTCAGAGCCAAGGGATTCAAAATGGCTGATAGGAGGAAGGGCTTGCAAGTCGACAAGCTCAAGCACGTGCTCAAGGCGCTTGCCGGCTTTCACGCCCTCAGCCTTACGCTCAAGGATCTGAGGTATACAACTGACCGTCGCGGGCTTGGCAGGCGATGATAGGTTTTCGCTGATCTTTTAAACAAATTTGCACGTTATCTCTGTATTCAATTCAAGACCGGACGTATTCGCGAGGCTGTCGAACCCAGAGAACGCCAAGGCGGGCGAGGCTGTTCAGGAGACGCTGTTCCGAATGGAGAACGTCGAGTGGTACCGCCAGTACTATCGGACCGCAACGAGCAACGCCTTTAAGATGGTCTCGGAGGGTCTGCCCGAGTCGCTCGAGCCCCGTCGCGATGAGATCCTGGGCAAATTCCGGGACTTTCTCAAGGAGGACACCTTTTTTTCCACTATGTGCAAGCTCACCGCTGCCCAGGGTCCTCTGACCGTAGTTTGCCACGGAGACTGTTGGACTAACAACTTTTTGTTCAAGGAGAAGAACGATCCTGACTCCGAGGTGAACATTTTCATTTCACTCCTATACACTTTCTTGTAAACTCGAATGACATTATTCGATCGACGCGCAGGCCGTTTGTTTGGTTGACTTTCAACTGGTCCGCGTTGGCTCGCTGGCCCTCGACCTGGCGTACATTTTCTACTGCTGCACGAGTGGAGAACTAAGAAAAGTCTACATGACTCAATTACTTCAGCACTACCATCGTCACCTCATGTCCGCGCTGTACACTCTGAACCCAGCAGCCGAATCGACGAAGGATCCAGCTACTATGTGGAATTTGTGAGTGTCCGAGTGATCGGCGGAAAAGTTTTGTTAAATAGATATATAAAAAAAAAAAGGAAATATTAGAATAATGCCCTGGAATAATTCAATGATTCCAGATTGACCGAGGAGATGCACCGATGCAGTCTATTTGGACTCGGTTCAGCACTGGACATGCTGCCGATAAGCACGTGCACGAGTGACCAGGCCCCCGACGTCTACGAGGGCAAGGAAGCCAGCGAGAGGATGTTGGCGCCGCCACCGGCTGGGGCTGAGTGCACCCGTCTTATGACAGACCTTGTCGTCGAACTTGTTAACAATAGAGCGATTTAGTCAGAGGGCATCGATACATCGATGGCGATGTTGTGTATCATAGTAATAGTTATTCGCTCTCTGTCACTTCGGCGGGCATTTTCACTTAGCGTTTGTATCAGTCGCAAGTGACACTTTTAAGTGTCAAATTTAGAAGTTAGATTGTTGCCGAACGCCGAGCAGAAATGCCCTTATTTAACCCCTTAACTTCCACATCATTGCATCGCGCGTAGACAAATACGTTTACACTACTACTTTGTATATTTATATATTTTATAAATATCGACGACTGTTGACGAGCCGAGCGATTTGGTTCGTGTGGAAGGTGCATTTTTAGACTGAAAGCACAATGTTTGCACTAAAATTCGTTATCTCTAGACTTATGATGATAGATTTGTTGAAATATATATGAAGCATGTCCCATGACGCATAGAAGTATTCACTCGAGTAAATTAAAAGAAGCAGTATGCCTGCTACTCATTAAAGGCAACGATGGAAGAAAATCATACTAAATAGATCTTGTGAATAATGAAATATTTTGAGATCTACAACAAATCAAAATCCAAGCACAATTAATTACAAAATACTAATTTAATCTACAATCTACCGCACATATTAGTATCAATGCACAAAGTATATATATATATATATATATAAGATAGATTAGTTTATACTGTACAGATATTATCTATAACTGAAAACAATATTTTTTTGTAACAAAAAAATTATTTTGATATTCTGTCACATTGTCTGTATCAAGAGTTAAGGGGTTAATACAATGTCTTCTGGTAAGGGGTCTAAGCGCGTCGTTAAATGACTTGTCACATTTGTATACTTTTGTCAATAGTATATTATATAGGATCGTTAGGTCGATTACAGTTAATTACTTATACTGCAAAATACAAAACCCACGAACATAAAAAGATTTTTTTGTCAAAGTCCTAAATAATAAAATATTACTCGCCAGTTTTCGCAGCCGCCGTTCAGCAGGAATCAAATTCAATAATTCGACCTGACGATTAATAACGGCTCATGGTCCTTAAATAACATTCAATTCACATTTTTGTTCCTTACACAATAACTTGACCCTTTTTTTTAATAATTACTCTGAGAATAATACGTCGTATCAAAGGTGAGTGAAGAAACCGAGTCTTTCTCAAGTTGTACACTGATAAAACGAATTTTTTTTCACTTCAGGCTTTCATTTCAATCATGCTCCAGTTCCATTCACTTCCTACAAGAATTAGTTCAATTCTCTCAATATCGCACTTCATTTAAATATTCACTTCCAATGGGTCGATGATCCGCGTGAAAGTAAAGTTTAAAATTTAATTGCACGCTCTGGCTCTGAATTAAACAAGACAGTGGCAAGTGTCTCGAATCTTATATGTTGGCGAAAAAAGCACATGAGAGACCTTGTTTAAGGAAAAAAAACATCATCTTTAAATTAAAATAATTCATATTTAGTAGTACAAATTTGAGAATTCCGATAAGCCCAACATCTGTCAAATATCTACAATAAACGGAATGACAAAAAACGCTGTCATTTTTGGCCCGTGGCTCAGCTCTTGAAATTGATGATTATCTCTTATCATTCCTTTTTTTCTTATTAAAAAAAAACTCTGCATTTAGATACAATCTACCCGCGTTTGGCGCCCCAATACAATGAAAGAAATGAGCTTTTTTCTGGTATACCTGTTAACTGCTATAATCTTCAAATAGAAGCAGTGAGCAGTAGGTTACCTCTGTACAACTCTCTCTCTTTCACGACAAAATATACCGCGCAATGACTCAAGCGTCTATGATGAAGCCTTATACCGCTTGCTGTGGAGGCGTATGTGGTTGCGCTTGTGGACTTGGTGGCTGTCCTTGCTGTTGCTGCGGCACTGGCGGAGGCGGCTGCTGCTGTTGTACCGCGCCGCTAGGTGCTTGAATCGGCGGTTGACCGGGTGGATTAGTTCCTGGTTGCCATGGCGGTTGATGCTGGTTCTGTGCTTGCTGCTGTGCTTGCTGCTGCTGTGCTTGCTGTTGAGCTTGCTGTTGTTGTTCTTGAGCCAACCGCTGATGCGCCTGCTGCCGCGCCCTGAATTCAGCTGCTTTGAGCTGTTCTAAATGGAACTGTTGTCGCTCATTAATGAGTTGCTGCCTCTGATATTCGAGACCTTCGCGTTCTCGTTCCATTGTTGTCTCTAACTCTTCGAAGTGACGTAACTTGATTTCAAGTTTTTTCATTTGAGTTTCGACGAGTAGTGCTACGAGAGATTTTATTTTCCTTTCTTCGACAGCAGCCAGATGCTTAGCCTTGACAGCCGCAGCAGCCAGAGCAGCAGCTGCCGCTGATTGTAGTTGAGCATCTCTAACGACCTGTAAATAAAATTACAAAATTTCAGTTAATACAAGTTCTTAAGTACATGTAACTGTAAAAAAAGATTTAAAAAATGGCCCACCTTATCTTTCTTTTCTTTAGCTTCTCCTTCTTCCCCATCAACCTTCGTCTTGGACTCGCCTTCCTCGCCCTCTTTTGTATCTACCTCCATTTTCTCAGGCTCCTGCGACGATTGCTGCTCAGTTGAACTTTCAGCAGCTTCCGTTCCTTCAACCTCCTTCTTTGGTGTAGCGAGTGGCGCACTAGCACTGCTGGCCGACTCGCTACTTTCCGTTGTTGTTGTCGTCGTTGTTGTCGCCGTCGTTGTTGATGTGGCTGTAGCTTCAGCCGGACTACTTTCACTGCTGCCTTCCTTAGATTTTTCGGTCGGCTCATCCTTTTTACCTTCGGGTGGCGTTGAAGCTGATGTCGGCGACGTTGCTGTAGCCGATGCAGCTTGGCTGGAAGCATTTTGAGCGTTGGCTGTTTCTTCTGGAGGTTCTGGGGGTCCGGTACCCGCAATTCCAGATTGAGCCAATCCTGCGGCTGGATCAAATTTACCTTAAAAGAAAATGGCTTATTACTAATCGTATCTCGATACTTTAATAATTAGTCTTGCAGTATTTTGTAGTTACAAAAAATCAAAAGCAAATAAAACAAAAATGGTATAAACTGTCTTATCATAATGAATGCTTACCATCTGAATTCGCGCTAGCCTGTACATTTCGTAAATGTTGATCTAATATTGCTGCGGGTACTTGATCTTTGATTGCAGCAAATTCTTCCATTGCAGCCTTAGCTGCACTTGCGGCTACCCTTGGATCGACCACTGACGCAAGGAACGCGACGGTGCTCATAACAGGATTGCCAGCCTTGGAGAAAGGAATGGGCTGGTAGGCTAACGGACCCAAGCCTTCGGGCTCCTCGAGATATGGGTCTTCAATAGGCAGTCTTAAGAAATGCAATATGCATTCATCCTGAGTCCTTGAGCCTACGTGTTCACAGACCTATGTCAAGTAAGCAACGGTTAATTTTTATGTCAATTAGGAAACGTATATCGATCATAGGAAAAAAAAATTTTGTGTATAATTGAAATTACCTTGTTCCAATCATCCTTATGCAGTTCAAGAGCCTCAAGCAGCAGAAGCGTCTCTTGCTCCGTCCAGTCACGCGTTGCTCCAGCAGCCTGCTTGTTCTTGAGCACTGCAGGCTTCTTCGAATACTGATCGATCTTTAATCCAAAGTTGGCCATCGCTCCCGCTCCTGGAATCTTCTCATCGTTGAGAATAGGCTTCTTTTCAAGGTCCAAGAGAGTTTTAGCCGCGGGAGGTTGCGGTGTCTTGGGCGGATTGGGATTAACTGGTGCCAAGCCCGAGGGCGTGTCCGACAGCACGTGGAAGTGAGAGGTTGGTGGAGGACCCATTGGGGTTGGTCGCGACTCGGCATCGACCTGATAGTTTATTAGACCCCATTGCTCAAGAAAAGCATGAACTCGCATTATCGCGCAGACATCACCGGCTAAATTGCGCCTACACGCAGTTGAAGTAATATATTCCGTAGGATTCAGACGGTATGTGTCTATCATAAAATTCCTATAGGCCAAATAAATTTCCGGCGTCTTGGATTTGTTTTTTCCGTTAAAGAATTCAGAGAGAGCTCGCTTTTCGATCGTGTGAATCGAATTGTAATCGAACCAGGCAGAATAACTGGGCACCACTATGTGATGAGTTTGTTCCGTGACATTGTCTTCTGGTTCATCACTTTTACTACCGTCATTTCGTTCTTTACTCGTATCTCTTTCTTCTCTGTCCTGAGACGTTTGTGAGTTGCTCTTGTCACCTGGATCAGTATATGAGTTAGTTGACAAACATAATCCAATTTTATATATAATACTTAACTTTTTATGATATAAAATAAAAGTACCTTCTGCCGGTTCATCGAGATCAGCCATGTTTCCAGATTTAAGAGGTTGTAGCTCATTATCTTGTTTTTTACTGCCAGAAATTATACCTCCTGTGGAGCTGCTGTTTTGCCCCGAGTTTTGTGAGTTGGCATTAGCGGCCACGACTTCTACTATCCTTGGTTCTGCAGGTGGATCCTCCATTCCCTGAGTCAAATCCTCCTCTTCATCTGCGCCACCGCGAGATTTCTTTGGACCCGTTGAAGATACGTTCGACAAACCTTGCACACCTGCTGGAGCTCGCCCGCTATTGAAAGTAAAGCGATTCTTATTAATCATCATTTCAAGTTTTTTTGTTATTCACCAATAGTATCAACTTACCTCTTCCTTTTGCCAAGCTTTGGTGGAGGAGAAGGCGATCTTTTTCGTTTCTGCTTTTTAGCAGACGGCGGTGCTGGACTAGCCATCAGATCTTCAACTGATATTCGGTATTTATGCACTTTCTTTTGTCCACTATCATCTACTTCATAATCTTCTTCATTCATCCATTCATTGTACTGCTCTAAATCTAGAGCCCAGGTAGCTGATACTTTGTAAGTAGACCTTAAATAGTTTAATTGATTAATTAGCCAAAGTTATGAGTATAAAATCATCCTGCAGTTTAAATAAAGAACTCACTTTGTGGTAATGTTTCCTAGAGCTGATTCAGGATAATCCCATGGAAGATCAACATTCACCCAAGAGTCATAACTATCTGGAAAATAATACCAATGCAGCAAGACAAAGCGCTCCCTACGAAAGCATGGCCTTGCATACTCTTCTTCTAGAGGATCTGCAGGTGGATAAATTATATGAGTAGCATCATCTTCACTCTCTGCTATTGTTCCTTGATGCCGACGTACTACTTCTTTAACTTTTGCTGCTGTAGGCTTATCAACATCTGACCTCACAAATACACATGGTACAGTCAGACACCTAGACTGAATTAGTGCTCGCTCTATCGCAACAAGCATTTCTATCATTCTGTCCGTTCGAGGTCCAGACTAAAAAATAACAAAGCCATTAATAAGCGCCATTAATGTTGGCAGATTTGGTCAAAAGTTGCAAGATTCGACGGTACCTTTCCTACTGGAAAATCGAATCGCCTCCATCCTTGCTCCTGTTTAAACCTAAAAGCTGTTAATAAAATCTGACATAAGCCACCTCCTGGTTTAAAATCTAGAAAGCATTTCATCTGCAAAAGTAATAATTGATTACATATCGGTTACACGCAAGTATTGAGAGAAGCGAGCAAAAGAATTGTAAAAGAACATACAGGAATCCTTGTCATCTGAGGCCTAGTAACATTTTTGCCAAGACTATCCTCTTGAAACTGAAGAATCTGTACAACCAGAGTGGACAAGCTCTTGTTGGTCGGTGGATCAGTTTGGATATACTGAGAAAACAAGCAAACAGCTAAATTAAGGCAACGAATAAAAAGAAAGTAAAGCATACGCGGTTGATTGTAATTCACGTAACGCCTCCTTAATAAAAAAACATTTGCCGACGATTACTTGGTTCAGCCCAGCGTACGGTGTCTCGAGAAGCAGCACGTCGATAAACAAAGCGTGGGAGCAGCGTACGTCCGTCAGTCAACGTCGGCAGTAGCCTATACGACTACGCGTAAACAAATGGGCCCGAAAAAGGGTAAAAAAAGTGTCGCTGCTCGAGCGTTCGAGCGATCCGTGCACATCGTCAGTTGCTCACGGACACACAGACGTCGTTCGGCATACTATAGGCGGCGCGATATAGGTTATGCTCGGCGCATCGGCGAGAAAGCCGCCCCGCAATAACGCTTCTCCGGAGCCGAGAGCAGCCTCTTGGGCAAGCGATGCCCCGGAAGACTGGTTCGGCTGAAACGCCGAAATCGGAGCACGCGAGCCAGGAGACAGAAGCCGCGGAGAATCGGCGCAAGTCGGTGTAGTTAATAGGGCGACGCCGGGTCGCGGAGCCGTAGGCAGCAGCAGCAGTCGGGGCTGTGCGCGCGCGAACGCGAAGGGGAAAAAGCGGGCGACTTACCTTCTTGGCGTTTTTCAGCATCCACTGTTTGACCGAGTCGAGCTGGTTCAGGACCTCCGACGAGTCGAAGAACTTGAGATTCGGTCCGCCGTCCTTCTTCGGGCCGAGCGTCAGCATCTTGGCCGTGAAAGGGCGCACACACGCTGGCTCACAGCACAAGCCGAAACCTCGTCTTCTCGCGTCGAACCCGCACAGCGACGAGACCAAGTTCTCTCTCTCTCCTCGCTCTCGCTCTCTGTCCTTCTCGCACACGCGCAAAGAGACGAACCGCGAACGTACGCGCCGCCGCCGACTGCAGGGCTATATGTTATATTATACGCTATACGTATACGCTTCGCACTGTGCAGCTCGCTCTTCTATACTACACTCTATACACTCTACAGTCTATACAGTCGCGCTGGCCTATGCGAGCGAGCGAGAGAGGAAATAACGCCGCCGCGCACACAGCACTCGTCCCCCGCTTTGTGCTCTATATACATATATACATTAGCCGCTCAGCCAAACATCGCCGCCGCTATACTGCCGCGGCAGAAGCACTCGCCTGAACGCTGCCGCGCTGGGACCGGAGGCGGCACTAATGCCGAACGCTCCGCGACCATTTAGCTTCACGTTTCCGTTCCTCGGATTGGCCTCTTCTCGCACGCTTTTTCGCCTCGAATTCCTTCACTTTCGCCTGCGGACGATCCAAGATCTACCCAATTTTTCGATCGTTTTCCCCAAGATACCGTCGTCCTAATGTTCGCTAGCTCCGTTCGCGGAATTGAATTTGACTTGACCACGTCGAATATTGACGATCAAATGGCATCGCCGCTTTTTCGAGAACCCGGAGGGCTAACTTCAGGCTGAGCGTCGGGCTCAAAACGGAGCAATGACGCGTGCTCACGATTTTCTCGTCGCCGCACCTTTGTCACGAGTTTGGTGACGGTAATTGACGCTACTGCTACGTTCTTTAGCATACGTCATTACGTTCATCTTGCGGGGAAATAGCATCGATCGGTACAAAAAAATTATGAAAATATGTCTGCGATAAACTGAACCCTCGACTATAATTGCCAAGAGCGAGTCCCTCCCCCTCTCCATAACCGCCGATCACATTTTTCGAAATAAAAAGAAAGCAACGGGCGAAACTTTCTTTCAGGACCGGAGAAAAACAAGCCTCGCCAACTCCTCGGAATTTCAATGAGCTGCTCGAGCAACAGCTCGGATGACGAAAGCCGAGTGCGTCACTGGGCAACGCAAAATCGGGAGACCGAAAATTCGCGCCGTTATGATGCAGCACAAAGTAATAGTGTATATAGCCTCGCGCCCGCCGCGCACGCCAGGTTGCGCAGAAAAGCAGTATGGCCGACGGAAGTAGACGTCAGCAACCCAAAGAGAGAGAGAGAGTGAGAGAGAGGTACGAGCAGAGTATCGGAGTGAGAGAGAGAGAGAGAGAGCGCTGCCCGCAGTGCCAACTGCCAACCGCTGAAGGCGCGCGTGAGCAGCTGCAGTGTGAGTGGGGGAGATCGCAGCGACGAGCGAGAGCCAGTGAGCTCCGGAGGAAAATAAATTCCGTTCTGTCGCGCTGCTCTCCTCCTGGACCGACCGATCGCTGCCCCGGACTCGGGTACGTTGTGCTAATCCTAACCCCATCGTATCTCCATCTCTCCGCGGTTTCGCGAGTTGCTGCTGTACAGTGCTTCGGACGCGCGCGCGCGCGTTCGCGTTCACGGGCGTAACCTTCCTGCTGCTTATAAGTAGTGCTGCATCAGTCCTGCCGCGGCCGCGAAACAGACGGGACGACGTGAGTGTTGTATTTTTGGAGCGCAGCAGCCGTTCCGTGTCTGTCTCTCTCTCTCTCTCTCTCTCTCTCCCTTGCTCCTCTCCGCTTACCACTGGCCTGTGTGCCTATACGTCTGTGCAGTGTACGAAACTCGCTGCACCTGCCACTTTGCTCGGACAAAAAAAAAAAAAGAAGAAGGAAGGAGGGCCACCAATCTGCAGGACTTTTCCTCCGATTAAGGTTAAACGTCTGCTCTAGATTGCTGGCGTTAGCAACGTCGTGCATTTCGCTCATGTAAACAAAGTCTGGCACACACGTATAGCTGTGCGCTCAGTGAAAATTCAGTTTTCCCTCGCTCTATTCGAAGGCGATTAAAGTGCTAATGTACAGGCGGCAGAGAGGGGCAAGGAAAGAGACAGAGACAGACATAATCAGAAGAAGTAGGGGCCATTTCTCCGTGTTGTAACATAATTTCACGACGCGTAAGCATATGCGAGCAAGCGGGCAAATCTCGGAGACTTATTCTTCGCGAAAAACCGACGCAGGTGGTGTAAGTTCTGTGCTCGCGAGTGTCCATCGCGCGACGGTCGACCTACTGCGCTTTGACGTGTGTACGTCTCTCAAGGCCTCCCTATGCCAGATATCGCACCGCGAGCTCATCGCGTTATCGCCCCGATCGTTCACTACCAATCGTTCTGTTCGCGTAAACACGTCGCAGTCACTCGTAATTTGTAATTAAAAATAAGCGACGAGCAAACAGCATAAAGAAGTAGCGTTTAAAGTGCCAGCATTGCGGGGTGCGCGTGTGCGTGCGTGTCCGTGCATACTGTACACGTATCTACTTAACTCAGGCCGAATCTACAGTTGCTCGCACGGATTCCGCGCGTACTTGCCACTGAATTTCCTCGAACTAAACATCCTCAAAATAAGCAAAGCCAATATTTGGGTTCCTCCTCTCGGTGCGCGTGACAGTCGTTGAAACGGAGTACGTAACGCACGTGGTGCGCTGCCTCGAGAGTCGAATCATACGCTGCTCTCTGCATCAACTCGCCAGTGCTCCGCAGCGTCAGATCCGATATAATAAAACGTATATAGGCCCGAGAGATTGCCTTCGCGTTCTCTCTCGCTCATATATATATATAAGTATATCTGTGCGTCCGTCTCGCTCACTCGCACGCGAATAACAAAGCAGTAGAGGGACCACTCGACGACGACGTGTCTTTTGTTGCAGAGTCATCATCGGGAGAGACAGTGCCAGACAGTTGATTCTCCGTAGCAGCGGAGACACGAACACTCGAGCAGACGGCCAAACAGCAGAACCTGGAACATGTTTATTTGGGACTGGTTCACCGGGGTTCTGGGCTACCTTGGTAAGTGTGTCTTTGGCCTGCCGGATTTCTCGATATTTTTTTAGCGCGCGATCGATTATCATCGCGTGTACGCAGCGTGTGCGAGATCACGATCGGTCGCAGCAGTAAGTAGCTGCTACGCGTAATTTTTCTGCTAATACTTACGTGCGGAAGTGCGCCGAGAAGATCGTGTGCCCACTGTGAATGGACGTATTTAGTACTCAGAAGTATTTTTCTTATTTTTTCATTGAGCTTTCGAATTGGTCGTTGGGTTTCATAATATTTTTAAACGAATTTTCGATAATCGCTGTCAATTGTTTATCAGAGTTACATTATGAATTTTCAACAAGTTATTGGCAACACGTTTTTTGGCAGTTCATCAACAGTGTAAAGAAGTAGCTTGCAGAGATAAAATGTTTAACTTACAGCTGTGACAATAATGTAGAACATTAGCTTTCGAAATTCACTTTGTGTGGATAGAGAGACAATTTTTATCATGGCCATCATAGAGAGCTCTGCCCATCAATCAAAAATCTGATACTGTACCTTCTAAAAATGCTTTCAATAATTCGGAGAACATTTTTTTGATTAAAATAGAATAGTCTTGTCATTGAGATATTTAAGTTCTATAGGCTTCCAACTGCCCGTTTGTCGTGGAAGATTTGCTATTCTTGGCTTATCCAATTCTGGTCGCCATTCAGTAATAAATGCAGCCATTGCTGAGAATCTGCTAGAACCTATGGAGGTTTCTATGCAGCGTAAGTAAATTTCTGGACATATGCATGATGCTTGTGTTCATTGCTTTTCAGGATTATGGAAGAAGAGTGGAAAGCTGCTGTTCCTTGGGCTGGACAATGCTGGAAAGACTACGTTACTTCACATGCTTAAAGATGACCGGCTTGCACAACATGTACCCACGTTGCATCCAAGTAACTAACTTTTTCACTAACAATATTTTTTATTTTTAATGACTTCAGTGTTTGACAATAAAATGACAGTAAAATGCTAACTATTAGATTTGGCTAGGAAATTTGTTCATACAGTATTTTAAGTTAAAAGAGTTATTGTTTGTTATCATATTTATTGATGAAACATTATAATATAAAATCCAAGTTTTTTTCCATTTTTAAATTAGCTGGTTATCAATGTGACTTTTTATTCTGTAGTTAAAGTTCTAATATTTACTTTTTCTTTGTTATAGCATCAGAGGAATTATCTATTGGCAACATGAGGTTTACCACCTTTGATCTTGGTGGTCATACTCAAGGTCAGTACTGAATCATAAAATTTTTCTTTGAAGAATTTTTTAACAAAGAAAATTAATCACCCGTTTTTTTATATATCACGCCGATAGCCCGAAGAGTCTGGAAGGACTACTTCCCAGCAGTAGATGCAATCGTCTTTTTGGTGGACGCTAGTGACAGGACGCGGTTACCCGAATCTAGAGCAGAATTGGATGCACTTTTGACCGATGAACAATTGAGTGCATGTCCGGTGCTTGTTCTCGGCAACAAAATTGATAAGCCTGGTGCAGCATCTGAAGATGAACTTAGGAACTTTTTCAATCTTTTTGGACAAACGACTGGAAAGGTATAAAACTGCTCTTACTATTCTTAAAGCTGAGTTTTCCTTAATTTGCGTGTACCGAAAACATTTGATACATGCATTTTATTTTCAAATTTTAGGGAAAGGTTCCACGCAGTGATATTCCAGGCCGCCCATTGGAACTATTCATGTGCTCGGTACTGAAGAGGCAAGGATATGGCGAGGGTTTTCGCTGGCTTGCGCAGTACATTGACTGAACGCACGTAATTAAAATCGGAACACTTCAACTCCCCAGTAATTCATGGTTTCTAAACTCTGGCTCATTCTGCATATTGGCATTAGTACAACAGGATGAATTTAATTTTTACGAAAAAATTATAAATAAAAAATAGGTGAGGGTTTCAGTGAATTAAAAAAAAACACAAGGCAGGAACATTGTGTATGATGATAATAATAATGATGATTAGCTGTAGTTATAATATCGATTCCTGTGGTATTAAGGCCGCTTCAAATCGACATACTTCTCAACAATGAATATGAATTCTATAGAATTCTTTCAAATTTTTATTCTCTAAAGTCTACTTTAGTAAATACAGTGACATACTGTGGAGTGGTTGAAACATTTTGATAACGAAATCGCTAATAAAGTAATTATTTAAGAAGTCCAGACATCTTTACAGCTTATTTCTTTACATATGTTATAAAGTCGGTTGTATGCGTTTCAAAATATTGTAAATTCTTTACTATCTGATGTAAACATACAACATACAACAAACATTTTTATTACTTTACATATACATATGAATGGTTCAAGTTATTTTGGCTTAAAATCCCATTGGCTAAAAAATGTGTTTGTCACAACAGAATTAGGTGATATTAATCGTTGTTCACTTTCTTGAAGTATATCAATATTCATTGAATTCATAGCAAATAATTAAATTACTTAGGGGTATTTCCAAAATTATTGGGATTTTGGTTATATAGTGAAAAAAAAACAAACAATTAAATAGTTAGAATATTTAAATTATATTAAATTGATTTTATTTTTATTTTTATTGATTCATTTCAGACAAAATATTCCAAAGATAGGTAAACTATCATTTGTAACATCTAAATATGCCGTACAAATTTCTTCTCTGTAAGAGAGAAATTTTATTTTTTAGCAAATTTTTTTTGTTATTTTGAACAAGCGAATATGCGAATGAGTACACAAACTAGCAAATTTATTGTAAAAAAAAAAAAATAACTGATGCTTCATGTTGATTGTGTGATTGGTTTATTCAGCAATGACTGACATGTTCTTTGTGCATCTGCAATAGTTGTAAGGTACTTAACGTGCATTATTTTCTTCGTTCATTTTACATGAATAAAAACGATGTTTTTATACTAGAAGCATTTGATTTACATATATATTACAATTTAATAACTTTTAAAATATTATATACTTCATTAATTAAAACTGCGGTTTTTGATTAATGAATAAGTATGGAATGGCTATGTACAAATTTTATGCGAAGTGTACAAAAAATACAAAATTTATTTCGTTTTAACAACGTTTAACATTTACAGCTTGGAAAGAATCAACTCATTTTGAGATGGTAAAGGAGCAAATCTTTGTTCTACAAATTCATTTGTAACTTCCTTTAGTGACTTGGGATTCCATTTCGGGTTTTGATCTTTGTCAATCAACAAAGCCCTCACACCTGTAACAGAACGATAACGAGAAAATCATTCATTTTAATTGCCAACTTGGAGTTGGATTTAGTTATTCAAAGAAAGTTACCCTCGGCAAAGTCGCTGTCTTTATTCAGACAAGCGCAAGCCAGTCTGTATTCTGTGACTAAACTCTCTGCTAGTGTCTTATTGCTGCCTTCTTCAATGGCTTTCTTCGTAACTTTAAGCGCCGTAGGTGAAACTTTGTTAAGCGTTTCAGCTATCTGTTGCGCCCATTCGGATTTGTTGGCCTCGAGTCTGTTATGAAAAAATGTAAACATTTACAGCTGGAAAAGTTGAAGCATAATCATTTGTTTGATAACTTGCCTGCTGATGATGTCTTCAACGGTTGGCGCGGAGAAGCATTCGTTCATCAATTCGATGTGAGGCGACAGACTAAATTTCTGCTCAACGTTCTCCGAACTGTATTGCTTCAGAATTTCATCCACGTTAGAATTGTTCTCAAGCAGTTCCTGAGTTACGGCCTCGAGCTTTTCAGAGGGAACGTAGTGGGTTGCGATCCCAGCGAGCAATACATCGACGCCTTGCAAAATTAGTAAATAGCGCGGCGAATACTTTACTCGAGAATTCTCGTGCGGTCGGTATAATAATGATATAAAAATCTCACCCTTTAATCGGTGCCCAGTCAATCCCAAGAATAATCCGAGCTTTCCCTTGAGCCTCGATAAAAAGTAAGTACCACCCACATCGGGAAACAGACCTATGGCTGTCTCAGGCATGGCAAACAAAGTTTTTTCAGTCGCTATCCTGTATTTGCCGTGGACGGATAAGCCAACGCCTCCGCCCATTGTTATACCGTGTATCAAGGCGACGTATGGCTTTTTGTAGGTACCAATGAGATGGTTCAAACTGAAATATTTCTCGTTAGTATTCCGTTATTAAAAATAGTTGCCTCTGATCACTCTTAGGTCGTCTTGACATACGTGTATTCATGTCTGAAAAAGTCCTTTCCAAGCTGGTCACCGCCTGGTTGACCGAGGGCCGTGACCAGCGATTTCACATCTCCTCCGGCGCAAAATGCCTTGTCTCCGGTAGCTTTTATCACGACCAATTTCTTGCTGGACTCCCATTCTTTGAGCACCGGATAGATCTTTTGCACCATCGACAGATTCAAGGCGTTTAATGCTTTCGGCCGATTGAGCACGATCACGCCGCTGCTGCCTACCTATTACACACAAGTCGGCAAATGTTATAATTTGATAAATCGACGCTTTCTGACGCGGGAGAAAGTTCAATTTACCTCTTGTAAGAGCACGTCGCTTTCTTCGCTGCTTGCTGTAGGTAAAACGGTTAACGCAATTAAAAAATGAGAAATCAATCAATGTCGTCTGTTGGCGGCACCTCGATGTAACAAAGGCAGGCAAAACTTTCTTTGTTTACGAGAATTCACAGATATGTAGCTATTATGAATGATGTAAACACATGTAATGTATATAGACGCATACCTGCCGTGCCACTGGCTGCAGAAAACATCCTAACAGAGATGCGAGCTC
Source organism: Trichomalopsis sarcophagae (assembly GCA_024372645.1). Taxonomy (NCBI): domain Eukaryota; kingdom Metazoa; phylum Arthropoda; class Insecta; order Hymenoptera; family Pteromalidae; genus Trichomalopsis; species Trichomalopsis sarcophagae. The sequence goes on from QLSS01000004.1 coordinate 4,466,422, forward strand.
CGAGCAATCTGCTCACGCAACTCAACCTCATCGTCGCATTTTTTATCTGGAAGTTAGAATATTCAATGTATTATAAAGTCAAGATGACTTTACAGTTTAGGCTTCGCCTATAAGTAGCGTGAATATACGAGCCTCGTTACACCGTATACTCACCATATTTCTGTTCACCGAGAAAGTACACTGTCAAATGGAAAGATTCTTCGGAGATTATGCTAATTGATTTTATGCTATTCACGTGATAGACTTCCCCGGTGTCAAGTCGAGATAGCTTAGGTGGACAGGTTAAGATCGCGACAGAGCCTATATAGGTACTGGCTATATTCGCTAATGCCTGCAGTGGTTTTTCTGCTCCGAAATGCCGCAGACAGGCGCGATTTGCCAGCTAGCGAATCGATGGTCTGGAATTGATGCAGGCTCGCGTAGGTCTTTATGATATAGGTAGGGATACGCATACAACAGTACAAGTGGACAAATCATCTCGTGTTCTTTTTTCGTCTGTTTGTGCCATGTGATAATTTACTTATCAATCTAACCCCACCACTCTTGAATCGGTTGCGAGTCGAACCATGTGCGATCATCATGCGATGCTTTCTTCGCTCTTGCGATATCTGCCGGCAATCATCGGAATCAGGGAAAGCTTGCGGATGACTCTGATCGAAGTCGAAAACTCGAAATCCGTTTTACCGGCTGTTTCCCGTAAATTTCCATTCCTGACTGAAATAAATCGAGCTTGCTTTTCTACTTTACAATAGCTTATTTTTCGTAAGAAAAAGGAGAATATTTTATATTCTAGTAAAATTGCGGAAAAAAATAAAAATAAAAATAAAAAAGTCTGCTCCAAAATGTGAAAAACACGTGCTCCAGTGAGAAGATGATATCGTATTTCCAGGCCAGACTAAAAAGATGCCCCAATCGACTTTTCACGAAAAAGTCGCAATGTGTCTCCACATCAGGACACAAAATACAAATACTTATACGGTTTGCGGACGTTGCGGTGTACATACAGCGCTTATATGCGACAGGGCGTGCAAAAAAAGAGGGCGGAATGTACAACGGAGTTATATAGGTAGCCGGCGTGCGCGCGCGCAACTTTCTGCGGACATGTGCGCAGCTGTGGCGCATAGGTTATGCCCAGATTTGGTTCCTGGAAATATCAAATGTGCGAATGCTATCTGCTCAGACGTGTGTATACGTGTATATACACGCGCGTATCTCCGCAATGCCGAGTGAAGATAACACACTCTGCCGAGCTTAGTTCCGATTGTATGTACAATAGATCTACTTCTCCCCCGCGCGTTCTCACTTGCCACGCATGCATAACACCTTTGGGTTATTATAAATTCTATATATATATATAAAAGTATAGAGCGCTTTTTGGCTGTGTGAGCGATGATTTGCGCGCGAGCACGAGATATGGGCAAACGATAGCGACAGGCTGCGTCAGGAACTGGCGGTAAATTTGAAGTCCTCTGGGTGGCTAAATTGATGGGTACTGCAGGGACGTCTTTAATCTTTCCTCTTGAATCGAAAAAGTAGCTGAGTAATAAAATGAATTAAAAAAAAACGGCCCGCGCAACCTTAGCGCTACCAACCGTGCCTATGACTCGGAGTACAGGCGAGTAAAAGAAAATCTAAAAATAAGGGGAGTTGTATTCCAAATGACTGTTTGAAAAAAACGTGGCAACAACGCTGCACCACGGGGGCAAGAAATAGACGATCGTCGCGTATACGTATACTTGGAACACGCAGAGGTTATGCGCGCGGCAGGACTGCCGAAGACAAGAGACAGCATATAGGCACGACTAAACACGGGCAACGCCAACGTGTGCTGCAGTGTGGAGTGTATATAAAAGTAGCGTACAGCGTGCAGCTACTCCCCTGCTCTGACCAACGCAGTTTCCGGCGAACTATATCGCTATCTCGCGAGTAGCAGCAGCAACTCCACGAGCAGCGTGTGGCGCATAGCCGAGTCCGCAGCGCTCCAGAGCGACGAGACAGAGGTGTATGTACCAAGAGACACGCGGTCGAGAGCAGAGAGTTTGTGTCGCGGAAACTCGTGGTGCCCCGACGATAGACTGGCACTCGTTTGCACGCGGAGCAACCCTCTCTGATCGCGAGGCATCGCGGAGCAGCGATTGCTGGGTGCGAGACTAGCGGGGTTCAGCCTCGTGCGTGCGCAGCTCGGTGCGTCGTGCCCCAGCGCCGGCTTGCCTGCAGCAGCGGAGCAGAGCGCTGGGCCAGTCATCCAGTTCCGTAACGGTACAGCGCTCGAGCGAATATCTCTCCCACTCTCCGGCTCTTCCGTCCGCGCTGCGTGTGTGCCGTGTATCCGGAGCGTGCGTGCACAGGCGCGCCGCAGTGCCGTAGTACAGCAGCAGCAGCAGCAGCACCGTCAGTCGAGGAGCAGCTCGTGCTCGTGTCCAGAGAGAGAGAGAGAGAGAGAGAGAGGAGAAACCACGGACGACTCCGAGTGCCGTCGACGACCTGCTGCCGCGGGTCTAGAGCAGCCCAGCGCACAGTAGTCGGAGTAGCCCCGAGAGAGCATCAGGAGAGGACGGAGACGAAGAGAGCGAGAGAGACAGAGAGAGAGAGAGAGAGAGAGCGCACACGCAAGAAGTCATGTCGAACAGCGTAGCGCCGGACTCGTGGGAGCAGCAGGCGGACAACAACGTCGTCGCCGATGGCCTGGACAAGTCCGTCGAGAGTAAGTTCTCCACGCTGAACGTCAACGCGGCGGAATTCGTGCCTTCGTTCTGCATCAGTGCGACGCCGGCTCAGGCGCCCGCGCCGCCGCCGCCGCCGCAGCCGCAGCCGCAGCCGCAAGTCCTAGACGAGCAGCCGCAGCAGCAGGCGGCGACGGCGAGCCCGATCACCGAGACGGCTCCGGCTGCGACGACGACGACGGCAGGCAACGACAGCTCGCAGCCCGAGTCGCCCTCGCAGCCGTCCTCGCCCCTTCTTGATGAAGCCGCCGCCGCCGCCGCCGCCGCTGTGACGGCTAACACCTCCATGCCACCTGAGACTCATCACGGTTAGTTTCTCTACCTAATCTCCAAATCTCACCGTTTTGCATCACAAGCTTGCCATTATAGCTAGTCTCCTCCGCCCCCTCGGTTCTCCGGTTAACTAGCCTCGCTTCTCGGCCAGCATCCCGGAAAAACCAATCTCTCTCGGTTTTCCTCTCTCAATCGGGGCCCCTGGCGCCTGTGCTCCATGTTACATCCGACGCCCCTACTCCGTCCGTGTCCGTCCGCGCATGATTTTTACCTACATGCCCGCCGTCGCCGTCGAGGAGCACGTTTCCATCGAAGCGCAGAGGGACTCCGGGACAACGTGCTCGCAAGGCTCTCCCCTCGTTCCCGCCACGCCGGAGCTCTAACATATTGTTTGTCGAGTCGGCTCGCGCTTGTTTTTTCCCTCTCCTCCAGGTACAGCCCACGTCAGCCGCCCGTGTGCTGACGACGACGATGATTCCCAAAATTCCGTTATCGCAGGGGGTTATGCTCGAGAACGTAGCCGCGCTGTTTACTTTCCGCCTGCCGAGCCCGAGGAAATTCGACGTTGCGCCTTGTCTCCATGTGGCGCAGGGGCTACAGCCGCTACAGGTGCCCCCCGCTCGTGCGTTATACTGCAGAGAGAGAGAGAGAGAGAGAGAAAGAGAGAAAGAGAGAAGGCTGCTGCTGGCGATTTTTGGAGACCTAATTTTTTTCGGAGCCACACATTGGCCGATTTCGCTCTCTCCCTCACTTAGCACTCGTTGCCTTATCAGTGTGAGCCAGTACCAGTCTGGGCTTTAATCTTTTTTCGTGCATGCCCACTCTATAGCTGCCTGACTGCCTGGCCACGCTCAGCTAGGATCTGTTTTTTTTCCAAGTTAACCGGAGAATACGAGTTTGTTCTTGTTAATGTTATCTAGTAGCTAGACAGGACTCAGTTCGATGTGGTAATAATGAGGCTGCCTACAGTTCGTACGTTGCAAATTTATTTATCTTTTTTATGTCCTCACTTCTCCATGAATGATTGTCTTACTAGTTTTATCATTCTAGTAGTTTTACAGTAGGAATAGTAACTTAAAGTTTACCATACTTTGGAGTTTACTTATTTTTGTATTTTACACATGCTCGTATCTTTTTTATCCTGATGCTTATTGTTTGATTTGTAAATTGCATAGATTAGTATTGTTTAATTTCAATCTCCTGATCCTGTACGTATAGATTGAAACTGAGTTTTGTGTGTTTAGCAGTTTTGGTAGCTTCACAGCTGTTGCTTTGTGAACTTTTTAAAGTTTTTAACCTCTTTTCGGAATACAGCTCAAATTTCTTACCGTTTGTATTTATGTATTTGAATACTTATTAAATAGATAAATGAAAGTCGGTGCAAAGTTTGATAAACAATTGTCTGTAGATACAAAGCAATTACTTACAATATATCTTGCTTTGCATTTATAGCGCAAGCTGAAAAGAGTTAGAAACCAACAGGCGTATTGAAATCACTTAACTTGCTCATATTTGTCAGATGCTAATTAATTTTATTTATTATGCACAGACACAGACACACCTACGGTACCCCCGGATCCGGTTGTATCAAGAGATGAAGACCCTCCTGCTGGTGGTGGAGCTCCACCTCCTACTTCAAATGCTGGATCTTTAAATGCTAGTCCTGAACATCAACCAGCAGATTCATGGGAAGAAGCAGCAGTAGATGGAGATCCTCTTTTGACACCTGAAAATGAAGAGGTAACTAGTTCTTACGTAACATTTTTTTAAATTATTGCTTGTATGGCTAAAATTTGTATACAAGTAAGTCACGATGTAATGTAAATCATGCAACATATTGTTTGAGTTTTTTCATGCAATTTTTAATGTCTTTCATATATATTTTAGGCTGAAGGAGAAATTGAAGAAGATGAAGAAATGGTTGTTAAGGTGCCAAAGAAGAAGGTCATTAAAGTTGCTGAAGACACAAAAAGTAAAAAAGAGCATGTAAATGTCGTTTTCATCGGTCATGTAGGTAAGTCCTAGATTTTTAATGCCATCTGCAATCAATTTGAATACTTATCAAAACTTAGCAACACTTTTAAATTATAATTGGATTTTCATTAAGCTAACTTGGTCACTAATTGTTTTATAGACGCTGGCAAGTCTACCATCGGAGGTCAAATCATGGCCCTCACAGGAATGGTCGACAAAAGAACACTCGAGAAGTATGAACGTGAGGCCAAGGAGCGAAGTAGAGAAACATGGTACTTAAGTTGGGCTTTAGATACCAATCAAGAAGAGCGCGAAAAGGGAAAGACCGTGGAAGTTGGACGAGCGTATTTCGAGACTGAGAGAAAGCACTTCACGATACTAGATGCACCTGGACATAAGAGTTTTGTGCCGAATATGATTGGTGGCGCAGCCCAAGCTGATCTTGCTGTACTTGTCATTTCTGCGAGAAAGGGAGAATTTGAGACTGGCTTCGATAGGGGCGGCCAGACGAGGGAGCACGCTATGCTCGCCAAAACTGCTGGTGTCAAGCACCTAGTCGTGCTAGTAAATAAAATGGATGATCCTACTGTAGAGTGGGACGAAGCGAGATACAACGAATGCAGGTAATTTATACCAGATATCAAAAATCTATTTGAAGTTATCTAAAGAATCTGTCCTTCGGGAAACTCCATGCATTGATATTGTACAACTTAACCTAAAAACGACATTCTTAATCCACGTTTTCAGAACGATATTAGAAAAAATATAATTTTTTAAGTAATACCAAATGTTTTAATCAATTAATAACTTAAATATTGTATTATTATTTTTCAGAGACAAAATTTTGCCATACCTGCGTAAACTAGGATTCAACCCAGCAAAAGATCTCACGTTTATGCCTGTCTCGGGACAACTTGGAATAGGTTTAAAAGATTCTATTCCTGAAGAATTGTGCTCCTGGTACAAGGGTCCACCTTTCATACCTTTCATAGATTCCTTACCTTCCCTCAATCGTAAGAGTAATGGTCCATTCATAATGCCTATAGTTGACAAATACAAAGATATGGGAACTGTTGTCATGGGCAAAGTAGAAGCTGGTGAAGCTAAAAAGGGACATTCACTTCTTGTGATGCCAAATAGGGTAAATATTTGAAATTTTTGTATCTATTGTTTGATAAAAGAAAAATATATATTTATTCATTCTTTCTCATTGAAGACTGCAGTAGTAGTGGACCAACTGTGGTCTGACGACGAAGAAGTCACATCCGTAGGCCCTGGTGAAAATGTCAAAATCAAGCTTAAAGGTATTGAGGAAGAAGATGTAAGCCCTGGATTTGTGCTTTGTGATAGTAATATCCCCATCAAGACCGGGAAAGTTTTCGATGCACAAGTCGTTATATTAGAACACAAGAGTATCATCTGTGCTGGTTACAGTGCTGTTATGCACATACATTGTGCTGCAGAAGAAGTCACAGTAAAGACGCTGATCTGTTTAGTGGATAAGAAGACAGGCGAGAAGAGCAAAACGCGGCCGAGGTTCGTCAAGCAAGATCAAGTTGCGATTATGAGAATCGAGTGCGCTGGAGTCATATGCCTTGAAAGATTCAAACTGTTTCCTCAGATGGGAAGATTTACCCTTAGGGACGAAAGTAAGTTCCCGCTAATAATTTTGAAAGTTAGATTGATCCTATAAACCACTATGAGTATGATTAGACTTAAAAATCATACAAATCTGTAACAGCATACTCAGAAAGGCTTTTTACTTATTAGTTCTAAAGTCATTTCTCATATAGCACATAAAATGTAGAATAAATAATTTATAGAACTATTTCTGTTTGTTTCAGATAAAACAATTGCCATTGGCAAGGTGCTGAAGGTGGTTGAGTAAAATTACTCATTGTTCAATGCCGCAAAGAAGGAGAACACTCACAGTGTGACGAAAATGTGAAAGCAACGATAGGAAGCCGAACACTTGGTATATTATAAAAAGAAAAAAGGATACATCATCACGTCGATTAAACGTGAAACACTGACATATGTACACATACACTGTCGCGTACGCACTTACACTCGACACCAATTTATACCTTACTGATGAGATTTTTGGATCAGAGTAAGAAAAGAGGTATATGCGAATTATATATATTATATATACGAAGAAAATATATAAAAAGCCGAAATCCAAGCCACTTTTAATCGCATAAAATGAAAAAAAAAAACGACGATTAAAGGCTGCATGGTTTTCCCGAAAAACAAGAACATTTTGAGCGTTGAGTGATATTTCTTGTAAAGGGATATTAAAACCTAATGATAAATTAGTAACAAAGTTTTTTCAATAACGTGAAGACGATATTTTTGTTTTTCAGAGTTTTGCAAACTAAACGAGAAAAGATAATATCGAAAAGCATATAACTCTAAGGGATTATTATTAATATTAACATTATTATATTGATTATAATTATCTTGAATTTGGTGGGTAAGAAAACGAGGTAACTCGGATAAACTAGCTAATATTACACGCAATTTATAATTACTGAATGATTTTTATTATATTATTATCATTATTATTATGAATTATTATTGTACTGTTTCTTATTTTATTGTCATTAAAAACAAATACGAGAAAAAGTCTATGTTTATTTTGTTTTCAATTTGTATTATAAACAGTTTTTGGCCTTTTTATTCATGTTAACAAAAATCGTATTTACAATCATTGTAAAAAGACTTAAATGCTCATTTATATTGAAAAGCGCATGTAAAGCAGTGAAAAGAAAACGGTACTAAGTTTCCATTCAGATTGCAAAAGGATAGTCTTTAAGTCTCAGCGAGAGTTTTTGTTTTAGTGGAAGTTCGAACAGGCTTGTTATATATATCATGCGTATGTTGCCAGTGTAAAACGTTTTAATATTGCTATTTGTTATTACGCGTGCGGCTGGGAGTTTTGTTTGTCTAAGAAAAGTGCATTTCCAATAACATATTGATCAAACGTTTATGCAAGGGTTTTTGTCCAAACGTTCACTTACAAATAATTTTCTTTTTATTTTGACATCGTTGAATAACATTACGACTTTTTCTAAGACAAATTTGTATACAACATTTAACTTCTAACATTTATGTAGATGAACCTATCTTTAATCTGTTACAGCTGCTTTAATTCAACATTGGCATTATAAAAATGTATAATTGTTGTAAATTAGTATTGATTCAAATAAAAAGAAAATATTTTTGCATATTCATTCGGATTAAAACCTTTGCGTTTATCACCGTCATAACAATGCTAATTACAAAGCTAAAATTCTCTGCTCGTTCGAATATTTTAGGATGTGATGACGATAAAAACGAAGAAAAATAAAAGAGTAAAAAATAAAAATATAAATAGTAATCTGGAAATATTTGTAAAGTATGTGGATCGGATTACGAGCCCATTGTTATTATTAAATATTATTAATTGAACTAATATTAGTTGATACAATTGTGAACTACCAATAATGCTAAAGTATAAAGTACAGTAGGGTGTGATGATGAGCAACTTAAAATAAAAAAAAATGGTTTAATGATGGAAAAAGGAATGTGAAGTAGATTTCCAAGAGGCTTAGCATGCACCGCAATCTGAGGTCACATGCATATTTTTATATATATAATTGCGCCAACAGTCAAGTCATTCGATTCAATCAACTTATTTCACTCTTAAAATGCATATACTTCACTTCGTCGACTGTACAGATGTGTTTTTCCATCATGACTATGTCATCTTGATGATAAATACTATGTCGTCATTGAAGCAAAGCAAACTTCGATGAATGTAAAGGGGATGAAGATATAGAAGACATATACGAATTTTCGCATTGGTCTTTTTGCATGATTTTCCGAATTTATGAAAAAAGTGTAAAGTTACTCTTAAGCAAATTAAAATCATGTAACAAACGGTGTCCTTAAAAACGTCAGCTTCCAAAATGTATTGGTTAAAATTAACTTCTGTGTAAGAGTAAAGTTTATCATTTTTAAAAGAAAGAATATTGTGTCCCTTTGAAAAACCCTATATTGTAAAATGCGAATTTTATGAAAATAACAAGAACAATACTACATGGTATGGAGAATCCTGAAAGAATTGTCATATATCATCGCAAGTCAAAGCTGTCAGGCTGCCTCGTCTATCATTGTTTCATATGCTAAAAAGAAAGCTTTTTAACGCATTTTAATCCTGTAAATAAAAGAGATATTTTATAGCAGGAAAGATTTTTTAATTTACTTGAATCTTATTTTCTATATGACATGTATAGTCATGTGTGTAATGTTGTAACCTTTAACAGCAGTCGAGGCAACCTTACATGCATTATTATAAATAATTGTACCGGCAATGATCGTCTTTTTTATGTAAAAAAAAAAGAAAATCAATTCAGGATCCATAATAAATAAATGAAAAAAGTGACGTTATGAATGAAATAAGAAACGAAAAGAATTTGAATGTCGTACGCGCGTACGATGTTTCCTCGTCAGAATTAAGAAAAAAAATACAAAATTTGGATGACATTTTCATATTATGAATAAATGATGTATGGTAAAATTTTTTGATCTTGTACATTTTTTCATTTCTATCATACATACTTTTTTATTTGGTAAATAATGTTTCTATGAAACATAAAGTTTCGGTTTTGAAGAAGAACACGCGAGAGCTGCTATTGCTTATATATATAGGTATAACATTTACACCCCCCCCCCCCACACACACACACACACACACAAACATATATATATATATATCTGCATGTGGATGTATGTATGTATAATGTATACATCGCGCGTTTGCGCAGTCTCTTCAATGCAAGCAGAAATTCGTCTGGTATTTCCGTGATGACATTAGCATTCCGTATAGGTATAATTGACGTGTTGATGTATCCATCAAAAATGTTTTCTTTCATAAATCCCGCTAAAACTTGTTTGCAAATCGAGTGTTTTATCGTGTTCAAGCCAAAATTGTGATAAAATTCGAAAATTTAGTTCACCAGATGATTCTTAGCAAATGCGATTTGTATCAACAATGGAATGATGCGAAAGATGCCTAGATTAATGATTAATTTACGAATTCTGCGATTAAATAGATGAGATAGTTTGTAAAAATGGTGAATGATGAAGTAATTTACTTCATAGCAAGTGTTGCTTTGCTTTTTGTCATTATTGCTGCTGTATTTGACAGGTTAGTTTTCAATTATATTCTTTTTGTATTCGCATACATTTTGATACACAATCATTGTTTTTAATTTAAATAAATTTTAATACATTAACCTTTTATATCCATTTCAGTTTATTATGGGCAATATTTCTCTCTCTCGTATATATAATTGGTTTTGTATGGGGAATACAGGTTATTCAGATTATTCGAACATCAGTTTTCTCAAAAGAAAAATCTCCAGTTTCAGTAGATGAATCATGTGGAGTTTGTGGTAATAATCAATGTAAGAGGCATCGTAGATCACCACACTTGAATCCTGTGCCTAAGGTTCCAAAAGGTTTTGATGTTGCTTTGGAACGTGTAAGTTTATATCAATTGTTTGTATTTTTAAAAGACAAATTCAATTCATTTCAATAAAATGGTTTATTTCAGCTTCTAGAAGAAATATTGCAAACATACGTATGTACATGGTATTCTGATTTATCATCCAATGAAGCATTTGTTCAACAACTAAGATTGGCTATTGCAACAGCAGCAACAAATATTACTGGGCGATTGTATAAAGCTGACCTTTCACATATCATTTTTAATCATCTTATACCTATAGCTGTGCATCATGCACGAGATTGGCAAGAGTTGAAAAAAAGAGCTAAGGATTTAGGAGGCACTCCCACAGACCATATTGCAGATTTTTTAGGTTCAAAAATTCATCCTGCCGCATACTCAAGAGAAGCAGAGCTCAATTATCTGAGGGGGCTTGTTGGAGCTCTATTGCCACATTTATTACCAGCTATTCATGTCTCAACAAATAATCAAGTAATGCATTCAAGAGTTTGATGCAAAGACAATACGTACTGGAAAGATTTTCTTATTTTGTGTTCTGTTCAACAGGTGATTCTCAGAGAGGTTCTTGCTAACTGGGTTTTACTGCCAGCGATTGATGCACTTGCTGATCCCGATAATCTTAATATGTTAATAACTCTGTGCACACATCACGAAGGAAAATTTTCTCAATCTATTGACACCATATATGTTCCCATGCTTCAAACATGGATTTCAAACCCTCAAAAAAATCAATCCATATCAAATACATTGAAACCATCACTGGAAGAAGTTTTAAATGATCCTGAATTACTCTATATGTTTATGCAACACATAAAAGATTCTGGATTGGTAAATTTGTTGCAATTTTGCTTGGACATAGGTATGTCAGATTTTGCAATACATTTTTAGATATGAATTTTTACTTACGTAGTTTTTATTATTTGCAGATGATCTGAGTAAACGAATGTTAAATCCAGAAATTACTCCAGAAATTGAAGAGACTTTGTATATTGATGCCCAAAATATATACACAACTTACTTAGACCCTGAGAGTGCCGATTTTTTAAATTTACCAATATATATTTCACAGGGCATGAAGCAGAGTAACTAGATTTTTAACTTTTCAATAAAATTTATATCGATTCTTGAGGAATTCACTTAGAAAAGTATTCCTAAAGTTTTAGATCTTGGACCAGGGAAAGTACAGGAGCTAAGAACTTCCAGGCCTTTATATGAAGCCCATCAAGAGGCTCACACGTTACTAGAAAACATGTGGCTTCCTTCTTTTCATCACACTTACCAAGTATGAATATTTTGTAATTTCTTTGTGGATTGTTTGATTCTCTACAATCAAGTCTTAAAATTTAACTTTATACAAATTTTAGATTTATAAATTTTTATGTGGCGTACCGGTTACAAATACTTCTGTAAAAACAAACATTCAAAATAGGTAAATATCTGATTTTTGGTCACTATGTTAGTTCAAGTATTACTTACTACTGTGTTATAACTTTGATTTGATTTGCAGTAACGTTAGCAGCGGTATAGGCGTTGGTGCTCGTTTAACTAGTCAACTAGGCAAAATTCGGGGTGTACTAAAGGCATCCGCGGTCGACGGTTCACCTTTTCATCCACAACACGTATTTCAGGCTGAGGAAGCTAATTGTACGTCGAGAGTTGTTGGGGCCGATACGAATTCTCATCTACCAACAAATCGAGATCTTACAACTTGGCGCGTCACTGTTCCCCACGTCGACGGTGGAGGTGCCCAGCCTCTTTACATGATTTCAGTTCACAGCGTTTCCGAAGACAAATCCTGGACGGTGCTACGTAGGGATCAGGACTTTTATGCATTACGTGCTCGACTATCAGAGTTTCACGGAGATAAAGAACTGAACGATTCACCACTTCCGACAAGGAAGAATCCACATCCATCTTTGACGGCAAATAGGTGAGCCTTTCTTTAAACGAGCCGAATGCTATTACAAAATATTTTATTAAAAGCTAATATTCAATCATCTATTTAGGCAGCGATATCAGGATTTTCTCCAGAAGTTATTAGCAAAGCCAACATTAAGGAGCAGCGAACTCCTTCACACATTTTTAACGGTGCCTAATCTCAAGCCTTACTTTACGAATTACAGTACGCCAGACATTGGCGTGTTATATCAAAGTATGGCACATAAGTTGAGAAAGGAAAAAGGCCAGCATTTGGATAAGTTCATGAGTATGTTTTTGTCGTCTACTCATGCCAAACATGATTCGCCCGATTTAGGAGTTGAGCTGGTTGGGGATCACAATTTTCACGAAACTCAAAAAAAGGGACGAGATTTGAAAAAGATTGGACCGTTTAGAAATAACTTGAATTTAGATCCGAGTATTCAAAACTTTCCTTACATTGTAAATAAATTGCAGCATACCAAGGGTGCTTGTTTCTGTATGGCCGAAGCTTGTAAGTACTCTAAAATTAGTACACTGCTCGAATCGCAAATTTCAAATAAATTAACTCAATTTAAAAGAATATATTTTCTTTACAGTCGATAGTTTATTAGATATTTCTTCAACTACTTCTCGGATATTATGGGTGCTAGCATCTACTTTCCGCCAAAGTTTAGATCCATTTATAAATAAATGGTTTCACGCTATGATAGTAAAATTGCTAAGTGGCGGAAGAGCAGCGATTGTCGTGAAACTTTTACATTCAACTATTTTTGATAACGAAAACAAGGGCACCTCGCCAGAGACCAAAGCGGAAGAAAATTATAAGAACGCTAAAATAGGACTTCACAATCTCGTGCCATGGTGGTCGATTCAGATACATACCAAGTGGTGTAAATTAATGGACTCCCTCTTAGACCCGATACAAAATGCTTCTTTTAACAAGCATTTGGCTTATATGCTGGTTGATCAACTATTGATAAACTTGTTTCCCGAACTGACTTAAACGAAAACCAGCGTGCATTAAATATTTTTTGTACGAAAAGTGATAAAAAATTAACGCACAGGAATCAAAGAACTTTTGATCATTCGATTGTTGAGATGTACCTTTCAAACAGCATTTACAAAAGTGATATTTTAATGATATTAGTGATAAAGTTTGTTTTATCGATGTTTCGATTTTTTTTCTTCAAGTCATAAGAAGAAATTTTGTAACGCAATTGCATACTTACTTCGCAATCTATTTATGTACATATTAAATAAAGAAATGTCGAGTTCTGAATAAGAATTTTCGTTTTGGATTTCAGTGCACTTAAGTATATTACTAACAATAATTTATTTACATTTACAATATTTTGTACAAATTCGTACATATATATTAGATAAATATATATAGTAAAAATAATACATAATTTGATGTATCGTATAATATAAGCTAATAACAACTAGCTTTTGTCGGTAAAACAATCAGTCTTTCTTGCAGGGATGTGCAATACTTTATCAAACAACGCTTTAAGTATTACGATCTCGCTCAAGTATCCATCACGAATGTAAAATAAGTAACGTTTTTCTGTCCATGTTACAGAAACTAAAAACGCTCCACTGTTAACTCTCTCCGTATTCAACGGCTGGATACCAGCTCCAGGATTCGGACTTGGTACAAAACGATCAAATTCGACGTTCCATTTGTTTTAATCTTTAGAGCTTTTGTTCGAGCGTACACTCTATTACTGTATACGTTAGGTTTTTTTATCAAAATATCGTATCGCTCGACCAAAAAGACTTATAGACAAAAAATGGACGTATCATTTTTTGAATTGACTTCTGAATAATTGTCCTAAGAAACGTTATCACTGAATAATATAGAAACGTGCTCAAGCTTTTCCAGAGTCTCGCCTGGGCGTTGGCGCCTCGCCTCCAAGCTCGTACTGGATCTCCTCCAACGTCTTTCCTTTGGTCTCGGGTACTACGAAGAAGATGAACAGTGTGCCAACTGCGCAAACAACTGAAAAGATCCAGAAGCACGTGTATGCGCCAGCTGATTTTTCCAAAGGTAGGTAATATCTGGTAACGACGAAGGCCATCAGCCAGTTGAACAGACACGCGCTGCTTCCAGCTATTCCTGTTAGAAAAAATACATTGCATTAATTTCTATGCTTTGCAGATTCACGCGTCGGAGGTCAGCTAGACCGAGTATGGTAAAGAGTGGAATAATTACCCTTGACAGTTGACGAGAATATTTCGCCCATCATCATCCAGGGAATCGGTCCGAATCCCATGGAGAACAAAAATATGAAAGTACAAACGCAGAGCAGAGGTAGCCAGCCGATATTGGATACGTCTGCCTTAACCACCATTTGAAGGTAGAAGTAAACTCCGAGAATCAAAGTAGTGATGAACATGGCTACGATAGAGGCCAGCAAGAGTATTCTCCTGCCGAGCCTGTCGACGACCAGGGTGCTCAGGAAGACGGCAACCACTTGGATCACGCCGACGATGATGGTCGCGGTGGTTGCCGGGATGGATTCGTCGGCTTTCTCGAAGATGGTACTGGCGTAAAAGATGATAGCGTTGACTCCGCTGAGTTGCTGGAAGAACATGAGCCCGAAACCGATGACGAGTCCCTTGATCGCGGCCTTGCCCTGGATCGCCTCAAAGAAGGACACACTGTTTCTCTCAGCCTCCTCCAGGATCTCCTGCTGCGCCTGAATCTCCGGCTCGACGTTGTAGTGAGGTCCGCGCAGCCTGACCATGCTGGCGCGCGCGGCATCGAGATTTCCCTTCTTCAGGTAGTAAATCGGCGTCTCGGGCATGAAGAAGAAGACGCAGAAGAAGATGACCGGGATCACAGTCGATATGAGGGACAGCTGGAACATGGAAATCATCGGGCCGAGCACGTACGACACCAGGATGCCCACAGTCAACATGAGCTGAAAGTAGGAGCCGAGGGTGCCGCGAATCGAATTCTCGGCAATCTCTGCTGTGTACATAGGCGCGGTGACGCAGAAAGCTCCACCGCTGACGCCGGTGATGAAGCGGCCGATGTAGAACATGCCGAGCGAGTTGGCGAAGACGATGAGGAGCCAGCCCACGGTGAACGGCACCACGAGAATGAGCATAGCGGTCTTGCGGCCTATGAGGTCAGAGAGGATTCCGATGGGCACGCAAATCGCGGCCGCGCCAAGGGTGACCAGCGAGGTGATCCAGGAGAACTCGTCCTTCGTCATGGAGATTTTGTATTCGCTTATCAGGTTTTTACCATCCTCGCCGGCAGCCGAGGCCCAGCCGATGACCATACCCATGGCGAGGGCCCCGAGGGTAGCGGCCACGCCGGCCATGTACTGGGGCAACTTCTTGGCCGCGGCGACATTGCGATCGCCCGCATTCGAGACTAGCGTCTGCTGGGAGATGCCAATGTTTTTTTCCACCATGGTGCTGGTGCTCGCTGTCGAGGTAGTAGCGCGAAGGAGAGGAGTCGCCTCGGTGTCCTGTGGGCAGAGAGATAAATGTGCTCGTGAGTCATGGTACGTCGATGTTCAAGGGCTTTGATATCGATTTATAGCTAGCCAAGCGCTATTTGCTAGTTATGAGAGTGCGAGAGCATCGACGAAAATTAGATTGTCAACGCTCCTCAGCGACTGACATGAAAACATTATTTCTCTCTTCCAGAGAAAAAGAGTTGTGTAACTATCCTACCAGATGCGATATTGTGCTCAATGCTCATAGGCATGCAGGCGGATAGATAATTACAATTTATCAGCTGCCGTAGAGCACGTTTTTATATACGCAGAGACACTCGGGCAAACAAAGACCATGTCGTATATCGCCTTGTACGCGGCGCAGAAGCGTTCGGCGCTGTGGATATTTATAGAGCTCTATGGTATTTTGTACATACCGCCGCCGAGAAGTCCGACTGGCTCGGACCAGCTGACACGATGTCATCCTCGGCCAACATTTTTGTAGCACGAGTAAGTGTTTTCAGCACGCACCCGAACGATCGCGAACCAAGTATCCCGGTACCAAAACTGCCCGGATCCGCGCCAACTGGTTTAAAGGCTTCGGCCTTTTAAATTCGACTAGGTTCCGCAACGTCGAGTACACGCTGCTTGCCGCCATTGACTGTTTTTTTTATTCTCCGCTCGAAGCTACGCTCACAGCTGCGCGCGGTGGTGGGAGTCGCATCAGAGTGGGTGCAACGTGTGGATGGCTTCGCCGGTACGTAGGCAACCTTACATACTCGCGCGACCGGCGGTACGTTGGCTAAGTTGGGGGGCCGTTATTAATTTCTTATCTCCAGTTATTTCGCCAAGTTTCAATAGACTGCCCGTAATCACGTCTCATGTTCGCGTGTGGTCTCTACTCTGCGTCAAGCAACGATTGCGAACAAAGCGTTTCGTGCTTTCAAACATTTTATTGTCTTCTCTCGAGCCCGATAATCAACAGTTGGATGCTGCAAGTATGCGGTGCTGATTTCACGCTTGACGTACGATGCCATTATCTGCACTTTACGTGAGGGAATGAATTTTTTCACTCGTAATCGTAGCCGCGCGTTTTTGCTCGAAAAAAATGTCTTATCACCGGTATTTCGTGAGTGCAGTTTTTATCTTTTATCGTTCATCCGACTTTCGATAGCTCGAAGAACCGTTTAACTCAAATAACATAGATTGCTGTTACTTCCATTGTCTTGAGATCGCATCGCGTGTTGTGAAATGAGAGGCGAACAATTTTATTTCACACAACTTTTCCTGGTTAGCCGAATGACCCGAGTCATAATGATTTGCTTAATTGCCGCTTGGAAGATTTTCTCGAAACGATCTTGAGCGCGGAAAAATCTCGCCGGCTGCGACTTTCGTTGGTTACTACTTCTTGACTCGTACTACCCTGTACCTGCTATGACTGGTTCGATCGATACCCGCGTATTTTAAGAGCAAACATTATCTTTCGCAAAGTGGATTAATACGTTTCTTCGAGCTAAACCGACGTACTAATTCCTCCAGTGTAAGAAGGCGCAAATCGATCGCAGAAGCTTCTCCCATTACACCGATTCGATAGACGTGTGAGTACATGCAAGAGCGCCGATTGCATGATATTTCATAATTGAAAAACCGCTGCGCGTGGTGCAACCATGGCAGCCAATAACGCGCGTATGGAAAATAGAATTCGGCGTCGAATAAGAAGAGCCTTCCTCGAATCACTATGCTCGGGCGCAGTTATGGCGATTCATCGTCGTGCGACTCCCTAATCAATATACGCATCGCTGACTCCACTATATTTCGATTGCACGAACGGTCGCACCGAATATGATGTTCGTTCGCGCGCGAATGTACAACGACAAAGCGCTGCGGAGCTGGCTCGCGCTAATGACATTCTATGGGAAGTTGCAGTACCCAACGGATGAGGGTTGAGAGAAGAATCAATATTCTTATACGATGCGCTGCGGCGCTTGGGTCCACTCCGAATTCATCGCATTAAAGCGTTCCAGATATAGCGATGGCTCGATCGCGAATTGCGACGTCTAATTTTGGTGCGCGCAGTTCTCACATATGAGGAAGAAATCAATTCTGAGAAATGGTGCGCCGTGCATAATTTCACCTCGCTTTTCTCTTTTTTAATTATGAATCGCGACGATTTGAATTCCCGGTGGGAATATTCCGATTAGAGGCGTTGCTCGCGGAGCCGCGTAAGATCGGACGACTCTAGTCGGTTCGGCTTTTTTAATCCTTCGCTATTGCAATTCATTCATCGCTGATAAACTCTGCGCAGTAAAGACGCGTCCATCCCACTGCAGGCCGTTCGAGCTCCGTTTTAATGCTTCATTTACTGCGCTCGTAAAAGAGAGTTTCACACATAATCGCGCATGCCAACGTTCATCCAACAGCTCGATTTTCCGTTGCAACGTCAAGGACCACGCGGCACGAGTTTTTTTTCCCGGCCAGTCCATAGTTATCATTGTCGGTTTATATAATTTTTAAAGTGCTTCTCTGCGGTCCGCGGAAGAATCTCGCGCGAACGAATAATTTACGTCTTCGCGGCCGATGCCGCGGTTAAAGCGGCGGCGGAGAGAGAGAGAGAGAGAGACGGAAGTAACAGTTTTTGCAATTCCATTATTTACGCTTGTCTTCTTTCTTTTCTGATTCCCGGGCAAAGAGCTGATCGTTATACATAAAAAAGCTTCAGCGAGAGAACCTCCCTTAATGCTAATTTAAATCCCTCCGAAGTAGTTGATCTCTTGTTTATTTTCCCGACCGCCTCCGCTGCAGTTGTCGCTTCGCTTCCGGAGCGCATTGTGTTTGTAAACTTTTTGCGTAATACAATAAACCGTTATGCGCTGCTCGGCAGATGCGAGCCGGACGATTTTTGTGCCGCTCGTATAATCGCGAGATCGTCGACGAGCCAATAAATTTTCCTACGGGATGGAGAGGGAAAGAAGGCCGAGATAGTCGCGGACTGGCGCTATCGTATCTACGACGCTCGGAAGGAAAACATCGGCAGACTACCGAGCGCAAAGTTCACACGCGCGCCTCTGAACTATCGCTATCGCGCCAGCGCCTATGTGCTGCAGCAGCCAAAGGTCATTAGCGCCTATATACGCTCCGCGCCGGGAAAAAGTCCGATAAGCGCGCCCGCGCTTCTTCCGAATCACGCGCGAAACATATTCAACTGTCGATCGGAATATGCGGAATGCCTGACGCGCGAACGAAAAAATTTCAAGGCGAGAGAACTTGGGGGCAGCCCGACAATAGTCGTCGCGCGTTACGTAAGCCGCGCGCACACGTGAGCGGAGCTAGCTGTATGAATGCGCGCGGAAGATAATGAGCCGAGAGCAGCGCGCTGGCTCTCCGGCATTCCAGAGCTCTACAGCGGGTGACATAATCCGCAGAGGAAGCGGAACGAGCCGGCGGGGAATCAAGATCGCGAATTTCCGCGCCCGCGCGCTTGTCTCTCGTCGCGATCTGGACTCGAGTGGTTAATTCTCGCCCGAACGTTTCCGGGCTGGGATTGATTCCCGTCTTGAAATAGAACAAAGAACAAACTCCGGGATTCACGGCTGAGGGAGACTAAATTTGGCGCGCGTGATCCTCGCAAAAGGAGAAACGACAAGCTCAGCAGCGGCCCGTGCACGCGTTAAAAGTGTTACAATAACATTTGCCCGGGCTCGCGACTGTGTAATGCGTTTTCATAAGCAAAAGTTTCGTTATAATAAACGGGCTTAACGCGCAGGAGCCCGCGAATGCTGATGCGAGCTCGCGCCAGCGGAGAAACTACTGTAGAGCAGTGTGCTGAAGACACATTTCGGAGGAAAATTGCGAGACGCGCTCGGATTACACGTTCGCCTGCTCTTAGAACTAATTTATAGTTTTCCTCCCGACGAGTTGCGACCCTTGTCATTTGCAGCGAGCTCGGGAAAAATAGAATGGGAGCGTCTGCTATCTAAATCAGCTTCGTTACATATAATCTCGTCTTTTCGACTTTTGTAATATCGGGTGCGTGAGCGGCTGTTAAGCGCTCTTTACGACCGCTTCCTCATTGCCGTCTATAAAAAAGGAAAGAGCTTCGGCTTGCTAAAGCTGCGCGTTCATAGTGACTGAAATGAAGAACAGCGGCGACTAATACCATGCAAATGACGAATTTTTCATTAAAGCGAAAAGTCGAGAGTTTACTTTCAAGCAAGGAAACTCGCTTTCCATTGCGAACACGAACTTTCGTCGAACCGGCGCGCAACTGCGAAAGAGCGCAAGTTGATCCAGCAGTCTGACTGCGCGCACGGCGTAATCGAATTAGCCCGAAAACCTCGCACCGAGCTAGCTTCATTTTCGCCCCAAATTTGATGGTCGATCGGCTTACGAGCGGTCGCATCCAGCATCACCGTGCGTACATCATCCTCCGTAATAGAAAGCGCGCGGCGGGGCAAATAAGATTGCACCGAGCGTCTTATACAAGTATATACACCGGAGGCAGAGAGAGAGAGAGAAAATTAAGTCTCGCGCGCTACCTATACTCGCCGGGAAAGTGGGTCGCGCGTCTCTCCGATCGATCTAGCCGCCGCCGCCGCCACCGCCGCTGCTGCAGCTATAGCCAGGATTTTCGCCTCCTTTTTTTGCTCGCGTCCTCTTTCTTATCGGGCTCAATGGATCTAAATTACTTTCGGGCCGAGCTGCGCCAGCCAAGCCAACCTACGCCTTTGCCAAGCTTATCCCTCTTCTTAGTGTATGTATGTAGCTCCTAGCAGCGAATCTCGCGCGTGCGTCATTCGGGAGAATGGATACATAGTGTATACGCACGGGATAGAGAGGGATGCGGGGGAACTCGTTGCATCGCGGCCATTGTCGGTTGTATTGGTTTTCCATTTAATTCCCTTCCGCGGATCTGCTTTCGAGTCGAGTTGGGAATCTAGTCTTGGGCGATTCCTAAAAAAGGCGAAAGCTCGCGCTTCCATTCCCTTCGTTGGAATACTGACGCGAAAGCAGAAAAAAAAAAATCGTTCGAGATTTCCACGAATGCGTTATTTTTTCTTCGCATCAAATAAATCCGCGCATTCCTCGGAAAATGTGCAAGTGGATCCACCTAAAAATGAGTTTCGCCGAATACTGCGCGCGCGGTTCTTTTTATTTGCTTTTTGAAAAAAAAAACCCATACCCCCTCGACGCCCTCTCTTTTTACCTGTATATACGCGCGCCGCAGGCCGTATTTTCGCGTTATTTGAGCGAAAAAAAAACACAACGCGCGAAACAACAAAGATGTTCCGGGCGGAAAAATTCGCCACGCAGAACAAGGGACGACAAACACAAAAGCGCTTCCCCGTGCGCTGCAATAATAGCACCGAGGAAATATTTTACATGTGCGCGCGCGGCTCTCGTTTTTTTCTTCCGCAAACAAAATTTCCTCCTATCCAAGCACACAGCTATACACGCAGGTGACGCTGCGGGTGAAATGTTGATTCGCGCATCAAGTATGTATCGCCGCGCGGAGTCATCATATCTGATAATAATGCATGTAATCGCGGGCGAAAAATCACGGGACTGATTTCTACGCCTGAATTCACATCTGGATTGCAACAGAACAGATTGGCAATTTATATGCTATTATTATACATGGGAGAGAGAACGTACTTTCTCGCATCTAAGCTCCGGGAAAGTGAAGCAAATTTTAAGTGGCAGGTATAGCTTCGAAGCGATTTGCTTCTTAGCAGCAGCAGGTTTTATGAATTTTGGCAGTTAACGCCGTGTTAGTATAGAGTAGCGAAGCGAAGCAAAGTGGATTGGCAAGCAGGTTATGCGAGGTGCAGCGGGATACTTATTCCGCTTCAATATTGATGTTGAAATCGATGTGATGAAATCGTAGAAATTTGTTGCTGATACACTTTTTAGAAGCGTCGTTTTCAAGGAAAGTTATATTTTTATATGTTTTTCGAGAACTACGATTTCATCACACGATTTTGGATGCAAACTTGTTTTACATTACACTGAGACTATTTTTCTTATGTACGTATAGCTCTGCGACGATTTGAAATATATCTCAGTACAAATATGGCTTATTTTTTCAGATCGAGTGCGTTTCAGTGATTATCGCGGCGAGTGGGAAACAGGTGTTTGTGTCCTTTGCTCGAAGATAAGACACGTGCATGAAGCTTGATCTACCGAGAAACGAGCTGCGTGCGCTCGATATTCATTTATTTAATTAGCGATTATGAAGCTAGATCGACGTTAAGCGCTCTAGCGATTTTACGACAAAGTTGGATAATGCGATACAGTTGCAGGCTATCTTCGTTTCAAAAGTCATGCTCTGTCTCAATTAGACAGCGGCAAAGATTTTTCGGAAAGGATCTTACACTCGGTTCTCCTTCCCACTCGCGCTAGACATTGAGAGCACGCGACCCTTCGAGGCGGCGAGTTGCCGTTTTTTGTTCATACCGTTCAACAAATAGCGAAACAAAAAGAGTATGGCACGGTCACGCTACTGAACCTCCGCAACTTCGCCGCTCGAACGGATCGCCGTCTCATTCTCGCTCTGCAGAGCCGCATGCGCGCGCTCCTGCACTCATACGTATTACAGCCAAACAAGTGCACTCCTTCGATTCGCCCTGTCGCGGGATTAAGTACCTTATATTCGTATCGAGTCTGCCGTCGCTTCGACGTCCTGCCTCTTTCTCCCCGCCGGCTCTAAATTCCACTTTGCTTCTCTTGCGTTACGTCGATGCAGCGGTACAGCTCCTTACTTGCTCATTGTGCAATGTCATTCGTGCAGCGGCGATAAATGACTTCCTTCTCAATTTGTTGCTTTGACGAACAAACAATCAAGAAAAATCCAAACACTGGCGGTGCGTCGATCCTCGGGCTCTCTGTCGAAATTGGCGCGCGGCGCGTGCGCTCGTGCTGCAGTCGAGTGGCGTGTATAGTATACGCACACACACGCACAACTATATTATACAGGCGTGTGCGCTCGCTCCGGAAGACACGGTTGCCTCGGCAGAGCGAAAGAGAGGACAGACTTATGTGCGCCCGTGTCGATGTACACTGATCCGCGTACACAAGCAGCCGGGGCTTTTAAATCCGAAGGGAAATACCCCCTCCACCGCCGGCCGCCCGGAGAGGCTCGCCGAGCGCGCCGCTGCTGCTGCAGCTTATTGTCTCGGGCTCGGGGTGCGCGTCCATACCATACCTAAGGTGCAACGGTTCCGCACCGAGGAGCTGACTCACTCGGCCCTTGGGCAGCGTTGCTTCGATTTTCGAACCTTGCACCGCGATTTCCTCGAGACTATGCTTGGGTGGCAATTTTCTTCAATCGACGCTAATTCCCGGCGTAATGATTCGAATGAACACCTCGATCGCGCGTAAGCTTTTTTCAGAAATCGCTTAAGCGATCGGTGTAATCGCTCTGCGCATCATCTTCGCGAGAAAACACGCAGACTTCCACGCCGTGATAACTCGGGCGTCTTTTCTCGACACGAAAGTGGAGTAAGCCACGCTGGGAAAATAACATTTTTCACCTTCACACCTTTTTCTACGCCAGCCGACGGCGCCTCCGCGCCTCTTGTTTACGCGCCTGCCGACGATAAGAGGATAAAACGTACGATCCGCTTTACAAGGTGCATTACATTATGAATCGCGTCGCGAGCTGACCGCGCAATAAATATACACGGCCGGGCGTCCTTTCGATCGCGAATTCGTCGGCGTATTTTTGCGACGCCAGACCTTCGCGCGCGACGCGATTAGAATATTGCCGCGCCATACGTGTATTACAGCGTAATTCACGTAAGATGACGCAGGTCCCCGCTCGATTGGTGCGCCGCCGCGGCTCTTCCGCTCTGTATATAATTTCGTCGGCGCAGCTCTTCGCCCGGGACGCGCTTTTGTTGATTCGACGCGTGTGTCATATCTCTTTAATTAACGAAGTTTGTTGATCTTGCGATTTCGTTCCGTAGAAGATGTATGTATCCTCCTTTTGTCGCCGCGCGGCACTGTACATACACAGACAAGTCAGAACGCACATTATCAAGCGTGTGCGGCGCGCACGATGTTTCCTAGTACATCTGAATTAAAGAATTTTCCTTTTTCTCGACAGTCACTCGATATGCGTGACGTAGGAAAGTTTATGGAAATAAATATCCGATAACGCAGCTTCATAGCAGCCTCATCTTTATCAATTTTATATCAATTAGTCTCCGGATAGATACGTTCGCGCGAGAAAACAAAAGTTAGTTTGACGTAATGGATACTTGAATTTCCGAGATTACGCATAGCTGTACAGAAAGAAAAACAACAGAATTTTGAATCACATCGAGCGCAAGAGCGCTAGCAGAGCAGGCGATACACTATCAAAAAGCTGGATTCCTTCTTTCTCGTGACATCGCTCGCGCACCTCTTCAGCCGAGATGCGAGTCTTACTGGAATCGCGGTTGTTTAAACAACTGGCGTAATTTCCTCCCAATGCTCGGCCAAGACCACACGCGATTAAAGCGAGTAAAAAAGAGCGAATTTGCGCTTCATCTGCATGTGTTGGTAATTTTTCGGTCGTAAGCTCTTAATTAATAGCTCATAACTAGCTTAGAGTGAATCCACTCTGCCGCGCCGAGGCTATCTCGCTCTCGCTTTTTCTAGCGCCGCGCTGCGCACCGAGAACAGTAAAAACGTTTGCTTACATTTGCATCAATTTCAGGAGCGCATGAAAATCACGTTATCTTTGCTATACAGGGTCAACAACCTACTGCCATCTCTCTCTCTCTCTCTCTCTCTCTCTCTCTCTCTTTCGATTTTAATTATAGCATCTCGTTATTTCCATAAATTTGCCTCTGCGCTTTCAAACTCTCTGCTGCAGGAAGTGTTTATATTTATAATGCACGACGAACACGTTTCATCGATACTTCCTATGTACCTCCGTGCGTGCTCTAGTCTGTATTTAAATAATGAATTCAACGCTGTTTGTTTTCGACGCGGTAAGAAACGCGATAATTTTTGCATTTTTATCAGCGTTATTACAGGCTCGTAAATCTGCCCGGCTTTCTACGCAGTCTAGTGCATAGACTTAATCGCATTCCGTATGGTTTATTGAAAGTTCTGCATTAATGCAAATTATAACACCGGCGAGAAAGATAAGCTGCACGGTGAGACGGAAAAAGCATAATTGCGAATACAAAAAATAATATTCACCCAACGTACTGCTTTACATTTTCATTCTGAAAAAGCGCGATTCTCGTACGGAAACTCCATGAACTCGGGAGAACGCGGAGATCAATTACTCAAAGTATACGTTTATCGAGAAAAATGCTCAACGCCAGCTTACGATGCAATCGATTGCGAAACTTTTCGCCATTACTCATACCCACGAAACGCGAAAAAAATACACAGACACGTACACAGCCTTGACGCGCAACACCGTGCTATACGGTCTAACCCGGCTCCCTGCTTATAAGAGCCCACGAACTTTAGAGTGAACAACATGTAGAGGAAAGTTGGGCATTGAGGAATTTAGTAGACGGGCAGATGTAGATAGATGACGGCTCGAATCCGGGATTTCGGCATAGAAAAGTTCAAATCAAAGGAATGAATCTTCCAGTACACGCCGCTCTACAACTCGTACATAGAAGAGCGTAATCGCGAGTACCTACACACGGGTCGAAGCCGGAACATTCCTCTCTCGATTCCGGCGAAGTTGCAGCAGTGGCAGTGCAGTGCCGCGGCGATAAACGATGAGCTGCACGGCACACACACACACACACACGATCACGCCGAAGCGAGGAGGAGAGGAGATACCAATCAGTTATTTGGACGTTGAACGAGTTCGATCGTATTTTATCGGGATTTAATCAGTACGCCGAAAAAACTCTCTCGTGAAGCGAGTCTTAATAAGTCAGTGAAAAAAGTTGTATCGGTAAATATGTTGCGCGATAGTCGCGGCGATTTCTCTTTGATGAGCTCGCACATTAATTTAACAATTTTAATCAATTTAAATACGCCTTAATGCCACGTACCCACCGCTGATAAATGATTAAGCTGCCGAGTTCAGCCGTCTGTATTTTCATTTCACTCGTGCACAGGAAGAATATTGATTAGCATACGCGAGAATATACTTTGTTTATTCAGCACAGTAGTGTTTCCATGCCACGCGTCTGCAAAAATAAATCGCATAACGTGATGCCATGCAGCAGCGGTGGCCCAACGCGAAATTACTCCGGCATTAAAAAGCGCTAAAGGAGAGCGAGACTGCATAATACCTAGCAGAAAAGGCTGCATTCAAACCGTACAGTCACCGACTGCGAGGATTCGCATAAAATTTTCCACTCGGCTTTTTCCGCCGGGCTCCACATTAACAAGCCCCTAAAACGCGTCTCCTGTATTTCTCCAGCTCTCCACTGGAGTACATACCTCCATATACTTGTCGCCCGCCCGGTCAGCCGGCGCGGCGTGAAAGCGGTCGCTTCGCACGCCATAAAATAGCGAAAAACGGCCGATAAACCGGGCGTCTCGCCCTCCGAAACACGTGTATGCAAATCCTCGCCGGCACTGCAGCAGCAGCAGACGCGCAGGGGGCTGAACGACGCCGCGATAACGATCGAACGGCCTTGGCCGTCGTCGCGTATACAGTATCGCAGTTTCCTCGCGTGCAGGTTTGCTGATCGCTGCGAATGCTTTTATTTCACGAGGGGACTCGTCGGCTGGAAAATTTTCGCTGGGCTATTACTCACACGCTCGTTGCCTCTATATTCTCTCACTGCGACGACTCGTCAATCGGTTCGATCCAGCGCGAGAGAGAAAAAAACTGGAACGCAGCCGTGAGAAGTCGCGCGCGTTCGATTTTTCCTCGGCGCACCGAGAAATAATAAAAAGTGTCTACAGGAGTAGGAAGTAGCGCGCGCGAGCGAGGCAGACTGCGACGAGCCTCTCTCGGTGACCTTGATTCTCTCCTGCTTACGTACACTCGCGCGGGCACGTATTGCTCGCGTCAGCCGCGAGTCGGAAGGAAGGAAGTGTATGTACATTAGGCAGTGTGTGCTCAGAGGAGAGGTAAAAAAGAAGATCGAGAGTCCTTTGCCGGATAGCACGTCGAGGTATCGATTCCGAATAAAAGAGAGCCATCGTCGTCATTCGGCGTGCATTAACTGCATCCGGCGCGAGTTTGCTCTCCTTTTTTCCGAGCTTTTATAAAAGCATTAGCTGATTAAAAGAGCCGGCCCTGCCTCTTTTTGCGCTGCTGCAGCGCGCAGTTATAGCGCAGCGCGGCAATCGGATCGACGTGTTTTCTCCTCTCCTTTCCCGGACTTCTTTCCTACCTTCGTCGAATGAGCGCCGTAAACGCGAAAATTAATCAATTTCCCGAGCTTCGACATTATGGCGCACTCGACTGGGACTCAGCGCATGTTCCACGCTCGCGCGAGCTAAACAAGACCGATCGCTCGGAGCCCGGAGGGTGGACCAGCGCATATACTCGCATTGACGAGTTTAAAAAGGAGCCCCGTGCACTGCAGTCCGCCGCAACTTCATTACGCAGCGCGGCTCTTTAAGCGTTTAACAGCCCTCGGCTAATCGGCTCGCTCGCTCGCCGCGCGCGCGCGATTCCAGCTAAAGTATATAAATCGTCCATCTCGTCCGAATTGCGCGCGGGTTCTGGCCTGGGTACGTACAATGTGCACCTGGCGTATATACTGCACGTACACACACACAGGGAGCCTTAACGGCCGCTCGTATACTCGGATCGAGCGGCGCGCGCTGCTAGGAGCGCGTTAAACCAAACGGGCAAGTGTCCATCCCGGTAATCAGACTCTATATTGATTCGCCGCCTGGGATTATAAACGCCGGACTGCACGAGTATACGCGAGTGCACGGCTGTTACGGATTTTCACATCGTTCGTGTAACGCGCTTGCGCTACAGGCGTATGATAAACGCCGAGTCATAACGGCGATGGAATTATGAAGTGATACGATAGCTCGCCCGGCCACATTGAATCCCAATCGAATTGCATAAAAATATGCGCGCATAATACTCAGCTCTCGGCATTTCGTAATTCGCGCGGCGCCACGTAATGACACCCGTCGAGCGAGTATTCTCTTCCTCCTTCGGCATTCCGAGAGGATAATCGATACCCCGCCGTTTACTCGAGCCGTATCCCTTTTCATAATCCCGGCACTGCACTCCCGAGAGAGAGAGAGTGTCGAGATCGTCGAAATCGCGGTCGGTATATACCTATATGCACAAAGTTTGCTCGCGGTACGTATGTGTGCACACGGTCTATAGATATGCCCGATATAGGGTATAGTACGTAGAACGCGCTGCCCCGCAGGCCCCCTTGGTCCGAGCCCCCGCTGCATCGTTAACGCGCTGCGCTGATTATGACGCAACTGCAGCACCAGCAGCAGTGCTCGCGTATGCTAATGAGTTGCGGATGATAATGACCGCAGCACTCGCACGCGCACTCTCTCTCTCTCCCTCTCTCTCTCGCCTTTTTATTCATTTTTCTCTCTTTTTTTGTTTGGATTTTTTTAATGCGTTATCCAGCGGGGTGAGCCTTCTTTTATGCTTATGAGGGAGAGCAAAATTGCGCTTTCGGTCGATGAGATTTTTAGCCCGGATGCTTTCATTATATAGAGGAAAAAGTGCGCGGTTGGGACTGCTTTTTACTCGGTGTTGTTTTATTCGAATTATTATGCCTGATATCAAGTATATTTTTACCCGCTCTGCGGAAGCTGTATGGTCGAAGAGAGGCAAAAAAGTTGAATTTATCGTCGAAGGATAAGCAAGGTGTAAATGTGAATTTAGCCGGTCGTGTATCGCAGGCAAGAATTAATTCGTTGCATCAGTCGCAGAATGATTGTATTCCCAACAGGAGAAACAGGTTCCTCGTTCTGTTCCGCAAATTCCAGTGGAATTCGATTTATTTTTAGAAAGAATTTTTGAACGAGGAAACTAGAGATATGTAATTAAATCATTCTCTGCGTATTTTCTTACGTTATTTTCCAGTTTTTGAAGAAAATCCTCCTAAATAAGTTTAATATTGAAAATTCAGTGTCATCAATTATTTTTCTTATTACTTTTTGATCACATTCCTGATAGCGTTCCGTCGTTGCAAAAAAAGCTCTTCTAAATTGTTTCGTATTCATTTGGACAAAATCTCTGGGGTATTCCCCGCATAGCATTTCTTAAATAATCATATACATAAGTATAGGTAGCAATGAATAAAGAAAGAATAAAAATCCACTGTTTCTGATAGCATTATCAGCCAAAGATTGATCGAGTAGGATTTTTTATTTGATGATTTTTATCTACACAAGAAAACATTTAGAGAGATTAGAATTTTAAATGAAATTGAAGATTCCCCTGATTAGAAAAATAAATAACGTTAATAAGCGAAAAAAAGAGTTAAGTAATTGCAAAAATATTATTGGTGGATTTCAAATGATTTCAAATTTGAATAATTCAGTGACTTATATTCTCGTGCTTCTTTTCCGGCTGGTTATAAACATCTTTTTATCCTCAGAAATTCAAGGGTGCTCGTGTCGGCAAATTTCATTTCAGTAGCTGCGTAGGTTAATAAAGAACGACTTGAAGACCCTCGATAATTTTCTCGTTGAATCAGCGAGAATTGACGGACGCATCAGCGAGAATAGCGGGAGAAGAAGGAAACTTGGCGCGATGGATGAGTTGTTGAGCGCGAGAAGGAACAAAAAAAGTCGGACGCAGATCGCGAAGAATTACGACGGAACATGGGCGCGATTCCTCCTCCCTCGAGCCAGGATGCTTGATGGATGAAGCCTAGCGCAGCCATAAGCGCGAGCTAAGTTTTCTTTCTCCTTAATTTATTAACCTGGACCGTACTTTTTAATTGCCTCCACACTTCGGAGCTACTTTAATGAGAAGAGGCTCGCGCGCGTACTTGCGGATTTCCATTTGCTACGCTCGTTTTTGTTTTTGTTTATTTTCTTTTTACAGTTCCGAGAGATTATGAGCTTACAGTCAGCGTAAAACGAAATGTAGTTTTACTCGGTGAGAAGGACTCGTTACTTTTCGAAAAGTCTAGAAACACGCGCTATGAATCTCGCTTTTTTTTAAACACTCGTTATAATTAACAGATTTTAATGAATGTATGACATGTATGACATAACGCGCGTATAATACGAGCAGCAATCGATAGATCAGACTCATTAAGCGATTTATTAGAGCGTTCATGCAAAGTGTCATTGGCATCGCTGATAAGTAGTTGTCGAACGAGAGATATTTATACATTCAGTCTCACGCCACTCGCTTTATTCAACTGTTTCCTAGCATTCACCCCTAGAGAATTCGCTTACCTAGTCTCATCATCTTCGGAAACTTACAGCTGGAAATTCCGGTTAAAAATAAGTATCGCCAAAGAATTGCTAGTCACAATTTTTTAATAATCTCTCCTCAACAGGATCGAATTGGTTTTCATGTTTTTAGCGTGACTTGCAAGTAGAAAGTAGCAATTTCATCGATTTTCACCGACTGTGATGTTTCTCCCCATTTGTACTCTATATATAGCGAAGCGTACCAGCTTATATGCTCGAATAATACCTGAAACAATGCAAGTAGGGCTTTGAACTCTTTGACTTGGAACATGAATACACGATTATGCCCCGCTAATTGTACATAAGCCCAATGCGGTTTATTGTCTATGAGGTATATTGATTCCATTGTATAATGCGCATCAATAAATGTCTAATCGAATCAGTAATCCTCCCAGATATTAGCCGAGCTTAGTTCAATATCAAATTCTCTGATGATGCAGAGATTTCACGATTTGATTGGAGTGCGACATCGCGAAAAAAGATACACACTCGTGGCATTCTTTCAACTTTAACAGCACGTAGATGCAGTCTATAAAAAAAAAAACAAGCGAAGCTCGTGGCCCAGACGTTTGAAATTCAAATCTAAAGCTAGAACGTTACATCATTCAAAGATTCGCCAATAGTGCACGGTAAAAAAGCGGCATCAATAGACCCAGCAGTATAGTCAGTCGATCTAGGCGCGTCCGCACCAATACATTCCGCGCAGCTTCCAGAAATCGCACAAAGTCGTGATTGCGCGTGGACAATAAAAAGTCACGTACACCTCTATATAGCGTGTGTATATTATCTGGCTATATACGCCGACGCCGAAGGTACGTCAAGGCCTCGATCGCGACGACGCGTGCGCGCAGGTGTTCACGTGCGACATGCTTCCGTGAGTTTAGAGCGCGCAATTACGGCCGCCCGTACGTATACACACGATTATCCTCGCGCGAGATGTCAAGTGCGTGCATCGGCCCCCTCGCGTATGTACTCGTAGGCACGAAGATGTATGTATTCCCGCCCATATAGGTACATTCATCGACCCTGAAATTCGATTGTATACCAGCGCCGATTTAGCCGCTGGCGATCATAGTGCGTGACGAACGATAATAACCTATAGCTTGCGGTATTGGGATTGCCAATGACGTTCTGGGGATTCTCTGCTGTGTGCCGTGTAAACTGGGCTCGCGAATTTTTCAAATTCCGCCACCAGTGGAAGCGTCTGAGAACTGAAGCGAATCGTCCCGTATAGAGTCGGGATTTATAGAAGCAGAAGGAGGGGGAAGGAATGCTACATTTTTTCTAATTTCATTATGGTTGGCTGGAAGATTAAGCGGTGATGCAAGTTGAACTGAGAAAGTATATCATACATCATAAATCGATAAATAAAATAAGCCTCTAAAGAAGGAAGCCGGTATCTGATTTTAGACGCCTGATGCATACTTTTGACGAAAATATAAGATATTTCTTTTTTGAAAGTTTTATAGTGGCCAATAGTAATTTAGCGAAATATGAAAAATAAATGGACATTCTTCGTATCGGGCTGTAATCGTAAAATAATTAGAGTGTACGTGCAGTTATAAACATTTTTAATAAGTTTGTTTGCATGCGACCTTTAGTTAAGCGCTTCATATCGTATCTCACGAACATCCTGCATTTTCAGATAACTGCAGTCATTTTTCTTGGCAAACTAACTCGCGACTAGCATCGAATGATTAATATATTTTTCTTGATTTATCGTGCGGTCGAGTTCCGCAGAACTGTCGCAAATAAAATCAATTTTTTACACTGTTTTGTCATCGCGAATTTTTCAGAATTTCCTCGCAATCGCCTTAGAGTTAGTTCGAAAAATGAACTGTTTGCAATGTAAGCATTCGTTTTCACACACGGTTCTCGTAAATGTCGAAGACCCTTATTCGTGACACGACAGAAGGAAAATTCCGACGAAGTGTTACAAATAAGCAGCCGGTATGAATCCCACGGTCTCCACGGAGCAGCGGAGCACAGATAACGATTTTCACAATTCGTGAGCCCGACTACTCTTATGAACATTCAAACATTCATTAAGGTAATCTCAAATCGTCTCCGCAAGTAAGCTCGGTAGGCTCGCATTGGGGTCCGCGCAAAGTTTTATCGAGATCTTGTATCGCCTACTTCTTCTTCTGCTGCTGCTTCTAATGCTCTGCCGCGTGACGCATCTATTCTCTCTGATGCAGTGGAAAAATTTTCGGCAGTGAACACAACCGAGCGATACGCCCCTCTTCTGGTGGATTCAGCGGAATTTTCCGCAGTGCAGTATAGTCGCAGCAGTGGCAGGTAAATTGCCGGCGCGGTATCGGCCTAGAAAAAGGGACCGTCGGTAATTACGGATAGTCGGGGGGCGGGAGGTCACCATTGTCTCTGTGTACAGTCGGGACAATTGTCCCGCGCCATTCGGCCGGGATGCGAGGGAGAGCGAAACAGAGAATTTTCGGTTACTACCGGAGATTTTCCATCGGTCCGATCGCCTTGTTTAAAGTGCCTTCCCCCGGCCCCTTTTTGTATTTATTTTGCGACTCTGTATTTTTCCTTTCGGGGGCACCGAGATGCGCCACGAGACGATGGCTTTATTTGATCCCCGCAGGCGGTTCGCTCGGTGCACAGGGCAGTTCGGCGTGCAGCATCGCTGGTGCTCTGTCTGCTCAGTGGAAAATTCCACGGACTCGATAACGTCAAGAGGTTTTCGTTCGTTAGCCCGGTTTTGCGGTATTGGCGCGATCGACGCCACCGCCGCTACGCTTCTCCTTTAATTAATTTTTCTTGCCGCGGCTAATTGGCTTTCGAATGCAGTGACTCCGAGAGCCAGGTCTACCGCTGTCGTGATTTGTGGAGGTCGATCTTCCTTGGCGACGAGCCTCTGTACGAAATCTCCGAGTGTCTATAGCGGTCGAGTGCTCGAATCTCGAGAGGAGCTAATTGATTTCTTTCAGGTACACCTATTTCGCTCGACTTTATTGATTTCCTTCCGCTGTAGTTCATTTATTGTTCTCCGTCATCACGGCAACGTCCAATCCGGCTCATAAAGGCTGAATGGGATGGAGTTATAAGCGAATGGTAATTGGCAGATGAAAAAAGCATGGCAGCGAGCGAATCCTGTCTCCCCGCGCTGTTATGCTCTTACTCGCTGTTTCGCTTTGACGACTGCATGGGAGTGCGCGAGAGAGACCGAACTGAAACGCGATTATTGATTCGGACTTTCAGTGGAAAAGTTTGAATCGTCTTCTTCCCAGAGCGCGCCTTTGCTGCTGCTAATTTTCCATTTGAATTTATCACGCCTGTCGCTTAATTTGCTTCATTATTCATCTGTTTTTTTCAGCGCCGTAATTGAACGACGAAAAATTGCTTTTTTACAGCGTCGTACTTCAACGAGAGAGTCGAGAAATTGGAAAATATTCCTTGAATCAGTGCTCCCCCTACTGCTCTCCGTATAAACGCTCTTTGTACTATCTACCATTTCTCAATCTTTTCATAATATGACGCGCCTAGTAATCTTACCTACTTTTTCAAGTAAATTAGGCGCTCTTTGATAAAATGAGAAATATTTCAAAAACAATAGATAAGGCGGTATATCGCGTGATGCTATAACGAGCGGTTTCAACTGCTTGAAGGCTCCGGTATCGGCAGATTTTCACCGATTGGTCTTCGCGATTCGTTCATCATTTTCGATTGGTAAGTTATGGAGGCGTTGAAAGGCAAATACTCGACGTAATGTGAAAACGTGATGTATTGATACGGGGGATCTTAATGTGCATGAGGTTCGAAGTGGAACTCGACGTAAATATTTTTATTGAAAAATTGGTTTGTCGCCGCTGTTGTTATGACGTCGCGTTATTTTTTAGTTTAAAACGTCGATCAACCTGCGTACTCCTAACTGATAAATTCATAAAGTTTTTTAATGTTTGTTATCGTCGTAGTTTCTACATGTATTATCTGTAATAGTAATAATTCAAGTCGCAATAATCAAATAAACACGTAAGCACTGATAACTCTACTTGAAATCGCTATCGACGGATGATCATTACGGAATTTAATTATAAAAAAAGTATCAAATAAGCGTCAATCAAAGCCAGCTTGAAAAAAATATACATGCGGCGTTTGAATGCAGGCGCCGACTCTCGCTTTATACGTGACCCGAACATGCAATAAAGTGCACCTCCGATGCGAGAGGTCGCTGTTTCGCTGTAAGGACGTGTTCGACGCCACGCGTGTATGGGTTTGATGCTTTTTCTCTGGACGGACAGCGAGCGATTCCCTTTAAGGAAGTTAATCGATATTTTTTCCCGCGCGCATTAGCATCGCGTTCGCGAACTGCGATAAAAAGTAGCCATTATTTCGCACTACAAAGGTGCGCCCGCGCTAACGGTAAATACCCCACGTCCGAGCTTGAATACTTATATATATATATAGCCTCGTGTTTGCTCTTCTTACACACTCCGGTTATAAGGATCGCAAGAGTCGCACGTGGCGATTGTGCAACGACGCGCGAGAATAATTGCAGAGCCGCGCGCGAGTACAAACACCCGTCCGTAAGGATTTTACTGCCCACGACCCTGGGAGCCGTACGAAAATATCGCATGTACAGTGTATATACGCGCGGCGTGGGGAATCACGTTCGCATAGGCGAACAAGCTACTTCCGCTTCCAGGGAGCCGCGAGGTAAGCGCGACAATTGACACGCACGCGTGCGGCCGGAATGAAAATTGAATGGAGATCAGGCGCGCTGCCCGACGAGTTTGACATGATAATAACGCTAGGTCAAATTTTTCTTTTGTCTTGACTCAGCCGCCACCTTCGTACCTGCGACTGATTGCAGCTTGTTTATTCGTATCCGCGATTCCGAAATTATCTTGCGTCTAAAAGTTGTCGCAGATGGGATCATCGATGCAATCGGCATTGCACGGAACGAGATAGGAAAAATTACTGAAACAGATCACTCGTGGATAATATGGGCGAGCCCGCGGGGATTATTATTCGCCGATAGATCTCATCCTGAGACGTCAGTCCTAGGAGAGACTTTATTTCCGAGGAGGATCGATTTCGCTCGAAGCGATTCTTTTTTCAGAGCTCCCGGCCGACGTCGAGCTATTTCGAGTCCATGCTCGGCAGTAGAGTATAATTGAGCCCTTTCGTAAGGACAATCAAATTCGTATACCGCTCGCGAAGCCTATCCGAGTTCCGCGGCGATATATAGGCGGAGCTTTCTCTTTGTAATAGTAAGGTTTCGCGGCGGAGCAATCACCATATGAGGCCGCGCGCCGCTCTGCAACGAGATGCACACATAGCTCGTGCGCTTAAACGCTCCAACGGGGTACATAAAATCTCTCATGCTAACGAGTACAGCGAGCTCCGCGCGCAATTACATGTTAAAAACGCGGACATGTGACAAGCCAAAGTCTCACGAGACATGCGATGCTTAATTATTACGTACGCGCGTATACGACGGAAAAAATTTGAGCGCTCGAGTTTATGCAGCGTTATATATATATATGCGCTGTGCGGCATAGAAGATGGCATAAAGATACGTAACTCAGCGGACGCGGAGAGGTTCTATTTAGACGGCAGTAATAACTTTATCAAGTATCGATTTTCATTCCGGTTCGGAGCAGAAGGTTTTACTAACAAAATCTCAGCTCGGACTGAACAGGGATTGAATTTTAGATAGGACTCTCCGCATCGCCAATCGCCATGCTTTAACGGCGCCTCGTTGAATCCTCGCCAAATAAACGTCTTAATTCGATAATTGAGCCTCTAGTATAAGAAAAACTCGTTGATTGGGGGGTTATTAAATTTCTATTGTGCATGCGATCTCGAATATTCTGCAGAAAAATCCAACACGCACAGCTCCTCGAACTTTTAATTGCTTTCAAGATACGGATCCACTTTTGCTGAAAACATTGCACTACTGCGATGCAAAGTTGCGACTTACTAATAAGCTATCCGAAAAAAGGCTTGTTGACAAGTCGAGTTTGTGCGATAGTGAGCTGACGAAAGCGTCTCACATCAATAATAATCGATAATAGAGCTCGTTGCACTTTCCAGAGAAAAAGTTGTTTGTCTAAGCGTCTGGCAAGGCGATCCGACGAATTCCCGCTCTCTATTATATCTATAAGAGTGACGCGAGCCCCCGTCAGCATTTCACGGCCTAACGAGACTGCAACTCTTCTTCGCTCGGCAGCGCGTCGGAACGAAAATATTTGTGTGATTGCACGAGCGCTCGCGCGCGACTAGTCCAAAGTTTATTGTGTGTGATGCAAACAAGGAAAGAGGATGTGCCCGACTTGACTACTTGGTGTTTTCCCCCGCGGTCACGCATCGCGCGCACTTGTAAACATCGTTGTTTTTTGCGCGTCGCCTCGAGTCGGAAGTGGCTAATTGGCATCAAATTTTCGCGGCGATCTTGATTTTCAATTGAAAAGCTCGTATAGAGGCATAAGACGGGTAGGCGCCGGTGCGCGAGCGGGCTAAATTCACGATGCGAAAGCATATTCGCAATAAAATCGTTTCCAATAATTTCCAGTCCTGCCGCACGTTCGGAGCCTCGAAATTTCGCGCGTTCCCAGCAGCCGACGTCGCATGCAGGCGCGCGCAAGAAGGACGGCAAGGGTTCGTAAACAGCGAGTGTGTGTTTAATATTAGCATGCATGTACGTACACAGGGACGCGCGAAATACATCGCGCACTCCTCGATGCGTCGTAATATTTTCCGCGCACGTTTCTCCTTTGGCTCACCTATACACCTCGAGGCTCGAGCGCGGCGCGGGGGAGGCATATAGTTATAGAGGTATTAAGTATATACACACACGCGCTCGAGAGGGAATCGCTGGGGGCTTTAGGCGCCCCGGCGCTCGGCAAAACACGTATGGGGGGAGCGCCGCGCCGTATACGCGATATTTTCGGATGTATAAAGTATTCGCGTTCGTGGTATCTTTTTAACATTAGGAGCCGCGCGTAGGCACGTACGTACAGCTATAGGCGCCGGATGCGCGGCTGTGTACCCGTCTATCCGCGCATCGCTGATAACGCAATATCGAGAGAAATGCCTTGTCGCTCGAGCGCGCGCCCCGCTTCTTCTTGCACGCACACGCGTATTCGGATTTTAATATATGCACATAATGCGCCTTCCAATAGCTGAAAGTTGAATGAAAACACCGAGTCCTCGAGAAAGGAGCGCGCCGTACGCGTAGCCTCGTAATAACTCCAATTCTTTGTGTTTAATCAAACGCGGGTTATCGTTTCAAATCCCGAAGCTCGAAGCGCAAGAAATCTGCCTTACCGACCATCCGACCCGAAGCGGTTCGCGAAAGCGCCGGCAGGTGTCAGCGGCTGTCCGAGCGAGTTTCCGCGCGAAAATTCGTCATCGCCCGTCGGCTGGAATGACGCGTAAAAGTGAAGGCATTATTTATTCACGCCCGAGTGTATATGTTTGTTGATATCGCGGCTGTGTACGCGGACACGCGCCGAGATTACTCGGCTCAATCGGCGAGGGAGCGCGCGCTGATGGAGTTTAAATTTTTCATGCCATTGACATTATTCCCACAGCTGATTTATATTTAAATATCGCTGGACGCGATCGGCACCCCGTCCTTTTAACGGAATGCGAATTTCCAGCGCGGCTACAAAGTGCTGATGACAAATGAACTTATCAGCGCGCAGTAAATATTGATGAAGTGAAGTCTCCGTTTAAAAGCTCTGTCAGGCCCGCGAATCGGATGCGATGAAAGCAAGAATATCCGATTCGCGAGTGCGGGTTTATGAAAATCCAGAGCTGTTTACATTTGCCGACGCCGCCGAGTACATTTGCTCATACATATGCGAGTGCGATAAGAAAGTTGGCTTAAAAAAGGCTTCGCCGGGACTCGGCTCCTTTCATCCATAATCTCGTCGATGATGGCTGTGCTCGCGAAGAAAGAAGTCTAATAACGCAAGGAGAGCAGCTGCTGCTTCTCTCCTTCTCGAGCGAGTGTACACTATGTACACGGTGCACATGCACGAACGGGGAGCGAGCTCTCGAGTTTTCGAAAAAGTTCTTAAGTTGTACGTATAGATGCACGGAAGGCGAAGTGGATGGAAACGAGGAGGCAGCGGGGAATATAGCTGCAATTTCACGCTCTCCTTTGCTCCCAGCGGCGAGCTGCAGCGATTAGAGTTGTGCTAGTTGAAAAAAAAGCGCGCGGCGCGGAGAGGACATTTTTCTTCAAATTTACGCGCTAAACAGCTCGAGCTCGCTCGTCGACAAAAGCCGCGTAAAAGCTGGCCGGGAGCTCGCGGAGGCGCACTTTCGTTAGCGGCGCTCCTCTAATAGAGCCACTTCTTCTTCCAGCCTCTTCCCTGCCGCCGCGCGCTCTATCTTAAACATTCCGGTTCAGTTGGCGAATTCCTCGCGCAGCTCGGCACTATTTATCTCGGCTGCAGCCTCCGGGGTGAGCGAGCGTTTGCCTCCCCCGGAACACTCGTCGCCGTCGCGTCCTTACATTATTATTACGGGCTCCTTTACGAGCCGCCTGGCCGAGAAGAAGAGCGAGAGGAAGAATAAGAAGGCCGTTCGCCGGCTCTCTTTGCGCCCCGCGGATAGGCGTGTAAATTCGAGCTTTTTCTTTTTCTCTCTCTCTCTCTCTCTCTCTCTCTCTCTGTCTCTTATCGCGTCTCTTGCCACGCGTACGAACTTCGTTACGAGGAATGACAATAAATTCCGCGCGTTTGGGCGGCGCCGCGCATGCAGATACGCTAGCGCACGCATTGCCAAATCGGTTTAATGTGCCGCGAGACGTTTATGTAGTCGCAGTCCTCTTTTTTACGTTTACTGTCTTCGGGATATACGGCGCGACTTCTTGTTTCTTTGTCTCCCCAGACTTCCGCGCCTCGAGACGACTTTGCTCTTTTATTTTTCAGGCTGACGGCGGCGGGCTTCCAGATAACAAGGTCCGATTCTCTGGAAGCGATATTTTTTTCAGCTCGCCTATTTATATTCTCGCGGTGGTCCACATTGTACGAGCTGCGAGGAGCTTTTTTGCTTCCGCTCGCGCGCTGCACAGACAATTAATTCCTCCGCGCGCGGCGCTCGATATCAAAAGCAGCGTCGCGAGAGAGCAACCCGACAGGGACTGCCGCGTGTATAGATATGGCTGCGCCAACCGGGAGAAAGCGACTCGGGGGGGGGGGGGGGTCCCCGAGGCATCAATTACGGCCGCGGAGCGTCGCTGTGCCCTCTCGCTCCACAACTGCAGCACGTATTAATGCGCGCGCGATCGCAATTAAAATGCAAAATTTAACGATCCGCTTTGCTCCGTTGTTGAACGAGT
Organism: Trichomalopsis sarcophagae; assembly: GCA_024372645.1. Taxonomy (NCBI): domain Eukaryota; kingdom Metazoa; phylum Arthropoda; class Insecta; order Hymenoptera; family Pteromalidae; genus Trichomalopsis; species Trichomalopsis sarcophagae. Next base: position 4,505,941 of record QLSS01000004.1, read on the forward strand.
CCTCTTTTTTTCCGCGACTGTATCTCTCTTCGCTTTCGCTTTGCGCAGCGCACACTCGTGCTCTTCTTCTATTTTCATCGCCGAGGCTCGACCATTGACGCGGAAGGAAGCGCGATTACGCCTCGTGCGTGCATCGGGGCGGACTCGTTTGTTCCTCCCGCGTTATCTTGCGGCTCGAGTAGCAGTAGCGCATAATCGATGAAAAAGGACAGCCGGCGATGCTCGAGTCGAATCGCTCCCGGGGAAATTTCGACGATTTCGACGATTTGTCTCCGTCGGGCAATACATTGCCGTAAACGCGCGCGAGATACGAGCGATAGATGATCTCGAAGGGCTCTAGGAGGAGCGACGGGAGCTTATACATCGCCCCGTAATTAAAACTTTACGAGGAAGACGCTCGCGCGCGCGCCAGGCATTAATTGTCGCGCGGTTACAGCCACACGTACGACTGATCGAAACGCGACGCGTCGAAGGGAATCTGTAATTTTACGAGATCGTCGTCTTGAGTTTTCTACAAAATGCACCAAGACTGTGAGTAAATGCAGTCCGAGATGGAATAAATTGGATTATGCGGATGCTCATGCCTCATCCCGCTCTTTAACTGCGCCGTATTATTGATAGCTCTGGAATGTTCACACACACCGAAATCATATCTATCCCGAAATCTTACGCATAATGTATCAACCCTCTCTTCACGGTTTCACAACCTACGCATTTTAATGCGCCACGAGTGACGTGTCGTCTGTCGCTCGGCCGATAACCGATCCACGTCGACTGCACGTTAATTTATCACTGCAGCAGGATGAAACATGCATTCGACAAAAGCGAATTTCACTGCGGCTGTCCGCAAAAAGCAGCCGCAAAGACTCCTTCCTCGCGACGGACGCCCGCACGCAAAGTGAATCGGAATGCCAGCCGTGTTAATTCTCTCTCGTGCAGCTAAAGTCCCGAGCGATTCGCCTTATCGCGCGGCCATAATTTCTCATTCGTTTAAAGCAGCAGCCGCGGAGGACAAAAACGGAGGAAGAAAAGCTCGAGCGGTGGCAAAGAAAACAGCTCGAAAACTGACCTGTCAACGCGGCTTCCGTGCTCGCGTGCGCGCGAATAATGGAAAGCCTCGTTCTCCTTCTCTCTCTCTCTCTCTCTCGAAAAAAGCCGGCCGGCAATAAGAGGCTCGCCCGTTCGCCTGGGTCGTTATATTAATGGTCGCGGAAGGAATGTGCCCATTTTTGTTCCTTCCCTCGAATTTCATTACACACGCAGCGCAGTCGAGAGGGTGTCGCCGGCTCCGGGAATCGCGGCAAAAACTTTGGCCGCCCGAGAGACAGAGAAAGAGAGAGAGAGAGAGAGAGCTGCTTGTCTCGTAGAATTTTCGTCTGGCTCCTCCTCCCCTTCCACTTCTCTCTCTCTCTCTCTCTCTCTCTCTCGCCCTCGACTTCTACTGCCGGCAATTATTCCTGCTTTCACGCTCGATATTTCTCAACTCACGGCCCGTCGGGCAGAGTTATACAGTCGGACGCGTGCAGGATCGCGAATTGCCAGACGAAAAAACTAATGCAAGCTCTCCGTGCAATTCGAAACAATCGAAGCGCAGGCGCGAGTAGAACGTGGTCGGGTTTGGTCAGACACGGAGCGAAATCAGTTAAGCGAAGCGGATTTTTGAGAGGCGTCGACCCCTAGCTAACTTTGCGAGAGGAGCATCGTCCAACTATACACGCCAGATGTTTCGCAGGGCGATTCGCATCCTCTTTCGCAAACTCATCCCCCAACTACGAGCGCTCGGAGCAACAAACCAGATTTAGCAAAATTACATTCCCTCTCGGTGCTCACAGAGCTTCCTCGAAAACTGCAGCGGCGGCTGCGAAATAGACTGCTGCCGCGCGCTCTCTAGCCGAGGCTTTCCCTCTGTTTTAGCGCGAGCCCTTGTACGCGCCAGAACTATTGTCCGGCGCAGTGTAGCTATGCAAGAAAGCCTAGGCAATTGCGAAATGGCGCTCTTTCTCTTCGCGGCATGTTTGGGCGAGCGAGCAATTACGGCCGCTGCTAGCTGCTTCTGCTCTCGAGGCAGACGTGGAGAACGCGTCTGGCTTCGGCTCCAAGTAAAAGTGTTTCGCACTCGGCTTGGCTCGGGGATTCCAGTCGGAAGCTCGCCTCTAGGGTGCATGTCATTAGCGGTCGGGAAACACATTAAGTAAACGCAATCCAGTTCTTCGTTGCAGAAGCGGCCGGCGTGTGCAGCTCGTTCTTTTGTCGGCGTATTACGCGCGCGCGCTCCTCTCGCTCTTGAGGTTTCGTTGGCCAGAGCTATTAGCCATTGCTTCGTTACGCGCAAACAATGAAGACGCAGTAGCAGCGGCGCAGGAGCAAAGAAAGAGAGGCGAGCTTGTTTATGCAGGTTTTGTAACAAACATATGTGGGTCGCTCTGCTTTGTTTGCCTCCGCGTTACTCTCTGCACGGGGGAATAACTCCGTTAATTAGGCAAACCCGGCTGAATGTTTATCGGAGTTACCGCGCTTTGACGTATCATAGCGCGGAGAAAAATACGCCGAGACAAGTTTGCTCTTCATCAAATCCTGGCGCTTCAATTATGCCGCGCGTCTGCATCCCGGAGCTGCATTCCGAGAAAAAGTGTAAAAAGTGCCGGCAGGGAACAACGACGCACTCAGCGGACATTAGCCACTTACCTATGGGAAACTTGAGCGCGGCGCACGCTAATTTCTCGCTCGAGCTTTTTTCTGGCGCGTGCAGTCGACGAGGTGCGAGAAAGAGAGAAAGAGAGAGCCCAGCTGTGTGTTTACAGTGCGCAGTCTCTCTGCCGCGAAAAAGTGCGACTCGCTGCGTTGTACACAAAAGCGCTTTATGCGTGGATGGCTCCATTATGAATCATCACTCGAGTTTGCGCGGACGGAGAACAATATTTTGCGCGAAGCCGTGGATACTGATCCGAGCTCCTTTTATCACTCAGCGCTTACGTTTTTGCAGAAACATCGGAACCATCTACGGCAAGAGAATATCCGAAGAAGCTACTGCGCGAGCTAATGCCTCCGCACAGTGGAGAGCCATGTACGATCCCGCAAAAAAGCTTTCATCGCCTCTCTCTCGTCCACAAGAGAGACAAGCCGGAGAATAGAATAGGGAAAATCCGGCGGACGTGACGCATACACCTAGCCCGAGAGTAGCAGCACTGGAATTACAACGGGCCGTCTCCCTTTGAAGTCGAGTGCGGCACGTATACGAATATGGCGCGAGCCAGAGTGCATAATCACCGACAAACAGATTAATCCATCAACAAGACGGCGCGCTGCTTAAAAATGCAATTACACGTGCAAATATGACAAAGATAAAGGGAGAGTCGCTCGGTGTCAGCGAAGCAAATCGCTCGACGCGTGGACTTTTTAGCTCAGCGCGAAAGGGGCAGGCGTCCGCCCCTACCGCGCTGAGCCCATACTCCGTGTGTGTAACTGTGTACACGCGTGTGCGAGAGCCGTTTAATTACATTAGTCCGACTGTCGGCGTTGCCCGAGCTCCAAGTGGATGCTTACGGACGCTTTGCCCTTCGGCTTGCCTTTCATCTCGTTCTCTCTCGCTCGAAGCACACATCCGAGAACGTCGACGCGCGGGTATTAGTCGGCGTGTGTCTGTGTGTAAACTGACGAGGATCCACCTCTCGTCTCTCGTGAAATCGCGCTGATGATGCTTCGCCGAGTACACGCCGTAGAGTAGCAGATGGTTTATTTATGCGCGGCGGCTGTTGTTTCTGGATAATTTTGCTTTTGTTTTTCCGGCTGCAGCAAGTCCTGACTGAGTTTCACATATAACGCTTCGAAATTCATTCTCCCAGGTGTATGACGAACAAAATGTTCTGAAGGCTTGAATTCGCGGGTTTCTTTGCATCGAAGAGCAGTCAAGCTCTACAACTCGAGCCAGGAAGGATTGGGACAGCTAGGAGCTTTTCACGTTCCAATCGATAAAAGCAGAGGACTCTGATTGCGCTTGATACAGCTGTCCGCGACGACAAAGCAGCCAGTGTTTTAATGCAGCAGGGGAAATCAGCGTAAAGCAGAATAAGTGTACACAGGCGATAAGGCAAAGCGTAATGGAAGCGCAGAAAACTTTTGCATCAGCCTTTCAATGGCGACTGCGAAACTCCTGCTGCTCTTTTGCAGGGCTGTATTTTTAACATTTTCTAGTTCGAAACGGCACGTGTACGAACGGTATCCTGATTACAAAGTTTGCAGACCTGTGCCGGAAGAGGTTGGAGTAATTTTCAAACAACTGCGCGCATCGTCGCAGTCGGTCAGTTGCGTGGAGCGATATCGACGTCGTTGAGCATTCAGTAAAGCTGCATCAGCTGCTGAGTGGCGCATAAAGCAGTAAACCAGGCGCGCGGAACGTTTCTAGCCGTGGCACGCGAGCACAGCATGAAAATAAAAGGAGAAAGAAAGCTGCGCGGAGTGGCATCAGTCGTATAGCGCATTACGACGTCCGCTCATTTCAGACTCTGTTTCTCTCCTCCCCCCCCCCCTCCCACTCCCTCTTTCTCTCTATAAGCCACCGCAGCTGGAATATCTCTTGGTCTGACGCTCGCACAAAGGACCGTCGGAGAGACGTGCTTTCAGCGCTTGCAGCGTTTGCGGTGCGACGAGAGTGCGCGGAAATGTATTCGCGAATGCGCGGCGCCGCTGGAAAAACAATCTCTACGGCGCGTTTGTGCAGCGAGAAGGAGAGAGAGAGAGAGAGAGAGAGAGAGAGAGAGAGAGAGAGAGCAGATGGGGAAAAGTGAATTCCGCGGCACTTTTCCAGGCTTCTTTGCCACCTGACTTCCGACGCCGCCGCCGCCGCTGCGTAATTATTCATATTTTTTCGAGTCTTTTTCAAGTCGTGCCCAAGTAGCGTGCTACGCTACTTTTTACCATTTTCGCCTTTCTAACTTTTCCTGCCGAACGGACGCGATCATTTGCTCGTTGCTCTGATGATTGCGCAGTCAACGATTTAATCGGAAAGAAGCAAAACACACAGTCATTTACCACTCGGGCCAATCAGATGTGCTTCATGCGCGATCGATGAAGATTGAGAAGACTGTAGGTAATTAAGAAGCGATGCGCGCGCTCACAAAAAAACTACCAGTCACGCTTGCGGATCAAGAAAAAATCCAAGCTTCCGGCCTGTGTTTCCTGGCCCAAATCGCTCGGCGTGTTTTTCTCGGCGAAATAAATGAGTGGTATCTCGATGATCGATACCGGCCTGGCCTTGCACATACGCGCTAGTAAAAAGTATCGTAATAAATGATCCGTCGTAAGATGTTTCAAGCTCTGGAGCAGACTTTGTGCTAAATATATAGATGTATATGGGATATGATATAGTGTATAAAAAAGCGAAGCGAGGGAAGGACGGGCTGGGGATCGGGCCAGAAAAAAGAGGGCTTTCGCTACAGTTCTCCCTTGCTTCATCATCCGGGAGACGAAAATCTCGCGGCGACGATCAATCAGAACAGACATCTTCTGTCGTTTCATCTCGACAAAGGGAAAACTCGTGCGTGTGCTAAATCCGCGCGGTTGAAGCGAAGGTACATACACTGGTCGCTGAACACGGGGATCGCTTTGTTACTGACGGGACCTTTGTTGGATCGAGAAGCGTGGAAACAAAACTCATATTGAAATTTATTTTTCGGCAGTGCATTGATTCCCGCGAAAATTATCTCATCTGTATGTCCCTCGCGTTTGGCCTATACTCCGACACACAACAGCCGCGGAGAAGCCGACTATTACCCCAATGGTTTTCTTTCAGCGTGTAAAGCAGATTACCAGGCGGTTTTAGGTAAAAAGCAAGGAACCGAGCGAACGAGAGCAGCGAGTTGGGAGACGGGGTGGGAGGGGCAGGCTGCAGAGAGAAAGCGCGCGAAGCAGCTCTTTTGAGCTGGCATAACTTGATTGATTACTCCTGGGGAAAAGCCCGGGGATATCGGATCGCGTCGAGTCCTCCTCTGATGCCTTCCCCCGGGACCTCGCTTTAACGACACGGAGATTAACATGTCCGACTAACGAGCCTTCCATCTCTCTCGCTCTCGGCATGCTTTCTTTATTCTGTCTTCCCCTTCGAAGCGAGGATGACGCGTGCGCGACGTTCGGTACCTCGTAAAAGATCCCCGCTCTATATTCGCGAGCGATACAGTAGTGCAAGGGTGTGGATTTCCGTGTCGAATCGTAGTAGCGAACATTAAAAATCGTCGGAGCAGCTGATAAACGAAGCGGTCCTTCTTGAACGAATCGGGAATTTCGTAATTAGACCTCGGTCGTTTCTCTTGCCCTACGAGTAGAAGAAAAAATTACACACACACACACACACACACACACACACATTCCTCCAAAACATTGCTGTATTGAATCGTTTTATACATTCGGCAGCAGTCGGCGCGCAAATTCCTTAAACGATTGCGAGCAGAGGCTGACGCGAAGGCGGGTTCATTCGTATGCGCGAGCCGTACGGGGAAACAACTGTAGATGTCCCACGCACGTGTGTTTGAGCCGCGCTTCTTGTGTATGAGATCGGAGATTCGCGATTGGGAAAGTCGTGCAAGGCGTTTCCTCATCGATTGCCGAGAAATCGCTTGTTTTTCCGTCTGCTATATCGACGTCAATTGTTGTTGCCGCTTTGATTTTTGTTGAGACACTCGCTTCTCTGACTTCTGACGATAATCGCAGGCACACGAAATAAGATAATGATATTATTGCAAGCAATTTTTTCCGGCGCAATGTAATTAATCATTTTCATCTTGATAGATGGCGAAAAATAATACGCATCCCGTTCTGTATTTAATGCTGAATTCGTGTGATTTGTAGTCCATCGAGGCTGACAAATGAGTTCCGATAATTTATGCTTTTCCTTTTTTGTCATGTCTACGATATCGATGCGAAGAGAGAAGTTTTATAATTATTCTTCCTTCTTTCACGTACAGAAGTAGCAGCAGCAGCAGTAGCACGTGCAGCTCAACAAAAACGAGGCGAAAGTTCGTAAAAGGGATTCCTTGTTCGGCGGTGATTATCAAGGATTATTGAAGGGATCGGTTCGTTGTCCCATACGAAGCTTCCTCATCACACCATGGGGTGCTGAAAATTTATTGATCAGACCAAAGAGATAGAGCGACAGAGGGCGAGGCGGGGACGAGCGGGACAACAGAGGAGAAAAATACGAGGCTTCGCATTCAACGCTCCATAGAAGGTCGGTGAACTTTAATTAACACATTTTTGAATGAATCACTCGTTTTATCACGCCGACTGGCAATGAAACTAGTTCTCAACGAGAGAATCGTCGACGACAGCGCACCCCGCATTTCCATCCCTTCGACGTCATTGGCCCCTTTCTCGGCAACGAAGAAGAATCTGAAATTAGTTGCACTTCAAAGCGACAGCCAACTAAGACCCACGTACTGTATACAGCGTGTACACTCCGGAGACAGAGCGCAGTATCGAGTTAGCGGAGGCGTTTTATTAAATCGCATCGCGCGCGGGGGGCGGCCTGTTTATATGTATGCAGGGCAGGTCGCCTCGAATTTCCGGCCAAGATTTACGTGATTCCGTCTCGAATTTTTCATTAGGCTGCGAGCTTCTGCAGCGGCAGCCGAGATTGTTAAGAGAAAGAAGAGAGGAGAGAGAGAGAGAGAGAGAGAGAGAGAGGGCCTAACGATATCCCGCGGCGCACGAACGCGCGACGTAGTCTACGTGACGCGATTTGCATAATTCGAAAAGGGACACGCGGCGCTTCCCTCCCACCGGGCCTTTTATTTGTTTCAATCAGTGCCGGCGGAGCTCTCTGCAGGTACACCCACTCTCGCTCCTTGTCTCTGTACTTTAATTCGCGACTGTAAGGACGAACTCGAGGACGTCGGTCGAGGTCCGATGCGGAAGGATGCTCTTTTCGTTCGGGAAACGCGAGAAGTCTGCGATGGGGAGCGATGCTGCTGCAAGTTTAATGATGCAGTTCGACGCACGAGACCTGCTTCTTTGAACGCACTTCAATATGCAAACCTGAAAATTATACTAATGAGCGACGTCTGAAAAGTTTTGAACTATAATTTCGAAAAAAGAATTACAGCTAATCTGATTAGCGCCACTTTAGCACATGAAAATTACCGAGTTGAATAGTAACGAGCCAGTGGCGTCTAGACGAATGAAAGATGCATACTCGTCGGGTGGAATTTTATAATCGAAAATGAATATTGCACCCGCGGTCAATTTTCATTCGACCCCAAGACTGCTGCTTGTGCTTATTGGATGACGAGCGAGCATACATCATTGGCCTCATTATTAGCCGAGCAGTAAAGTTAACGACGACGGAGTCGGGTGAGGTAAAAATAGTTCTTTATCCCGAATCATTCGATTACGGCAACTGCGAGATGGGAATGATGGAAAACAATGCCAATTAAAGAGCGAGAATCAAACGGAGGACTATACGAAGCAGACGTGTAGTGGACAGCCATTCCGTGCCAACTCGCTATCAGGGCATCCTGACAGAAGAAGGAGAGGAAAGCGAGCGGTCGAGTGGAAGAAAGGGATAAAGATCAAAGAGCAAACTCGCTCTCCAGCTTGTGCGCGCGGGAGCAAATTATTTCATCGCAGTTGGCTATACACGGCGACGTAACTTATTTATCTAAATAATTGCCGGGGCCGGGCTTTGTGCTCGCCTAACCGGGCCGGCAGCCCTTACGTAAGCAGCTCCGCCGTACATTATACACACAGATTGTGCACACGTACATATACGCGGCGTCACATTGCGTGGCCTCAACGACGTCCTGCGTGTCGGGTCAATAAGTCGACGGGGGGCAGGCAAAACTAAATTCTATGGTCACGTCACGTGGCGTGGCGCAGGACGACGGCGGCGTATATATACACACACACCTCCGCGGAAGCCGAGCTGTTGCTGCGCTGATGTTGCTCCGAGTCAACGCGTGCCTGCTGCCCGAGCCCTAAAATTGTCGCATGTCGACTAACGATCGTTTAGCAGTTTGCCGTTCGGTCCCTCTCTCTCTCTCTCTCTCTCTCTCTCTTCGACTCCCTTCGGCAGCCAGCGTCATGGGATTTTAAGGAGTGAGGGGCAAAATTATATGCACTTTAACTCGACATGTGTGTGCGCTCGCTAGACGCGGGAGCCCGCAAGGGCGGAGCGCTAAAATATTGCGCTACAATGTGTCCAGCAGGTGATTTAAGAGGGCAATCGAGACCGTTTTATGGCTTTTAAATTGTCTTGATTAGTTTTATTGTTATGACTTTTTTTGCCGCTGGCTTAATGAGCATTAAGGGAGCTGTGCCCTTCTGATTTACGCTCCGCTATGTTTATTTGTTTCATTGCTTTACTTATACTCCCGTCGTAATTTTTCCATGCAGTACGATTTACCAATCGGGCCGTGAAAGCCCGCACAAAGCGCCGAAGGAATGTCCATTAAGCGGAGCTCTTTCGGACTCACAAAGAGCATAAATACTCGAACCAGCACAGTGTGTGCATTTGCTACCCTGCAGTAGTAGCAGCCCTCGTCGATCCTGCGCGGGGCTCGCGAGGAAGCGAAATTCGATCGTCACTGTCGCTCTCTGCACACTTGATCTTCCTAGCGTGCGGAATGTTCATTTAACCCTTTTCCCGGGCGCATCGGTCACGTGCTGCGTGCGCGTACACAGCCGCCCCCCACTCGACAATAAGATCCATCTCTTTCGCCAGTAGTGCGCTGGCACTGGCATCTCTCTCTCTCTCTCTCTCTCTCTCTCTCTCTCTCTCTCTCTCTCTCCGTGCGTATCCGCGCGCTGCTTTCTCCCTCCGCTCGGCCCCCGATAGCGAGAGCGAGGGAAATCATTCATTAGCGGATATGGTGTACAGCACAGGCAACGCGCGGGAGCGAGAAACGCGACAGATGGAAAGGGGTCGCCGCCATTATAAATGTCAATCACGCTCGTGCGGCGATTGAGAGCGGCTCTATGGCAATCATTTCGAATGTGTCCGTTTTCCGCGTGCGCGTGAGTGGACTCTCGGATCGCCGCCGTCGCTCGTCATTCCCCGCGTGACAAATCAGCGAGGGGTGCTCTCGCGCGCGGAGCTGTTTATCAACGGCGATGATGCTGACGACGCCGGCTCCTTTCTCTCGACTATTCGTTCGCTTCCTTTTAGCGCTGATTGGCCGCGTGACCAGGGGAAAAAGTGATTTACGCGATGCTCGGCTCGTAGCGCGGGTCCGGCGCGTGAGTAAGCCCATTTGCATGTGAAAATCGAGGAAAACTTCGGCTTTTTTCATCCGTCCTAATAGCAGGAAAAGATGATCGATTCGCGGCCGCCGAGACAATACACCACTCTCGCGTGCCGTTAATTGAAAACTCGTTTACCGCGAACGAGCGAATCATTGGAAAAGAAGTTAAGATGCTTTATGCATTCACGCGGCGATTTGCATGCGGTCGAGCGCTGTCGTTAGATTTGTCATAGCCGTAGAAGGAAAAAGAATCGTCCGGCGATTCATCAGTTGCGCAGTATATGTCATTCGAACGAGCGTACGCGACGATTGTCCTCGTTCCCTGCGCTTGATTAGGACCTGCCCATTGATCGGGCTGAATGGGCAACGTGTACAAAGTAGACGCGGAGGGGAAGGCCCGCGGGCTTGGCTCCCTCCTTACGTATACCTCGATACGTGTAATTTCGCGAATTAGAGGCCGACGGCGCCGCGCCTTTTGTCCACTCGGCTCGCTTGACGTCTCTCTGCGCCCTGCGTGAGCGATGGGGAGGAGGAGACGCGTCGCGTCGCTCTAATCTCGTGGAAAATGCCCCGGCTGCTCGGCTTTTTATTAAACGCCAAATTGATGATGCGCACGGCTGGCTTCGCGAGAAGGAGGCGCAAGGAGGTGATTAATTGCCGAAGAAGGCGCGCGCGCCGGGAACTTCGAGTGTTGATTCCGACGAATTTTATTGTTGCCGTCGATGCGCAGGCAGGGCAGGGGAAGGGGCTGTGTTCTTTCTCTCCTTTGATCGGCTGTTTTTCGGCTCGATGCGTTTTAATTATGGCGCTTTCTTTGGCGCGGATCGCTGTCTCTTTAATTAAATTATACTCGGTGCACGTATTTTGAGCTCTACTCTTTTTTCCCGGAGGGGAGGTCGGCGAAACGAGCGTCGTCGGGGGGGGGGGGGGGGCTGAATGCAAAAGGTCATACGTTTCTAATTAGTCGCCGGCTTCGCGCGCGGCAAATTTCGATAATACACGCCTGAATTGAATTCTCGGCAGCGCAGTCGACGTCTATTAATTATTGGCAGTCCCACTGCTGTTGTTCGATTCACACTCGTTATGAATTCATCGAAAGCGAGATGCAGGAAATTTCAGTCCAAACGAACGTGCAAGCATCACTCGAATTTAGAATACACTGCGACTGAATAACAATAGCGCGCTCCGTCTCACCGGATATTTGCTTCCATCATTGAACAAGTCGCTCTGAGCGAGCTGCAGTCTCGCAACAAAAATAAACGCACTGTTTCGCTGCGAATGAACTCTTATTCCGCGCAAAGTTGAGAACACGCGCCCTTGGGTCGGTCTTCGCGTGTCCCCGCATACCGCAAGCGACCGCAGCGTCCTAATCCATCGTCGCCGCCCGGCGTTCGTTAGTACATACTGTGCTCGGAGTTCTGCAGCAAACCGATCGCGGGTGTGTGCGGGAGTAGCAAAGCCATCGGGGCATGGGTTTACATGTCTGGAGAGCCGCTGAAAAGGAGAAAACCGCAGCTGCAGACGGCTGATCAAAGCGCCGGCGAAATGGACGAACTTCTGGCCGCGGCGACATCGGAGTCAAGCGCAACTATACCGCGACGCTGTGTCTCTTTCGCCGCACGAGTGCGCATCGGTAGTAGTCTGTCAACTCATCCGCCGGGATTTTCCGATCGCCGGGGAGAGGAAAACTTATACGGCCGCTGCTGTCTGTATGTTTTCCCGCAAGCGTACACGTCGTCTCCCATCAGGTATATCGAAGCGCCGAGCGCTGACGAGGCTGTGCATCGCAGTATCGAGGGAAGAAGTCTCTCTCTCTCTCTCTCTCTCTCTCTCTCTCTCTCTCTCTCGCCCCCGATTCATCCGCCGGGGCCGGATGGAAAGAACGAAGAGATAAGTTTCCAACTAAAAGTTACGAGGCTCCCCCCGAAGATAAGAGATCGGACCGTCTCTTTCGCCGGGGGCCGAGTTTTCCGCGGCTCGTCCGGAGATTGATTCTTCCCGCTTCCTTTCTCTCTGCCCTGCTCTCGGCCTCAGCTCGCCTCCTGTTTTTGCCGTCTGCGTATTTTCCGAGCCATTTTTTCTCTCTCCCGGCCGCCTGCACAATGCTCTATACCTATGTATACGTATAGGTATATATAGGTGCGTCGCGTCCGTCGCTCATAATTTAATAAGAGCCTCGGCCTTGTCGAGAAAACTTTTCCGCGCATATAGCGCGCCGGCCGGGAGATGAGGAAAAGTGGACGCGAGTTTCTTCATTCGTGCATCTGCGCGACGACGGCCAAGTTTGGCCCTCTTTTTCGAGCAAGAGGAGGCTGATGCTATATATTGTTATAACGGGTGCGCAAAAAGTGCGCCTCGACGCTCGCTCTTTTTGTCGCGATAGTTGAATTTTCAAATTAGCGCAGGTTTCGCTGTATTTATAAGGGCAATTTGCGCGGCGCACGTGGCGTGCGCGTATATCCAATCTGCAGGCGCTCTCGGTTTTGCGGCTCCGAGAAATTGGCTTTTTCTCCCTTTGCCGGCATATAAGCAATACAAGTTTCCTCGTAAACGGGGGATTTATATCGGTTTTGCAGGTTTTGCGCATGCGATCTCCCCTTTTTCAGCGCTGCGATCATCGAATAACATTGATTTTCGCCGGATACTCGCGCAGTAACGGGATGAATAATGAAGACAGAAGACTGTTATGCACACCCTCAGACTTTCAGTTCTTAATTTGGAAGTTCGCTTCTCGAGCAAAGTATCGCTTCCTATAATTTATGCAGAGTCGGGCCAACTTTGCTCGACGCGCGCGCAAATTACGCTGTAGAAGCCGAAATTTGCTACTCTCCGCGAGTCTATAATAATCTCAAAAGCGAGCTGCGCAGTTTCGCTCAGCCGCTCTCAAACACCAGCAGGCTTCGAATTCTCACGCGATAAACCCTCTCGACGAAATAATACACGGAAGCGCCGCACGAGGTCCGAAGAAAGAATCCAACAGCTGGGAACAAGTGCTCGTGCCGCTTTTTCCCGACCGCGCCCGGACCAAAGCATTCGCGAGGTAATGAGTCGCACGCGCGCGCACACATTTGCTCTCCCTTCCCCCACGCGACTTCTCAACCCCCTTGGATTTCCTTCCTGGCGGCATAATGAGCGGATTGTTTGCGCTGACCGCCGCGACGGCGTTATACGGCTCCCCCGCGTCGGACACGCGCGCGCGCTTTTTTCCCCGCGCTCTATAATATACGTCTGCACGCAGCAGCTCTCTCGAGTGCGCTGCCGGCTTATTGGGTTAAAGCTCTTTTTAGGGGCTGACGACGGCGGCGCCGGCAAACTTTACCCTCGACCAATTAGCGATGCACCGCCGGAAAAGCGAGCCCAGGGCGCTCTGGTCATCGCGAACGCGCGCACAGCCGGCTTATACGCGGACGCATTAATTTTTGTTATACCCGCGAAAAATAAGGATGTTTGTTATAATCCCTGCCGGCTCTGCTGGGATATGATATAAGGCGAGAGCGCGGCGCCAAGTTTGCTCTGCTGCAGTGGCTCTGTGTTTGACCGGCAACGCGCGGTTACGTAATTGCTCTCTCGGCTGAAAAACCTCCGCTCGCGGATAGCGAAGCATAAACTTAACGAGCTCGGCGACGACACGAGACTTCCGACGAGACTCCTTCCGATCGATTCCTCCTGCTCACATACAACGCGAAAGTTCGCTAATGACTGGGGAAAAATCGGTACGCGCGCGGCTCCGACGATCTCCGTCGAGCGAACTCGAGGAGAGGCTGCGCGCAATCAGGCCGTCGGGGCCGATCGACCGGCAATCGGAGCGCGAGCGCGATAAGGACGGAATCGTCATCATCGGGGCCAACCTCGATTTCTCTGTCTTCCCCTCCCCAAACGGCACCGGCGCTAGCGTAACGATCCATTATCCCGAGGGAAGCAGAAGTCGCAGTGATTTCTCGATAGTACGAGCGAACGGGAGGCGAAAAAGCCCGAAGAAGAGGAAGAAGTAGAAGAAGAAGAAGGAGTCGAAGTGGAGCGCAGAGTCCAAATGAGAACCAAACAAACCCCGACGGTTCCCCCCCTAGCCCCTAACGAGTCATGATCGCGCTATAAGGACTTGCTCCGAGCAACTTTCTGGAGAGCGCACATCGCACTTATAAGTATACCACCGCAGCCGCGCGGCTTGGATGAGCTGCTCGGAAACTTGAAATCACGAGTCGATTTTCCGCCGACTAAAGTTACCGCTGACGCCATGGAATCGCGCGCAGCGTAGCTTTCCAGCGCCACAGGTATATCGCAGCGTGAATATCGGCACGGGGATAAAATGAAAAAGCAACTTGTAATAATCGTTTCGCCTATCGTATTTTTGGAAAAAGTTGAGCCTCCCAAATTAGTTTCATCGATATCTGAACCCCGCATAGCGGATAAAGCCGCACGTTTTTGTTCCTCCGTTATTTCTTCCTTCCTCGTCATCCCGGCGATTCTCCAACCCTGCGAGAGGGAGCCCGCCGAGTTTCTTTTTTTGCTCCGTGTGCCGCTGTGTGTACAAGGGGCTCTCGCTCTCCCAATTATCGGCAGACATGCCATTCGTCGGGATCAACAATCCGTGATATCTTGAAACTCGCAGCAGCAGCAGCAGCAGCCGCCTCGTCCCCGGCGGACTTCTCGGCTGGCCGCCGCTGCCAATACTCGCGGGCAAATTGACCGAAACCACGCCAAAATTTGTACGACATCGATACTTCCTTCATCCAATCACGCTCGTTTGCAGACTATGCAAAACACTTGATGCGAGAGCCGCATATAACGTATTATTAATAAAATATCTGTAAGGTGTCTTGAAATGCGGAATAATCGCAATCGCAAATTACTCATCCGCGCCGCATACGAGGAAAAAAACACTCGCGTGCGAGAATGTTTATAGGCCACGTGAGTATCGTTATTAATCGTGCGTCGGTGTTTTTGCAGCTACGTGCAACGCAGTCACGAGAGAGATTAATCAAAAATATAAACAATCAGGATCACTGAATCGCTCGCGGTGATCTCGTAGCAGATAATTAATGTCAGGCGCGTACAGGCATTGCGTAATTGGAGACGTAATCGAGAAGGTGGAAAAAACTTGGCAGTGTTATTAGATTTGCAGTGTGAGGTGCATACCGACGCTCCGTCTGGGGCGATAAATCATTCCGAGATCATGTAACGTCGCGCCGCCTGCGGCGTCTGTCCAGTTGTCGGTCATTAGGCGCGCGCGCGCGCGCGGTCGCTTCGGAAGTACACGGCGCATCGGCGCGGACCAGGAGTGACGCAGTTGTTGCTTAGTTTCCTCGGTGAATCCCGGCTGTAAGATAAATTGCCAATTATACTATTCGTACGCACGAGCGGCGCAACGACGAGGAGCATATTAATTCAGTGAAAGCACTCCGCGGAGAATGAAATATGCAGGTGTGAAATGAGCGATCGAAGGCAAGAGCAAACGTTATCGCCCGACGACTAATTAACAAGCCGCCCGACGTGTTCATTATCATACAGTCGGCGCAGAGGTGCATAATACACACTGGGAAGAAATAAACGTTTTAATCGATACAAGCGCGTATACGTGCGCGTTTACTTTGCGCAGTAGCCATCTCAGTCGGCTCGAGCTCTCTGTCGTGCCCCTTTCTTCCTCCTTTTTCTCGCCCTCTCTCGCTCTTGCGCTCTTTGTGTGTACAGTGTTTAATGACGCGACGCTACGGGGAATCGCAAAGTCAGGCCCGATTAAGTGCGCGACCACCAACTGACTCTCGCTTCACTCCCTCGCGCCTCGACGGACGGCTGGGCGCCACCGCTATTAATTAAAATAACCGCAGCGTCACTCGCTGCTCGCTCCTCTCGTGGCTCACTTTATTAAGATCTTTTAACGCGTTTCTGAACACATAGAATCGAAACTGCTGCATCGGAGATGCTCGCGCGATATAGTTTTACCTACTTTGCGATCCTACTTGTTCCTCCCGAGCAAATATTTGAGAGTATTTTTTTTCCCGATTTTTATCTGCGCGAATATGGATGAACCGCAGGCGAGACGTTAGATAGCAAAAGTAATGGCGCGAGCACGTGACAACGTTTCACAGCGATCCTCGTCGTGCGAGCTGATCTTCCGATAGCACTCGCGCCGTCAATTTGCGCTTTTTCAAAGATGTCTCTATTTCAGCCCAACTGTTCTCCGCGACTTTGTGCGCTCGATAAGATTAATATTCGCGAAAGGGAAAACGAGATCGGGGTCAGTGGCTATATTTTTTAGGTGCGTAGGCGCGAAACGACGTGGATTAATGCTGAAAACCTTTATTTCTGCTCCTTTTTGGAGTTAAATTTTTACACCGCTGAAGGGAGCAATTTGTCACTCTTCAGAGTTAAAATGTGCACAGCCTTTCTAAGGGGTGGCGCGTGAAAAATTGTTTCTTCGCTGTTACATTTTACTAGAGTGCGCTCAGAATAATTTGTAGCACGTTCGCTACTCGTTAAAAAAAGAACGACGCGCGGGAAAAGCGTAGTTCAGAGTGATGAATAACGCCCATTCGCTGTTTAGCCTTAGAGCTTTTATTGCATATTGTTTTCGTTGAGCGTGACAGTTGTATTTTCGACCAGCAGCAACAATTGTCTACGGTATAGGGTTCCTATTTTCAATCGCTCCGTGTAGCAATCGACGGCAACCCCGGGGAACCGGACGAGCAGGAGATAAGCTTGGAAAAGAGATCAAGGCTCGCCTATGTATCCATCTCTTTTTTTCCGAGTTACTCAGATCACTTAGTGTGACGTCGGTCGGACGTTTCCGAGCAAAGCGCGAGGTCTTGCAAGTACTCGCAGTAGGGGAACTATATACATCGGCAGAGGCAAAGTTTAGGGCCGTGTGAGAGAGGAACTTGGGACAAGGTACATAGACAGGAGCCTTATCGTGCGCTTTGCCAGCACTATAGACACACTCCGGGGGCTATGCATAGCCACACGGACGTAGGCGAGCGAAGGGACGTGTGCGCGTGTATGCTATACACCGGTCGCTTACGTCCCTGTGGCCGCTCTTTATCGGGATAAAAGGTAGACAGTCGCTCGGTCTGGCGCAGAGCAGCCCGGCCTGCAAAGAGCGCCGTAAATTGGAGAACCGAAGTGGAAGAACCGTTAACTACGGAGCAAGTGGATTAAGCGATTAAGTGACCTCGCTTTAGATCGCATCACACGCCAGAACAGGGTGTAGCTATACCACGGCTGTGTGCTGCGGGGGATGAGAGGCTGCTGGCGGCGGCGGCAGGCAGGCTTCTTCTCCTCGTCTTCTCGCGGCCCGCTGTGCTTCGTTAGCATTCCACGGGATATTTACGTGCGTGTCACGCGCTTTTGTCTCGGCTAATCGCGGCACTCTGCTCCGCCACTCTTTCACGCTCTACGGCGATCTCACCGAGGCCAGTGTTCGTTATTCCATTCTTTATCCGCTTTTTCATTGAGCGAGAGCTGCTCCATATACAAATTAGCAGTCCTCGTTAGTTTGCTTTCAGGGGCTTGAATCGGATTAAAGGCGAGCTCCATTAGAGAGATTCGAGCAACAAAATTATCGCGTAAAAGCGCTTATGCATAAAAAGAGACGCACCGAGTCCGGCGAAAGCAACGTTCGTTACTATTTGGGTCAAGCTTGCGCTCGAAATCATCCGTGAACGTTACATCGAGAGACGGCTTAACAAATAATTAATTCCAGGTATGTATATTCTTCTATTCAAATGGTGTAGTTCGTTATTTCGGAAAACTGCGTAGCAGCATTCATTCTCATCATACGAGCGTGCCAATCCGATTATTGACTACTAGCACACGCTCGTACGAAATTCGCGATCGATAAACACCCGTTATCGAACTCGAACCGAATATGCGGATCGGGCGCAAGTATGTAAAAGTGCAGGAGCAGCAATGCGATCGGACTTTGAGCGCTTGCTTTTGATATTTATTGTGCCGAACGGAAGGCGCGGAGCAGAGAAAGCCGCTTTGATTTCATGAGCGCGTTATTGCCTTTTCCAGCGCGCACTGCCGGGAAAGGTCGAAAGTATTTATTTGGCAGCCGCGAGGTACGAGCTAATATGCGCGTTATAACATCGAGCGGGCGAGCGAAAGAACGCCGGTGTTATGCGAGGTAGCGCTTTTTATTTTCCGCGTCAAAGGATCGACTAATTACGAGAGACTATCCGCGTTCGCTCGGTGGTTTTCATTATTGGCATTATGATGAACAAAAGCCGATCAGAGCGCGCGCTAAACGCTTTTCGCGACGCGCGTTGACGAACGACGAAATTGCCGTTGTCGAGTGAAGAATCAATTTTTTATCCATTCGCTTCTGCGTAAATCCGCGCGTTTTATTTTTAAACTTTCACTCGCGCCTCTTTTATATCGGCTATTTTATATCGAGGAAAAAACACGCGATAAATTCTATTCTATATAAAGAAAAACCACGATCGCAATCCGTTTGTTTACCCGCTGAATTACCCAGCATCGTATGGCGTCATAGTAGCCGCACACGCGCGGCAGCGACCGATCGTGGATTGTTATTTATTAACGCTGCATACGCTCAATCGCGGTATCGTTTTTAGCATCGGCGCGTACTCATTGAATCTAATATTGGTTATACTCGTTGAACTCTGAATAATCAAATACAGGCGTATTCTTTTATCACTGCAAGCGTTTATATCGATGGAAAAAAAGCTAATATCCATAGTCGAAATGAGACGAATACGTAAATCGTCGGGACAAAGTAGCCAGCGGCGTGGAAGTAACCGAAATTCATTATGATGCATTCTGCTGCCTCCGTGAACACGGCATTGTCGTGTCGAAATTCTTTTTATAATATTTCAAACCTACCGCTATTTCGCGCAATAAGACGGAAAAGTAGAACGGACGTAGATTTGACTGCTGGTCTATGGATATAAAGCACAGCCGAGCTTCTCTATACGCGCGTTTGCAAGCGCCACACAGCAGCAGCAGTCTCCGCTTGGCAATAAAGCGAATTACAGTTCTTAACGACTTCAGAGAGCCGAGTGAGCGAGAAGTGACCTAATCATGCCGCTCGATATTTGACGAGCGTTGTATAAACGAGCTACCCCCTCGTAGCCCATCTCTGTTTCTCTTTCGTTCAGCTCTCGCTATGTATATCCGTTGAAGAGAAGGGCGGTGGCGGTGCACCGAGAGCCTTTCTACCGTGTGCCCAGCTCCCCATCCTCGCGATCAATTATTGCCGAATCGCGCTCAAAAAAGAGGAAAGACTGCGAAGCGAGCGGGAAAGGGAAATAAATTCCCCCGCGATGAAAGCGCGCCTCTCTCGTTAGCTTTTTCTCGATATTCTCGTCCGATGTTGGCTGCAGGAAATGCAGCGCGCGTTTTAATTGTCGGATCGCGAAAATTTCGGAAAAACGGAATTGGTCGAAATCACAGCGGGGTATAGAGTAATAAACGAGGGAAAGGAGCAAAAGTAACAGCATCATCGCCGCTATTAGCCCACTGCGGTTGATTCACCCGCCTCCCCCTCGAATTTTCGCGCCTCGCGATCCATATACACGATTATATACAACCCGCGGTGAATCGTCTCATCCACAGCCGCGCATCGAAGCGCTGACTCACGTTAATCAGAACTCGGCTCGAGCGTGTACAGCCCCTATGAGGCGTTCAGCCCTGCGGAGCCAGAGGCGGACTGCGATAGCTCGATATTCCGATATCGAGCGCGAAAATAAGAGAGCGGCCAGCGGGAAAGCGCGCGGAGGACGTCTAATGGAGCGGACGATTGGTATGACTCACGTGAGCCAATCACTTACATTCATCTCGCCGGAGTAGCCGACGTGTACGCCGAAGGAGCGTCGCTCTACCCTCGCCGGCTGCATCAATTTATACAGTGTACATTATGCGTATAGAGGTAGACGCGCGATTATGTCGGCGCGGGGGAGCTCTCGTGTCTCCAGTATTTGCGGAGGAGACTCGAGGGGTGCATTTTATTAAAGCAGCGCAAGTCGTCCGTAAGGACAATATTTACAGCGATAACAGCCTCTGCGTGCGGATTCTTCCGCTCCTCCGTACAACTCGCCGGCGGAATCGAATTTTGCGCCCGCGCGGCGCCACGCCGACGGATGATGATCGATTGCCGGGCCGACGTTATGTTTGCATTAGCGGATTTGGAGGGGCACAGCGCGTGTGAAAAAGCGCCTGGCCGAGAGGATTGAGTCCGCGCCGCTGTCGCCGGTATAATACGGCTTTTAGTGGCCGAGAGTGGCCATTTTTTATTTCGCGGCTTGTTTGTCCGGGAGGAGCGAGCGAAGACGATGTTTTGTCGGGATTTCGGCTATATCTCCCGGAAGTGGCTGTGCGAGTGTCAGATGAATGAGGCAGCAAATCGTGTTTGCCTTGCGTCGTCCTCGCAATTATACGAACTAACTCGAAAAAATCGCAGTCCCTTCGAATAAAAGCTGCAAAACAAGAGTCGCAGCGACGAGTAAGACTACGACGCACGACTCTGCTGCCGCTGTCGCCGAGGCCTGAAATTCGCGTCACGTCCGAGGCTCGGCTACCGGTGCACACGTGCGATATCCGTGTAACGAGGGGAAGGGGGAGCAGCCGCCGACTCCTTTGTCCCCGTCGATGTCGCAGTTGTCGGCGCGTCCCCCGCGCCTGCAGCGTCGGATATGCAGGTTTCCCTAATTCCGGTCTCTGGCTGTTGTCGCTCCCGCCGCCTGCGGCCCGTCCTCGTTTCATGCTGTACGTGCCGGTTTTCCTTTATGCTGCGGCCCGTTTGCTGGACGACGACGATGATAATGATGATGATGATGATAATGAAGACGACGATGGGCTCGCAGTCCGGACTGAGGAGCTGCGCCGACGCTCTCTGGGGATATCTGACTGATGATTTTTCACCGAAATTCCGCATATGGACCGCCGACTCGATATCCATATGATATGTAAAAGCACGTATGCGCACGCAGCGTCGATATTCCGTTTCAATTAGGAGAGTGGATTTGCTCGCGCGTACGTACCCAGTTATGCGATTATTCCGATAGATAACGGCCTGGCATTCAAGATTTATCATCGATGCGTTAAAGTAATTGATAGAGAGTGCGTGTGCGTTTGCGTATATCGCGCTGCTGGGGATTCGGCCGTAGTGGCCAGATTTGTGAGGCAAAGGCCGAGCGGCCAGTGTGTAAAGCTATACGCCAGCGTCGACCCCGCTTTTCCGCTTGAATAATCATTATTCCGAGAAGTATCGCACAAACGAACGAGCATTATATACGTGTGTACACGCCGGCTCGCCCGCGTCCGATGACCCCTGCCCTGTCGCCACCCCGTCCGCCATGCCCTTTGAGCCGAATTTGCCGAAATCAGTATACATACGCGCGATTGCCAATTGACATAATTATTATTTTACGTTCGTGGATCGATGCGCGCTCCCGACTCATATAGGCGGCGCTTCTGGACCAGTTGACCGCGGTAATTTGATTTGAAGCGAACGCTGTGACGACGGATATACAAATAGAGCTCTTCTCGAAAAGGAGCGCGTCCAGGGTGTGCGGGCCAAGTTTCGACAGTTTTTACCGGGAAGAGAGAGAACCCAGCCGGAAGCGTTTTTCCAGAGTCGAGCGAGCCAAGCGTATGTGCGGCGGAAGCGGCGACGACGTTGTCGGGGAAAATTGAATTCCGGTCGAAGCGAAGGACAAAAATGCGAGGAAAAGCGGGCACCGGGAAAAAAGGCGCGAGACGGATCGAGCGCGGAAAATAGCATTTGTCTACTAGACGAGGGACACGACTGTAAGTACGCGCGGACCCTTTCCCGAGTCTCTTGTTTTGTCCCCGAGGCGTCGCGCGGGCATATCTTCTTTTGTGCGCGCGAGTGCCCGTACACGCGCCTAGTCTGTTCGAGTTTATCTTCGGGCATTTATATGTAAACAAGGGACGCGATGCACGCGGAGAGATTCGCGCGGCGCAGCACCTTTTGCTCGTTTTTTTCGCCGATGTAGACAATGGAATGGAGATTTTCGTGCGGACAACCAGCAAGGTGGTTACATCTTTTATTTCACATCCAGCGAGTCGTAATGAAATTCGAAGAGGTACTTTTGTAACGAGTTCCGCGGTAATTTCTGTTCTCGGAATGGCTGAGCGCGGAGCTGGCTGCGCATTTATAGCTTCCAAGTATAATGAACGGCGTTTTTATTTTAACTCGCGACGGTCCTCGCGTAGAAATTCATGCTATTCTCTTGCTGATTTCTTAAACGCTTTAAAAATACCAGATTTGCATTGAGAACAAAACGGCAGAGTTATATTATATCGACGACGAGTCACACAATGCGAGTCGCGAGCCGCAGCTTAGCGCTTTCGAGCGCGACACAGCTTCATTACCGGGCGACCCACGTGGGAGCGAGCGAGAAAGCCCGCTTTAATTTCAGAAAACTCCGCCCGCCTTGCTTCCGATCCTCGCTCGCCGGTTTCAGTGCAGTTATGAAAACAATACCGCTGCAGTTCTCTAATACGCGAGTCCTCTTTCTCCCGCGCGTTTTTGCCCGGAGGAACGGTCCCCCGGCGTTGCTTTCCGGGACCGCGTTCTAATATTCCAGCAAAACAAAGGGGAATAGGGAGAAGCCTGCGCAGAGTCTTTTCGGCGTCATTGTTCGGCGAAACAGTTATACCGCGCTGCCTCTATTGCCCCGCGCGCGCGCGCATGTGAGCATGAATATTCCATACTCGAAGTTCGTTCGATTTCAACTTTATTTCATTTCCAGCATATTGCCCAGCTGCGCGCCGAGATCTATATTCGGAGAAGAAATGCGAATGATTTTTTCAATCGACGCTTTCGCATTTTTTCTCCGAGCTCGCGATAATAAGATAAAGAAGGGGTTAGCAGCCGCGCTTTCATTATCGGCAAAATACAGCGAGCGTTCGATTCGCAAATAAAAAAGCTCCTATATTTAAGGATTAAAAGCTCCGGCGCGGCCGCAAGCACGCGCACATTGCCGCGCCAGCTCGCGCGATTATCCCCCGATTACATTGGCCGGCTTCCGGAACAAAGGAGGAGAATTAAAAATACAACGAGGCGTAAAGAATCGCGCCGCGAGCTCGCACGGAAAATCGAGAGAAAGCTCTCCGCATGATATCCGTTCCGCGCTTAGAATTAACATTTTCCCAATTCCAGTTAGCACCGACTCTTTGTCTTCTCTTTCTCTCTCCCCCCCCCCCCCCCCCCCCCATCTCTCTTACGCTCGTTCGTGGCTTTGCGGTGCGGCGGCCAGGAGTCGGCTTTCGCCTTCCTCCTGTTTATTTCCTGAGTGAGAGCGTCCGTCCGCCCGTGCGAGCCTTTTCACATCCCGTACACATTTTCACCGGGGAAGGCGCTTGATGAGAGAGAGAGAGAGAAAGATAAATGCGGGAGATTCCGGATGTCGGATAAAGAGGGAAACGAGTGAGCGCTACTTACGCGGTAGCAGGTAGAGGGGTGAGGATTTGTTACGGTTTGCCACTGAAATTCGTGCGTATGAATTGTTTGCGCAAAGCGTTAAAAGCTGCTCGAGAGCTAAGCACTATAATATATATATATTATGCGGTAGCAACATTTGGAAATTCGTTCTCGCTCTCTCTTTCATGATCTCTGGTATTATCCTACTATTATCCTTCGCGAAACCTTATTGCACTGCGCGTACAATTCTGCGAAACGACAGTTACGTCGCGAACAGCAACTCGACGCTGCAACTCAGTTCCATAACCATGCATTGCTCCTCGAGCGGCCACGAAACAATCGGCAAAACTATACACGGTGACAATTATCCGCAACTTACGGCAAAGAGAGTATCCACGAAGCAAGACTGCTCGTCGTATAAGGGTATAGGGTAATAGTTAAAGTTAGATGGTTAAGCGGGCCGTCTACTCGAGCGCCGAGTCCAATCAGCGAGCATCGACCTGCTGCTGCGGGGGCTGTCGGTGCTTTCTACCTCCCCTCCCCCTCTCACCCCCCCCCCCATGAAAGAGATACCCGCATTTGCATAGATACCGGCGGCGGCTGCGGTGGGCCCATACCTGGGGGCTCGTAGTGCGTAAACTAGATTGTTATTTTCTTTGCTCGCAGGAGCGCACCGATATAGCCCGCCGGCGATGGCGCGAGCGAAGAGCGCCCCGGAGCGTATGATAGTTTCCCGGTGAGAAAGCGAGATCTGGGAAGTCTTTAGGGGAAATTGCGCAGCGGCGCTGAATACTCCCCTCTCTTCTGCACTATAGCTGATACTCTGCGCTACAAATGAGAGCGGGGCAGAGAGAGCTTTTCGAGATATTTTCTCTCTCTCTCTCTCTCTCTCTCTCTCTTGCTCTTGCTCTTGCTTGACGAAAATGGGCTGATAACTTTTTATCCAATCCTTTCAATTCGACGCGTGTGTTTCTTGGCGCCGCGCGGCTCTTTCTCTACTTTTGCTCTTTGTTGAGTCACAGAGCGATAGCCGAGTTTAACTTCCTCGAGTAATTTCGCGGAGTGCGGCCACTTTGCTTTTATCTGCTGTCTCTTATGTTTTATTTTCGCGGAATCAAAGTCATTAATCGACGAGGTATATCTATGCTTTTACGTCCTCGAGTTTCGCCTCTCTTTTCATTTTAACTTATCTACTAGTTTCTTCAAGCCAGACGATAGTAATTAAAATGAATCTTGAGGAACTAAAAATACGCTTTATTCTACAATTATAAATAATCCTTAGATTTTTTTCTCTCATACGCACAGTTCGATTATTCTTGCGCACGATGCGACTATCGTACCTAGCTCGGTTTTTTCATCTGAAAAAAAAACGAGTTTCTTGAATCGTATATAGTAACGCGTTGTCGAGGAAACTAATTGCTTTCGAAGTTTTCCTCGTGAGGCCAACAATTCACCAAAATAATATTTTTAGCAAAAGGAAATACTAAGATTTCTATGATTGAATTGAAAACGCAAAATTAACATACTCTGACGTTATGTGCATTGTCACACATTCTGTGCATGTTTTCATGTTTTAGTTTGAATAGACTCTTAGTTGGGATTTCTAGTTACTAGATCCAATATTTGAAAAAAGGTGACTGTGGCTGTTGTACAAAAAAGTTGAAACATTGTTACAAAACATTTGAATTGTAAATAAAGAGTCCATTAGAAGACAAACGAATTTTTTTTCAAAATTAATTCAAAACATCAATTCGAAATTGCTGTAATTGGAGAATGCTGATAAATCAATGAAGAGTATCAATGTATAAGTTGAGATACCAATGAAGTGAATTGTATTTTTATCTTATCAATGAATTATTTAAAATTTAAGCAGCCTTACGACTTCCGGCATTGATCCATAGTCTTCGGGTAAGAAATCGATATAGTTATCATTCATTAAAACAGCCAGTGCCACTTTAGATCAATCATCGCACAATATAGTCATAATCATAATCACATCAACTAATTAAAAAGTTTTCTTACTAATATTGTTTTTGAAACAGGAAATGAGGTATCTTTTGCCGTGTTTTTAATCGGATAAGGTATAACGCAATTGTATTTCCTTTTCTACGGCACAAGCGGCGAAAAATTTTATACCTGTTTTTAGAAAAGTTCTATTATAGTTCAGCGTAACTCTGAATCACACAGGATAATCCCGTTCTGCGAAATCCCAATCCGCGATGGGGCACCTACGCAAAGCTAGCGCCATTCACTTATCCACGCTTAGCAATTCCCTCTACAGATAATATCGTATTTTTCTGACGTGCGCGTGTGCGTTCGAGTACCGATTCTCCAATTTGCGTCTGGCGCACACGTCTCCCCACCTCTCGTGTTTTCCATGCAAGACCTGAAAAGAAGAGGAAGAGGCGCAAAGCTGCAGCGGCGCTATCTAAGTTCCCCGAGGAAGACAGAGAGCAAGAGAGGGAGAGAGCTGCATTTGCGCGAGTCAACGGTGATCAACGAGCCTCGACTACACGCTGCATATTCATGAGAGAGCGCGCGCGGCTTTTCCGCCGGCTGCCGCTCATCACTATTTAGTTCGAGACGAGGCTCGACAGGCCATAAGCCGTTCGACGCTTGAGACTGGAGCTATGGACGATAGCGCGACTCCACGACCGCAGCAGGCTTGCTGCAATCGAGTTTTTTTCACGGCAGTGTTCGCAGGTACATGTGGCTAAAGCTACCCGGGCGCGGAGTCGACAGGCAGCGTTTAGCATTGAGTGCGATTAAGTGAATTCGTGTGGCGGCGACGTGAAAGTGTTTCGAGGCTGTTTCTATCGGTTGAAAGTTGTGACTGATTAGTAAATAGATTTATTTAGGTAAATTACACCT
Organism: Trichomalopsis sarcophagae; assembly: GCA_024372645.1. NCBI lineage: Eukaryota > Metazoa > Arthropoda > Insecta > Hymenoptera > Pteromalidae > Trichomalopsis > Trichomalopsis sarcophagae. The sequence continues at coordinate 4,532,446 of QLSS01000004.1, forward strand.
ATTTTAATTTTAATCCATTCCAACTATTGATTTCAGCATGCCTTAATGGCATATCGGTAGGTTTTTTGGCCGGTTGGCCGCAGGCTGCCATTCCTCAGCTTCTATCATCGAGTTACACGCTCACGGAGTCACAAGCATCATGGGTCTCGGGCATCCTGTACCTGGGCATGTTGGTCGGTGGTGTAACATCGATCGTCATAGTCGGTCGCTTCGGCAAGAAGCGGCTCTTTCTTCTGGCATCGGTGCCCTTGATCCTTGGCTGGTCCATCATCGCCATCGCCGCTTCCTTTTGGGTGAGTTGATGAACGAGCAGTCGCCCCGAGCTATGAATTGTCGCTTTGTGTTCGTTTCTTTTGATTTCAGGGGGGAGCTCCGTTGTTGTTTATTAAATGAAATTTTTTCCACCTCGGGGTATTGAAATTCCAGGCCTGATGGATTTCGAATATTTTCGTTTGATATCGAGCTGTTTTAACGGAACACTGGAAATATTGCTTCAAAGCGGCGGATTTTTTGTAAATTTAATTAGAGCGAGGGGAACAAAATTAAAAGCATTTGTAAACTTTTCTTGAGTGCATCATTACAAAATAACAGCTTTTAACTCTCACGCGCGTGTGCGAAATTTAGTATATATGCATCAGTGGAACTTTTTTCCCGACAACTGCAGCAACCAAGTTTGTCGATGGTTTTGTTCATTTATTTACCCTTTTCCGGAAAAAAGTGAACCCGATATTGGTTATCACACGAGATAAAGTTTCTCTAGTTCAATCCGTATCAGCTTATCTTTTTTCTTCACAGTTTGGGAATTTAATTATCTTCCGACCATCAGTTATCCGGTTTACGTATCTTTTCTATTTGCTGTTTTTAAACGTTTACAAACACCAAGCATAAGTTTCGTAATAATCTCCGATTTTTTAACAAAGAGCTGTTTAAGTATAGCTCAAATCCTTGAAAATGCTCAATAGTATACTTAATACTATGATGTCATCATTGTCGTTCTCCCCAGCTAAAAAAGAAATTTTGTTTCCAGCAATTCATATTCGGCCGCATAATTTTGGGAATCGGCGGTGGAATGATTACCCATCAAACGGAGATGTACCTATCGGAGATATCGCCTCGTCGGCTACGCAGCAACATGTCGGTCATGTTCTGCGCGAATGTACACGTGGGCATTCTGCTGAGCTTCACTATCGGACCCACTCTGACGATAAGTTCGGCAACCGGTATCTACATAACGCTGGTGCTAATGTACGCCACCCTCTTTTTGACCATCGCGCCGGAAACGCCGTTTTGGCTGATCCGACAGGGCCGCACCGATGAGGGACTGACCAATCTGCGCAAACTCAGGAATAGGCCCGATGTGCACGACGAGTTCGACAGTATCGTCGAATTTACGAAAATGAGTCTCGTAGCGAAGAAAACTGACGGAGCCTGGCAGAATTTCACGAGGGTGTTCGCTGACAGGGCCAGTAGGAGGGCGATTCTATTGGTTGTTCTGCTTACGACAGGTGAGATCAAGAATGACAGCATTTACTACGGGGGATTCCCTTCTGATTCAACTCAATCGAGGCGTTTTTTTTTTTATTTTTCATTGAGAATACGAAGAAAAAATTCCATAACGCCCATAAAGGTGAAACATTGTCCGAACATTGAAATGGAATAACAATCAATCGCGCCACCAAATAAATTCTCCCTTTGAAGTCAAACGCGCGTAAAATTCTCACGTCGGGGTCCAATATACGCGCACCGCCGGCCTTCTTTCTCTTTATCCTTTGGCCATCCTTCTCTCTCCCCGCTCGGCTCGCCCCCCATACGGAACGATATGGCAGAAAAGGTCCGGCATTCAAGCGTCGCGAAAAATGTCATAGTTCATTCAGCACAATTCACTTGGCAGATAATGCATGTAGCCAGGGTGTACGAGTTATTTTCCATATCACGCGTGAAATTTCGCAAACCGGTCATGTTCGAGAATCGTCGGATTCACCCTTTTTATCTACATCTCGAATCAATTTATTCAATAGGCCAGCAATTCTCCGGCATGGGAGCGATGAGCTCGTACGCTCAACTGATCTTCGAGCGTTCGGTTTCGGTGATACCCGGTCGCTACGTCTCACTGCTGATCGGTCTGATCGAGCTCACCTGCACCCTGATCAGCGGCTTCCTGATAGAGCGGCTGGGCCGTAGGCCCATCGTCACCGGTAGTTCAACCGTCTGCGCCGGTTGCATGGGGCTCATGGGTCTCTACTACCACGGGCTCGTCGTAGGGGGGCCGGACGCTGGCGGCGTTCTCCCGCTCGTCTGTATCATAGTGTTCGCCCTGGCCTACGGACTGGGCTTGGCCAGCATAGCCACCGTCGTCGCGGCGGAATGTCTGTCCATGGACGCGAGGAACATCGGAGCCGCCGCGCAAAATACCACCCTCTGCTTCTCCGTATTACTCATCACCAAACTCTGGCAGGTAAATACGACGAGCCGTGAAACGGCGAAAAACTACTATATTACGTAACGTCCTCTCATTTGTCTCTCGGCGTGCTTCTTCAACAGGTGATCACCAGCTCGTACGGCCAGGAGTACGCGTTCTGGCTGGTGTCGGCCATCACAGCGGGACACACGATCGTTCTATTGATAATGCTGCCGGAGACCCGGGGCCGTTCGCTCACCGAGATACAGCGGCTGTTGGCCTCATCGTCCTCTCCCTCGGCTCCGTCGCCTCACAAGTCGATGCTGTTGGTGCCGCACCTGGGGCTGCAGAACATCAAAATCGTGCCCGCCGACGGGTCCACATCGCGAAGCTGATAAGAGATCGAGCTTTTCGAATGATTCAGTAATGCGCAATTTAATTGTTGATGCTGGACGCTTCATGCATGATGCATGAGGCAGGCAGTAAGTCAATTGGATTTCGAGGGAGCCACGTGCGGTGGCTCGGTAGCGCATTTATCCTCGTCGAGGCAATGCTGTAATCTCGCGTTCAATCGACGCATAATAATGGATTATATTAATTCTTTAGAGGCTGTGCCAGTATTTGTAACTCGGCGGAAACGTCTACCTTCAAAGCGTAGTTTTTAGTGCTACTAATTGTTGATACAAGTATGAATATTTTTATTTTGTTATACAGTGTGATAATGAACAAGAAAAGCATAATAAACAACTTTAACAGGTGTACTCGAAAATTCTCACAGCGAATTCCGTGATCATAATCGCGACTGCATCAGTGACTCAGGGATCGAACGCGCCTTATCAGATCCATCGTCATCTGCCAAAGCACTCGGCTACGCTTGCGTCTAGGAATCGCTCGCACGACTTATCTCGGGCAACGCGGAGATAATGACGTTGCGAAATAGTTCTCGAGCGCTATATGACGTGCCTCCACCTTTGTGTATAGTTGCAAAAGCCGCCGAAGCGCAGGCTGCGGAAAATCGCAGCGTACGTGTCCGGAGCGCACCGCAAGATCGTGCTTGTTATCGGCAGTTAGCAGCTGCGACTGCCGGGGCCATAGTGCACGGTGCATCGCTCGGTACAAACGAACGCGACGTGATTCTCGCTTGCATTTGCCGCCGCGGCGCGCGATTATTGCGACCACTCTGTCTCACGCACGTTCGGCCTTCGGTCCTTTGACCCTTGCCTGTCCATCTCTTGATCCTCCGGTGGTCGAGCTGCAGCGTTACCATTTTCCCTAAAACGACCGAGCTCGAAGCTTTGAGAGAGCAAAAATACTTAAAAATCAAAATACCGCCCGACTAATGCCGGGTAAACGAACGAGGCTGGCAGGAGGCTTCAGTTAGCGGAGCAAGGTCCGGCGCGCAATATTTCAGCGCGTTGTGCATTGTGGCGACGCGAGAGGCGAGATAAAATGTGCGAGGGCCAATTTGGTGCGGTTCGACATCGGCACGGCTGGCTTTGGCAGTGCACCGCAAATATAACGATGAGCTTGCATGCGCTTCTGCACATTGAATCGTTAATTACCGTGGGTGTCCAATTTGTAAAATTGCCGGCTTCCGAATCAAACTTGTACCTGATTTAGAAATTCCGAACGATAATTTTCACAGCCAAGTCGTTTATCTGCCGCCACCATACTGAATATCATTCCCGCGTCGTCTGTCTATGCTCGCGCGTGAACTACTTGAACGCCGACGAGCGCCACCCGGAGACAATTTCGATGCAGAGATAGACTTTTTATCGAATATACGGAGCCCTTATTCTCGCGCACGCGGCAAATCGAATAAATCAGGGACGATGCCGTCATAATACGAGTCCATAACGCGCCGCAAACTATATATATATATATGTATATATATATACGGGTAAACGAACGAGGCCGGCGTGGTCCGTCAATCAGCGGAGCAAGGTCA